>JAFELO010000315.1:723919-764845 GCA_017140195.1 Eumaeus atala | reverse complement strand
AGATACATGTGGGCAACTTACTACGAGGAAGAAATCGAATGGTCCACCCATTAGATTAAAGTAAATACTAATCATAAGATTGAAATAATAAGGCACGCGGGTAATAAGTGTTTACTTGTATTTAGTAACGGTGGATTGTGTCCAGCCGCGCTCGTACGTGTCGAGCAGAGCCAGTGTGTACCCCATGCCGAAGATAGATCTCCGTTGTTTCACTTCCTTGGCGAAGTGGGGGTCGAAGGACGCGACGCCCATTTCAGGAATACCTTAAAACATTAAAGGATTAAAATAGAAGTTATACATACTTTTACTTTGTATCAAAGAATACGGTGTCGAGGTTTTACGCCTCGTGTAGCAAGGTTGAATTCATCTATTTGGAAAGGGGAGGTCTGTCACATCTTGACAGGGAAAATGGACAAAACACCGGCCATCGACTACACAGGGACCCAGTGGGGTCAGTGCCTTCAATACAAAGTATCACAAACGACGATCGTTCATCTTTTTGGCGTGGTTGGTAATTTGTAACTACTTATGGTAGGAGTAGTAATTACCTACACACCTAACTTCACAGACAGCAACACGTGACGCAGGTAATTCCCGTTAATCATAATCATGGTGGGAATTGAAATAATAATCCCGGGGGTTACCGAGCACACGAACTCTGAGACTACATAAACTAGAGCTAGTAGTGGAATTAATTGTATTTGAGGGTAGACTAGTAGAGTCCAGTGAAGATGATTATAGTGACGTTATATTAAAATGATGATTGCGAATTTGACTTTTAAATATGGTCTTTTTCTTTTAGGCGTTTTCCTACGGCGCGGTATGTTGTTGATGTTTAGATATATGCTTTGTTCCTAGGAACTAAATATTCCAAATAGATATCTACAGAGTGCCTTTACCTGTTTTAAAATATGGCCGCAGCTTATTCAATGCTCGCTTTACACAGCCATCAAATTCAGGTGACGATTTCTTGCACTTTGCAAAAACTTTTTCTGAAAAAAAAAAAATAAACCTTTGGTTAAATATCATATTTTACTATAAATCTAAACTATTATTACTGATGATGTAAAATTTTGTCGATGCTGGTTCTATGACTTGGATATAGATAGTGCCATTTTGACATTGCACGTTAGTCAGGCCATCGCAACTGGGGAAGGAACATACGCACAGTCTATAAACATGGTAGGTATATTATTAGTATATTACTTTATACTGTTACAATCGAGTTTTCTGTGACTTAATAATAGGAGTTAAGCATCTGCCTGCCCTCGTAGTATGATCGTATGTGTATCAACCGACGGGTTTTTTGCATATGCAATTTAAAGACCTAATTGATAGAGAATGATTAAAAATTAAAAACCAAACATTAGGGATAACCAAGCATATGAACCGACAAATGATCCAGCACTTGGCTTAGTTATAAAGGATTTGTGAGATTTCATAGACAATCGCGGTGTCTAAAAAAAATATTAATTTGATATTTATTTTAATCATGAATTTCATGTTATTAGTGGAGGGTCCCGGATCTGCAGGCAACAGGACCCCTCCAGCGACAGGCTGGCCTCGGCGAAAAGGCCAGACTTCACCTCCTCGGGGACTGTCCGGTACTCTATGACCAGTCCCCACGACGCCGTGTCTTTGATGAAGTGGACCGGGTTCCCATCCCGGCCCGACACGGAACACACGGGCACTGCTGAAGGCGCTGCAGATAGCGCTTCCTTCGCAGCCCCATTCGTCGTCGGCGGGGGGAGGCCGCGTCGGCAGCCGGCTCTCTCACCCGCTCGTCGGCTTCCTTCTGGGACATGACGGTCTCGCAGAAGGAAGCCTTGTAGGACTCGTCGGTGCCGAGCATCGCGACGATGATGCTCGACTTTGACAAGTCCCCTCCGACAACTGATGTCAGATCGTGACGCAGCGCCGCCCATCTCGGGCACACCTCGAGGGTGTGCTGAGCCGAGTCCACCGCCGCGTCACAATCGTGACACCGAATCGTCGGCTCCCTGCGGGCCGTCTTACACAGATACTCACCGAATCAACCATGCCCGGTGAGCACCTGCGTCAGACGGAAGGTGAGGGGTTTGCGCCTACGGCGCATCCACCGCTAGAGGACCGGGCGCAAGGCAGTCGTTATCTCTCTACCGTACGGCTGCCGCGCTAGGTCCCCCCCCACCTCTGCATTAACGCCACATGCCCTAACCGGCGAATCCGTAGGATCTCGTCATGCGTGGGGTTCAGGCCGAGAGCCCTCCTATCCGAGACATGGGAGCAGCTCTCGGCAAGAACTTCCACCACGAGTCCCTAGGGGGGTCGCCGGCTAGGGCTGCCGCTGCAGTCGTGGGCTGACCTTCTGCGCAGTGCGCAGATGGGCCTTATTCCTCGCAGTGAGACGGGTACCCGTTGTCAGTCGTAGGTGGTCTTGTAACTTACGGGCCGTTACTCTACGATCATGACGAGTTGGATGTACCGATACTCATGAGTCGTTGTTATGCGAACTCTTCCAGAACCAGGTCTCCTGGCAATACTGCCCGTGTCTTGGAAGCGATTCCATACATTTTTGACAGCTCTTCGACAAAAACCCAACTGCAAAGCCACGTAACGCTGAGGACGTCCTTCTTGAATCATAGTTATGGCTCTGGTTTCTGTAATTGTATCCATGTGCCTTCGTACTGGTGGCATGATTAACGCGAGATGATCAATAAATCAATTAGAATTGAAAAAATAATACTTTTTCTCTAAAATAACCGATACAAGTTAAGAAGACAATCAAAGAAAAACATAAAAATAACATCCAATTATTTTTTTCTTAAAATGATGGCCAATACTATCAAATTAGGAACACGAACACATAAAATAAAAAAGGCATAAAAGACATCAAACACCAAAGACGTTGTGATATGAATATAATGCTACTTATCAGTTACTTTCAGTTTACTAAATTGCACTTGAATGTAAATAAACTAGTGGCCATTATTTTGTTTTGAGTAGTATATATATACAAATGCGTATGAAACCGTGAAAACGCTGGACCATGCTAGTTTATCTCTGTACTCTACACTACGTATAATGTACACTAGTACTACGATTTCTAAATAGAGATATCATGAATAGAGAAGGGAAGCCGGCCTACAACGCGGTAGTCTTAAGTCTAGAGAGACGGAAAATTTAATTAATACTCTTTATCTCTCTTATTACATTCATCTCTTTCTGCGCAATGCGCATGCGAGACTAGATCGACAAAGAAATTAGAACTGCTTTCTCGTCTTCTTTCTCTATTCACCAAGACGGCCAGTCGTCGTAATCGCATCCCTTCTCTTTCTACAGTATCTCTATGGATTTCAACCGTATTATATTTTATTACAGGCATTATATAATATTTTATTTAGGAAAAGACGCTTGTCAGATTGTGAAACTTAAATGATATTTTTGCTAATACATAAAAACACAAAAAAATATATCTGTCATCTTTGACTGTAAGGGTAAAGGTGTGCTCTGTGTTGAAGAAATGTCACTCTTTTTCATTTTTGCGATGTTGAGGCCGGATATATGTGGGATGGCTGACGCTATCTGCCGTCCCCAAATGATAAATAAATAGTTTTTTTTCTTTTCCACTGGGAACCTATGTATTCGTGATAAATATGCCACGAACTATTTGTATTTCATATAAAAGGGGTGGGTTCATGATTTCTCGCCGACGGCACGTTTCATACATTTCGGAGAGTATTAATGTTAACATGTTTAAATTCTCTTATGTGTGCATTTTGATGTTGTTATTTACATGATCTGTATGATCATTCATTTGATAGACCACATTATTTATGATCATTCATTTGATAGACCACATTATTTATGATCATTCATTTGATAGACCACATTATTTATGTGTTAGTTTGAATAGTATACGCCACGTGTGAAAATTGGGTCTTGAATTCTATTTTATTGTAACAGAGTATATGTATTGCCTGATTTTATTTGGCTCACGATGTCAAGAGAATGGTACGGGATCTTATTGGTTGTGTATTTCTTTTCAGAACACTGCTTCCTTTCTTTTTCCTTTTTGAATTGGATTTAATGTGAAGATATGATGTCACAAATTCTATAATCTTCATCCGTCTCGTGGATTGTACAAATTCAAAATTATATATATATACTCAAATAAATGACCATCCCGGTTGCAGCATGGATTCTCGGTCAACTACCCAGATAAGACTCCGTTCCCTAACTTTTTACTAACCATTATCAAAAACTGGATTGATTCCATTGTTTGTTTCTTGTACTGTTTTAATTTTGTTTATAATTGTGAACATGGAAAGACTATCATTAAATAAATGTATTTAAAAGTCTGACTTAACCTTTAACAGTCCCTTTACACCCCATTGTTAATTTCTCCTATAGAATAAAATTGTAACAATCTGCGGTCCCGAGTAACTGCTCCTGTGGACTGGACTGATGCTATGGGATACTCCGGGCCCGGTATATGGGTACACGCCATCCGCGATAGCTGTAGCGACAGAGACAAAAGTAGTGTGTGCGTCTCGCTTACACGATGACGTCGAGGAGTGACAGTGGTTTGTAAATACCGGTGGCTCCTCGGAGGTGAGGGATGGAAGGCAATACATCTGCATAACAGTTCTGTGGATGTCTATGGGCGTTGGTAGTCACTCTTTTGAAAAGTGGAATCTATACGTAAATGAGACAAGTGTGCACACTCTGTCAAAAAGACCGAAGTAAAACTTCTTTAGTTATATAGAGAGAAAGAGTGAAGGAAAATGTGTACTCCTCTTGTGGTTACCCCTATAGTATAAATGTACAAAACGTAACTCTCCCCCTTTCTATATTCACTAATTTATATCCCGGTTATAATCCTCGTTTCCGTAACGCTCTTGTCACGCAGTCACGCGCTTACTTCCCAATTCAAGAGTGCGTAAAGACATTTTACTTCAACATATTTCTCAAGTGGCTGTCGTTACTATAATATTATCGATTGTGTTAGAGGAATTTGCGTTTCATAACATTTGTGAGCTAATCATTTGGACAGTCTGTACTTCACCGTGACCGAAATGTACCCAGCACGCGTCAAACACAAGTTACGGATTTTTGTGGTTTTAACAATTACGATGAAACCAATTTTTTTTTGTATTGTATAAGAGGGCAAACGAGCAATCGGATCAGCATAATTACTAAGCCGATACGTTGTCCTCCCTTTTTCTTGCCCCACAATGGGCCACCGGTAACTCGCTAACCGCATGGAACGCGACGCCGAACATGTCACTACGCCAATATCATGTGAGCGAGAGGTACCTCCCCGGTCGTGACGGCCTAACTCCGCTGCAATGCAGCATGGCACTTACCTATTACAAATTGGAGTACAGTAGCCTACACGCTACTCGTTAACAAATTAACATCATCATTATAATTATATAATCATTTATCTGTCCACTGCTCCCGCCCCGTTTAGTGAACGCCAAGATGACCGATGCCTTGCTACTTGCGAGTGGCGCATTTAAACGCCTGTCCAGATTACATATAAAATGTAAATTAGTGACAGGTATACTGTGCTGCATTGCAGCTGAATTGGGCTGGCAAGACCCGATGAAATAGGAACGAGCGTTCTGTGTGTAGCTGGAATAGCTAATTGGGGCGACATGTTAATAAGGGCTAAGCATCTGCAATGCGTACTGCGGTATGCGATCGGACTGTCATAAACCGCACAGAACGCGAGAGCATAAACACCACTTAAAGTCATACATAAGATATCATACGAGTAAAGGGTCATGCAAGTACAATTAGGCTGCAACGCAGCAATGACACAATCTCTGACAGCCTTTTTACGACTACCGATGCCCATGAACATTCACATAATTACTATGCCGATGCGTTGCCCTCCTTTCCACTCCTCTGCCATTGGGCCACCGGCTACTAGGAAACCGCACGAAACGCGACACTGAATATATCACTTTACGGCTGTGTTATGTGAGTAAAAGCTATTTCCTACGTCATACGAGGACGTAGTGTCATGCACCATGCGTGGTACTACCTCCTCCTATGCAGCATTGCACTACCTCTTCCTAAATATATTTAAACACCAAACACAATTGATTGAGTAAAGAAGTTATTGCCGCAATACCGTAAAATACACGTTTGACCTTGAATAACTTGTAAACATTGCAGTTTGAGTCAACAAAGTAAGCACCGGTGCGCCATCAGTCGTTGTAAACAGAAATACATTCTAAAACTGGCAATTTGTGTGAACATGCGAAATGCGGATTAGTAACAAATTTACGTTTTTTTACAGCAGTTGCGTATGTTCAAGATTTGCCACCATTAAGCCATTATAATTTTGTCGCTACTACAAACCCTTGTTATTTGTTTAAAGGGATTCCTCTGAATCAAGAAAGCCGGCAAGATTACGTCAGGGGGGTACTTGCTACTGTAGTCCTTATAATTTCTTAAGCACCCTAGATTTTTGTATAATATAGGATAAAGTCGAGCAGTCGGAGGTTTTTTTAACTACCGACGTTCATAACCTCAGTATAAAAGTTAGTTATAAAAGTTGTTTGCCTTCCTTCCTGGTTCAAAAAATTCTGTCTATAGGTCCTATAAAAGAGCTATAAAGATTAGGCCCCCTCTCAGATATCTCCACTACATCACATTAGTCAGATTGTGTGCTTGCGTATATAAAACCGTTATGAACGTACTTTCTGTGCCATAGTATTAGTGTGTAACACTTCGAAAAAAAATTGTGAATCTAAATAAACTTGTTATTGAGACAAAGAAGATTTTCATCACGCAGACTATCGCCGTGAAATACATATTTTTTATGCAATTAACGAAATATACTCGTCAATTTATCCACTACCCATTCAGGATTCTTCATTTAGACCAAAATTATATTCAATCCTCCATATACCAAAGGAATGTTCTGCCCAATACATACTAAGATTCGTTAAAGAATTATCGTGAAGTGATAGAAACCAAAGGATAGCTTTATGAAGGGTAGTGTTACAATTGCTAAATTGCAGTCAAATGTGGCATGCCCAAGGAACGATTTCCTTGGGCATGAATGCGAAACTGACAAGTGACACTACCTATCTACCGTGTTAGCGGGAAATGATAAATAAGCTGCCCTTTTCGTAGGAATTGTAAAACATGGATATGGCATGTATGTACCTATTATACTAACATGCAATAGGGATTGTATCAAATTGACAACGTAATATCAAAAGCTAAGATGTTAAATGCCTTTATATTAGTTACTTGTGTATACCTATAATCTGTACGTATGTATGTAATTATATAACTAGATATAAATCTAGACACCTCGTAACCGTTTCACTCAGCACAAACTGGAAAACTTGTCAAAAAGAGCTGTTAAGGATCAAGAAAAAGAAAGAGTCACTATTCCACGGCATATATTGGTTTAGTTTCTGAGTTGACGGAAAAAATACCATTTGATGTATTGAATTGGGCCGGCACGACCGAGGAGGTACCTCTCGCTCACATGATACCGGCGTAAAGTGACATCTTCGGTATGACATTTGGTATTGCGCAACAGGTGTTACAGAATGTTACAGTTAATTGAACCATAAATTGTTACACACACACATTAGAGTCTCAACTAGGCGTAACGTCATGTAAGCTTAAATAAAAATATGTTAAATATTTAATTAATATTTATTAATTTTCAACGGATCAATTAAGTCTATTACAAAATCATAGTTATTAAAACTTACGTAATTTAGTATTTAACTATGAATACTTAACCTAAATTTACCAGTTGAAAGTGGTTAATAAGTCACTGATTACAGTAAGATTACAATCTTTGACCTCACACAAGCTCTATTTCAAGAAAGATATACTGTAGTGGTTACACAACAATTAACAATTGTACTATAGTATTAAGGATAGGCATACCAGTAACAATATTTAATCTACATATTTTTCACGTCATCAGTTCCTCTCATTGGATACATAAGTTAATATTAATATAATAATCTCTTAATAATAAAATGTATAAATAATTATCATCATCATCGGCCAGACGTGAGCGCCATAGGTATAAATCCTTAGTCTGGCTATAAATACTGGTACAATTAAGAATAAAAAATATTACATTTGAACTTGGAATCTGTCATTTTTATACAATTGTTCATTGTGTTTTCTCATTTTGCGATAGTAAAATGGAGTGGAGAGCGATAAAGAGAACAGAATCGCTGTGATTGCATTACAGAAAGTAGGTATGGAGACAAATGCAATTTTTAAACGCTCCATACACTTGGTGTTAGTCAAACGTTTGTGTACTTGGCTAATAACAAGTACAATGAGCCTTCCTCTGAGACAGAGAGAGACCTGGCCGACCACGTACGTAGTGTTCGTACGAAAAAGGTGATCAAAGAAATACGGGAAACAATTCGAAGGAATCCTGTCCGAAAGCAAAAGGTTTTATCTCGGGAAATGTAGATAGCACCTAGAACCATGTCGCGTATTTTAAGACATGACTTAGGACTTGCAACCTAATGAGACAACGCACTGTTCATTTCTTAACCGATAAATTAGAGATGAATAGGGTAGTAAAATCGAAACAACTACTGAGGCGGTACGCAAAGGAAGGTCACAGAAAAAATTTGTTTACGAGTGATTTTTTTTTTAAATTGAGCAACATTTTAACAACCAAATGTCAGTATCTCTGCTCAAAGCTCTACGGAAGCTTCCCAATTATTCGACAGAGTGCAACGTGGGTATTATCCGACTTCAGTGAAGATTTGGTGGGGTGTTTGCTATGAAGGAGTCACTGAGCCATATTTTTTTAAAGGTATCAAGACATCTGCACAAGTGTATCAAGGTACCATTCTTGAGAAGGTGCCAAGCCCCTTAACAACACCATGTTCAATAACCAAGTATGGTCCTTCCAGCAAGACTCTGCGCCGGGTCATAAAGCTCGGTCCAACAGTCTTTGTTGGAAGCAAACGTCTCGGACTTCATCAGAACTGGCTGTTGTCGAGTCCCGATCGTAATCCGCTGGATTATGCTTTATGGTCAGTTTTAGTCAGTACAACTGGCGCTAAACGCCACGATAATTTGGAGTCCCTAATTAGCCTAGGATAAATACTGCTTGTGTCTGTCTGGTATTTGATAAAAAGAATATAAATATATTTTTTACAAATTTAAGTAATTAACCTAGGCGGGCGTTGAACGAGCTGACGCGCGTGGAATTAGAATTTATAACACGCGTACATAAAAGTTTGCATTAATGATTAAAACTCTTTGTAGTTTTAGCTAAGGTAAGGGAATAATGGTACAGAGATAATGGCATGTTACATCATACAGACATACCAATGAAGTGACAGCTGTAGATAGGCAAGCAATATAGTATTGCGCTTACGTAAGATATATCAAATGGCGTGGTCCAGCAGCCGGCTACGCGTGCTGGTGACATTTCGTTAATTGTGAAGGTATATGAAATTTTATGCTTATATGACATGATACTTTACTCTCAGTTATAACATTACACTAAATAGAGATGAAGCATTTTAGGTATAGCATATTTAGATTTATTTACTGTAAAAAAATTGTAGGTATAGTTTGCTAAGACGGGCGTCAATCTTTAATTTCATTCATAGGCTGTGGAATATTATCGCACTAATGTTAATGTAGGTACCTTGAATCAAAAACTTAGAATAACATAACAAGAAATAAATATTTTAATTGCGTTGCACATGTTTTATAAGATTTTATTATAATGTTTCGATGTAACAACTTATAATTAAGAATGTGATATTTTCGCAACATACCATCTGCAGACAAAATTGAATGCGCGTTACATAATATCTCGGACTCTTGGCACAGTTTAATCTGTGCTACAGGCATTTTTGTAACATTTTATAACGAAATTAAATTATCATATAGGAATGTTTAAACGCAACAAATCTGAAGTGATACAAAATGTGACGTTCTTCAAAATGTCACAACCATTCACATCTAAAAATGAATTCTGATATGATATAATTCTGGTCATGGGTGTTTCACATAGAGAGTGGAGTAGAGGCGCTAGTCGAGGCAAAATTAAGTTATGAAATATAGAATAAGTATGTAGACCTCTTGTATTGTCTGTATAATTTTATTACTAGGTTAACTTGGAGTTACTGTTATAGTAGGTTATATGAGCCCTTAGTCTAGCGTTGCATGTTTTATACTATTGGATATGAGATCAATATGGTGTTACCCATATGACTGAGGAAAATTACACCAGACTATAGTTTATTTCTTGAGAAAGAACAAGATTTTATATCTGAAGCAAACTGGTGTTACGCTCGTTCAGTTACTGTTTCACATTATTTTAATCCTCATGTTTTTTAATACTTTATTTTGATACGGAATTTATTGTTTGTTGTTGAGTTGGCATTTGAATTATCCCACACTTCGATTACTTGTAACAGCTATGTTCAGAAGACGGTCCAATGACCAGTTTTATCACAACTAAAGGAATATTTTTTTGAATACAAAAAATCATTATACCAGTCCAATAGTACGGCTATTGGCGGTAGCTGCGTAAGCGCGACTGGGTCCACAGTATTATACAGTAATTTTCTCTACGCGTTTTTGTCCTTCCCTTTTGCGGAGTCGGGGACTTTTGTACTTATCCTCGCCTCCCTTACAATGTACCACCTGAAATTCACAAAACAAACGAAGGAGAGAAACGTAACGGATGTCACTGGACGGTAGTCACCAAATGGATCGTCTATCCCCGTACGCTATAGCAAAAAATCGTGGTTCATTGGAAAATTTCAATATTCTCAACATTTCTACTTATTTTATAACGCCGAAGGAAAGCCTACCGTTGGCCCAGGCTTATGTTTTTCAAGCGCATTTTCTCTTTAGTCCTTTCTTTACAACCATTTTTTGTATATTTTATAAGTAGGTATAGCTATAGTAAAAGGTTTTGTATATTTTATAAGTAGGTTTCATGTGTTTAACATGTACTTACTAATTTGTAATGCTTCATCTTCCGAATTGGCTGTTTGTAAATGAAACAATAGTATGGCACTTGCACAGATTAAATACTCAAAAATATGCATTATGAATGTAGCAACGAATAACAATAATAAAACTAGAGTAATTCTTTATAAACGTAGTTCGAGTTCTCAAGTATCTTTTTGAATGCCTGCGTTTGTTCGTTGAGTCAAAACTCTCCCTACCCAAGTCTTGCGCCATTGCTACGACCATGCAGTGCCACAATCTACGCGAAGTGTTAATGGAAGTAATAGGTACATGAATATTGTGAAGTATTGTGTAGTAGAATAGTAGTGAGTTGTTAAACTAGCGAACAGTCCCGGCTTCGCCCTTGAATAACAGGGACCGGATTGCCGACTAAACAAATTGTACACCAAACCTTCTACGGGAATCGTTTTATTCATCGGTGAAAACCGTATAGGTACATTCAGTAGATTTAAGTAAAATCATATACAGACAGATTTAGAGAGCTTATAGGAACAATCACACATGTCTGTAGAAACGATTATTGACCTTTAAATTTTACTCCATCTAAATACAGTACGTTTAAATTTAGTCTATTTAATTTGACAGGTATGTCAATAGGGAGTATAGAGCCTATTAAAAAAATTATCCATATATTTCTACGTAATTGGAACTTGTGTCTAGTTTTAAATAATACCTTTGGTCCATGTCTAATATTTTAGGTATGTATTTCTGTTCCTCCACTCTCTTTTCCAATAGTACAAAAGAAGTTAGGTAAATGGCATGTGATAGCTATATTCCTTTGTAAATATTCTCTACTTTATGCAATTACTTTACGCCAAGTTAGTATGGTCCCTAACTCTTCCATCTGAATACCTACCTGCTCTAATCCAGTACCTGCTGGAGTGGCGATTACAGATTTCCCTGTTTATTTGTAAGAATTTCGTAGTTTATTATGGCTTGACACCCATACTCACATGATCGATGAATGATGGTTGTGGGTTGCCATATGTATGCTCTTCGTATCAAACCGGCACTGGGCTACATGTTGCTGGCGTCTTGTGCTGGCAGTAGTAATTTTGTTCCAACGGCATTATGGAGGTGAAGGTATTAAAAATATTTAGGTCCTCTTCAGTTTTATAAATTACGAATCTTTTCTTTTCTACAGCGGGACCATTGTAGTTAGGTTGTAACTTTGATTGATGACAGTGTTACATACGCCTTGCTCCCTAGTGCATCATACCTAGCAGATCTCCGGTCTCCCATTTTCCGTATTGTGAAGTTGGAGTCTGGCCCTGACTGTAATGCTACCGTGTTGAGTCTCTCACTGGGCGTCAGAGTCTCGTGGTTTCGCGAGTTGATTAGCGTTTTATGGATCCTAAGTCTGACTCCTTTAGGTAATTACTAAATATCATCGCATGTAACTGCAACTAGTAGCCCCTCGTTTATTATTTATATACTTCGGTAAGGATTTTATTGGTTCAGCTAAAAACAATCGAAAACTTAACATGTATTAGGCAAGTTTACCTATAGCATATAATATGGAAAACTTAACATGTATTAGGCGAGTTTACCTATAGCATATTATATGGAAAACTTAACATGTATTAAGCAAGTTTACCTATAGCATATTATATGGAAAACTTAACATGTATTAGGCAAGTTTACCTATAGCATATTATATGGAAAACTTAACATGTATTAGGCAAGTTTACCTATAGCATATTATATGAAAAACTTAACATGTATTAGGCAAATTTACCTATAGCATATTATATGGAAAACTTAACATGTATTAGGCAAGTTTACCTATAGCATATTATATGGAAAACTTAACATGTATTAGGCAAGTTTACCTATAGCATATTATATAAAAAACGATTTGGCACAGAGTGCTCCCCATTCTATCAACTCTCTCGGTAATGTCTCGGTACTAAATCAGCTTGCAAACAACACATATGCAATACAATTAATTATGCGGATTTCTATGGGCGTCGGTAGTCATCAAAAGGTTCCGATAGTTTGTTTGTCATTCGCGTTTTATAAGAATACTTTCACTTGCGAACACACGGCGTCTGTCTTCTACCTGTTTGCATCGCATGCTTTTTTTGTTCAGACTTTAGTCACATTGCGCGCAGGTGCCGGAAAATCAGGAACCTCTGGTGGTGACTGGAAAAAGGGCAAATACTTAGAGGCCGACGGCTCATTGGATGACCTGATCAGATCACGAAACACCTGAACATAGCTATCAATGCTGCACTCCAGCTTGCAGCTGTTCGAGGACAGAGGAAACAGTCTCTCCACACTCCTTGCATCTAGACCTCGATCCTAGGAGTCAGAATCTTCAGTTTTATTAAAGATAGGCATGACTGGAAAGACGGGCAATCGAGCAACCGGTGCCTTCGTTGACCACCGGCGCCTCCTCATGTCCGCACGGTTATGCAGGTGTTTTGTCTTCCTGCACCGCATTTCTGGTTAATCCGGAAATATAAAAAAAATATCGTAAGCAACTTACAAAAAGAAATGAAATCCCGCAAAAAAAACGTGTAAAATGTTGTCGAGAGGATATGCCTCTATCAAGTTATCAGATCTCATGTAGAGTCAAGTTTCCCATCCCACACACCACTACTCAGAAAGCCCTTCATAAACTCTATATTGTAATTCAAATTAGTGACTTGGCGATCATCACACATATTGGCATAACTCGTAAAGTCACTCGTAATGAACGTGGATTTATATTCTCACCTCACATGCATGTGACGAAAGGAAAACTTCCAAGCCACGCACTCCGAGTACGTCATAGTTTGTGAAATTAGAATTATTTATAATGATAGATACAATACATAAACAATAGATTACAAGCTTGGCTCCACTTGAGATCTGATAAATTTTGATAGTATTTTAGGACACATCTTGGCCAAACCTTGTTTATATTGTTATATTGAATGAAAAGAAGCAGAAGTGTTGTTAAGTTAATTCGCCTTACGAAGTGTATTTGAAAAAAAATTAAATGATTAATGTTTCTTGTACTTATACTTATACTTATAAAACTTATTAAAATATATAATATATAATAAAATATAATATTACTTGTTAAACTTAACTTTCACGAACCTTGTCTGCTACTATCGGAAGAGTGATCATAAAGTGTAAAAAAAAAACTAATTGTCAGTAGGTCGGTATGGCAACGATATATAATCTTACGTGATAACAGCATCCTAACTGATCTGTAAAGTCATCACCGAAGTGAAAGAGAGGAATTGCTACATTTGGAGTATTACCATGACTTGTTACTATGATGTTATATTTTCCTTGCGTGGTGCTAGGCTTTGTCGATTTACACGACGTTGTTACGTCATGAACGTGTTCCGTACAGCAGCAGTGACAAGCCGATATGACCGGAGAGCATCACTCGCTCGCATGATACCGGTGTAAAGTGATGGCTATTCTTTCGGGTTTCGTGCAGTTTGGTTCCGGATGATAAAATTGGAGATTGGGAAACTGAGAGCAACGCACCCGTATATCCTATGATTGGGCAGATGTTTATAGACGTCGGAAGAAAGCTTTTAATCAAATCTTACCGTAGACTGATCATAGAACGGCTGTGTTAATGCTCTGATAAGCTCAAGCAATTCAATCAATATTTTTTTCATAATCTTCGGAGTAACTTTGAATGAAATCATACTGAAAATCACTGTGTAATAAGAAAATAAACGAAAAGTCAATTACAATGTACACAGCTTATTTAATAGGATGTCAATTGTCAAAGGTAATGTTTTTAATTATTTATCCTCAGAGCAATAAATATAAAGTATTATTGCTCCGAGTATTTATCTAATAGCATAACGTATGATGTCAACTACTACTGAACAATTGACATCTCTTCACTCAAAAACCATTTAAAAGTGAGCCGGGAAATATTGTGTACACAATTTAAAAAGAACTTTGGGTTATACTAACTACTATAAAACATACTTTGTTTTATAATTGTGTCTATATGTATAAAAAGGTGAATGCTATTTGTCTGTGGGTAGACTTGTGCAAATCATTTGTTTTATAAATATTTAATACTTTTCACGTAACCAGGTACTCTAATTGAATACCTAAGTACGTATTTATATAATAATCTCTGAAAAATAAAATGTATGAATAATCATCATCATTATCTACATCTGCCGGACGACGGATACTTCTTCTTCAGACCTAAACTTATACTGTGCTGTGCAAGCGAAGAGAAGTCCAATACGTCTTCATCGCTTTGCTGAGCGCTCGTCGGGCGACGAGACTAGCAAATCATTGTGGAGAGCATCATTACGTAACAAATTGACTATAGTACGTGTAAGCTCAGGCACAGGCGTTGAAAGTTTCGCACACGCAGTTTACTAAGGTACGAATGTCACGAGAATCCCAACAACTTTGGGATAGTGCAATGCGGTGAGGTTTCCACTCCTGCTCTTTAGCCCCCTCTTCTTATAAGAGGGGTATAAAGAATAGCCCCTCTGGTTTAATTTACTTCGATCAAGTTGTCTAGTTTCGCCCCACGCTACTGGGCCCCACCACCACGACAAGGCATGAGCCAGATTGGGTCTTTATAGGTATCTATAAAGATCCCACCGTGGTTGTGTGTGTATGTGTATTTTAACACACTGTCATTGGCATTTATGTATATACAAGTAATATAACAATTTTCCGTAATCGACGTTGACTATGTACAGATACGTAATAGGAATGAAAATAAACAAATGTGATTTAGGTTTAAAAAAGTTTATTAAAAGGAATTAATTAATCTTTATATTTAATTAAGATATTAAAATATACCAACTAGGACTCTCCTGGCTTTAAATTCCATTCACCTTATCTCTAACAGCGCAAACTTATTAGATACTTAATTAAATTTCTACAGACGATTTTGAGTGTGTAGACACTCAATTTCATTTCAAGAAAACCATTCGTTTATGAATTCAATTTATTAATGTAATGATTATAAAACACAAATCTATATCATAGACAATAATTTACCTACTTTATGTCAAGTTAAATTACCTTATGACTACCTCTTGAACAGGATTTCACTACTTTTCACTAATAAATACCATAGTTACTTAATCATAAAATCTTGAAATGTGTAAGACCTCTAGTTTTACTGATTATGTTTAGTCCACGATCCACTCATCGTAGGGTATCTTCGCGAGGATCCTGTCTAGGAACCTGGACATTTTGTCCGCCAGGTCCTGTTTGAGCTGCGGCTTCATCTCCTTGAGCAGTTCCTGAGCGTTCGTGTTGATGAAGAGGTTCAATGCCGCTTCTAAGATAAGACAAGACGATTCAATAACAACAACGTCTTTTTTAACCGGCTGAAAAAGGGACCTGATTACTTTTTTCTATGAAAGGTACGTGATTACGTCATCAATTGTATACCGATTAACAAATATTTTTTTTTTTTGTAAGGGTAGTTCACCCGAGGTGGTTCCAGTAATTTAACCATAATCTGACAAAAAAATCGAGGCAAAGCCTCATGTTTTATATATACGTATTTTTCAGAAGTTTTCTGATATTATTTGTACGCACGAAGAGGTAGTGCCATGCTTCATAGGAGGAGGTAGCTCCTATGCAACGGAATTGGGCCGGCACGACTGGGGAGGTACCTCTCGCTCACATAATACCGCCGTAAAGGGACATCTTCAGTGTCGCGTTTCGTACGGTTTGTGAGTAACTGGTGGCTATTTGAGGGAAGGTGGGTAACACATCGGCAAAGTAATTATGTGGATGTTCATGGGCGTCGGTAGTCGTAGAAAGGCTCCGATTGCTCGTTTGCCACTATCCTATTAAAAAAAAATAACATAGAAATCAAACCGACTTCAGAAATAACAATGCACTGAAATTAAACTAACTCGAAAGCAAAAAAATGGCATTTGCTTGTGGTGTCGGTGTCAATGGTACTCTGTTGCGTGTGGTGTAGATGGATCGGACAAAACTGCCCTTGTCTTAGCATCGACTTCAAGTTCCATCGGTAAGATTTTTTTAATTTAATTTTAGTGCAATTTGGCAATTACAATGCTGATAACGAGTTCATCCTAAAAGTGTAATTTTGAACTAAAAAAAAATAATTAATTGGTTCACTGTTAGCAAATCTCCTCTAGCTTTGCCAAGAAGCCATGCCTGTCATCATTAGCTAACGACATGAGATAACGACGGCTATACGTAAATTTCCGAATACCAAAATCATTTGAAAATATACAAATAGGTTTTCGCTCGGGGCTTGCTCTCGTTAGACACATCTTCGTCCACGAAGCGTCACCACAGATCACGAGTATAGTGAACTGCTCACACGCATCGTTCATAAGTCCTCCTGATGGAACTTAGCCGCCGAGGTCGGGAAACCACAGAGCACGTAGGTGTTGTCACAGCACAAGTTCCCAGCTCCTACTGTACCTTGGTATAGTGCACGAGTGACGCAATACCGTATTTCAATACACAAGCACGCCATACGTTCTCCCATTTTATAATTCCGGTGAGAATTTAGTTTAACATGGCGCTGGACCACTACCAACTTTCTGACCTTGATCTGCTATAATAAATGCACTAACGCTTATTGGTCTGAACCGGGACTCGAACGCGGGACGTCAGGATCTGTGGTCGAACATGCCTACCATGAGACCAAGAGGTAGTCATACCACAAGGGTCATAACGACAGTAGGTACATATATTGGAATTACTCCCTTCCCTACTCCTCCTATTCTGAGTTAATTCTTTGCGGGTCCCAAGACAGTTTTGAACTTTTACCTCGGGCTCCCTACGATCATATCAAATAGCCATTATCGTTGCCGATGTTGATCCTGGCAACACAGGAGTAGCAGTGTTGAGAACGAGTAGGGGCAAAGCCCGTTAAAAAAAGTAGATATATAAATAACTAGCAGTTTGTCCCGGCTTCACACGGTTATTTCACGAACATTACATAAATATAAAAATTCATTTTAATGATAGAGACAACAAATTATATTTATGACAGAACAACATCAGTAGGGCGGGACGGCTGGTTGTCAATTATTTCTGCAGCGCGATTAGGATTTACTTGGATATTTTTTCACAACTTTGGTTACATTATCGAAGTTTCATAATGATCAAAACATTTTAGAAAATATTGTTTATATTCATCACAAATAACGTAGCATTCTAATGGACAAATATTTTTTCAAATCGCCCCAACAGTTCCGGATCCTATCCAATGCAAACAAAGAAACAAAAGTTTCGTCTTTATAGTATTAGCATAGACCAAAAGATTAGTAGTTTCAGACCAGACACGTGAGATGTCCACTGAGGTTTCACTTATTGTAACTTGTTGTAAAGTACATTACACTTACCTAACACACTGTTGCTGCTCTCCAAGTTCTCGACGCCCATTCTGATGTCCCTCACCGTGAAGTCCAGCTTCAACTGCTTGAGCCTCAGGTACGTCTTCCCTTTCTTGGTGTAGGGCTCCCCTCGGAAGTATACCTTAGCTTTGACACCCTCTGTAAAAGACAATTGAGAATCGACTGAGGTACATGTGCTCTACCGATGCAATGAAAACATTTGCCTACTATGTTAAAGCGAAACAACCAGTTCACTCGATCTTTTTTCTAGTAGTACAAGCGGGCGGTTTTGATGACTACCGACGCTCATAGACATCCGCATAATTGTGCAGATGTGATACCCTTCTTCCCACCTCCAGTCCAACTATACAGTTACACCTCATCAAAAGGTTACGAATAATATTCATACAAAACTACTAGATGCCTGAAGTGCCGATACTTTTGCTCGATCGATATCGGTATTAAGGGGCCTCGCAATAGTATCTGCGAGGCCCCTTTCTGTCTTAAATCGCTCATATTGAGTGAGCGTTGGCGATACACCGTTTCAGCTACGCGTAGCTACGCACCTGATACGTCGGGTCGCCAGTAGGTGACACGAATGCCTGATTGTCATCCGATGCTATAAGGCTGTTTTCAAATGGGGACAAATCAACAGTCGTAGACTACTGATGCCCATAAATTTCCGCATAATTCCCCTCCAATGGGCCATTCTTGTCCATACATACCGTATTCCCCCCAGTAGTCTCCGCCGCCTGAGGCCCGCACGAGCAGCAGGATCCCGGAGGAGCGGTAGCGGCTCGTGGTGCTGATGTGGGGCCCGTACATGGTCAGCTGGAACTGGTGGGTCTCCAGGTCGGACCTGCAATTGAAAATAAACATTTACATCTTGATAATTGATAATATTATATTTTCATAACAATTATTGACACGCATAGTGATGTTTAATGTTTATAAATGTTTAAAATTGGGAAATAATATTAATTTTGAAAATTGAAATAATACGCCACGATGGAGCTGGCATAGAGTCAATGCCGAAAACTCCTTATAAAAATCTGAATAAAAAAATGTACATTGACAGTGACCTTGAGTTAAAATTCTAAGTAATTTTGTGTATAAAATACCAGCTGCGCTCCGCAGTTTTACCCGCGTAAACTTCAATATAATATAATTTTAAACATAATATTGCAAATATTTGAACAATTACACAGCCTTAATTTGTAACTTTTAAAATCACTTCTAAACTGGGTATCCCACTAAATTAGGGGTAGAATTTTCAAAACACGGAAACAGCTGTTTTTTTGCTTTAAACAGTATCTCAATAAATATAGTTTCATTTAACTAACGTATTTTAAAATTAAAAAAATAACGTATAGACTTTCAACCTTATTATACTTCACCCTTTTCAAGACGAAATTTTCAATAACCTGCTATTATGAGTTTTATATTCGACAATCATGTAACTATTGTTTTTCGGTATTTTTTTTTGTCAACCAATAGCTCAATAATGTATTTGGTTTCGATGACCTCAATTCATTTGTTTTTTTTTTCTTCGGTTTACTTCTGTTTGCGTGTGATCATTATACAAAATGGACAACTTAAAATATCCCATCATTTCCGCCGTGGAACTCGAAGGGTAAGTGACGTGAAGGGCGGTCGTGTTGCAAAAGAAAACAGTTCGTTTTTGGTTCCAACGTCTTCGTTCTGGAAATTTCGACCTACAGAACAAGACCCGTGGTCGGTCTGAGACCATTTAGTTGATAATGAAGAATTGAAGGCTATTGTGGAAGCGGATCCATCGCAAACCACGTCCGAGTTAGTTGCAGCCTGCCACGTTAGTGATAAAACTGTTTTTTTTCTCTTGTAGCAATTCGGGAAGGTTAAAAAGCCAGAAAGGTAAAAGGAAACCTTACAAATTGACTGAAGCAAACCGGTAAACGCGCGTCGACTGTTGCGTTACATTACTAAACCGGCACAATAAAGAAGGTATTTTAAACCGAATCATTATCTGTGATGAAAAATGGATTCTTTACGATAACTGATAAGCCCTCAGCGCAATGGTTGGATCCTGGCCAGCCAGCCGAATCCTGCCCCAAACGAAAATTAGCCCCAAAAAAGTTACTTGTAAGCATTTGGTGGACTAGTGCCGGTATTGTTCATTACAGTTTCTCAAATTTCGCCATACTATTACGACTGATGTTTATTGTCATCGATTGCAAATCGTTATGAAAAAGTTAGCGGTTATGGAAAGCCACGCCCCTACCACTTCACGACAACGCTAGACCACACACTGCGCAACAGACGGCTACCAAAATAGAAGAGCTTCAATTGGAAAGTCTAAGACATGCTCCGTACTCCCTGGACCTTGCTCCCACAGATTACCATTTCTTTCAAAATTTGGATAACTGCTTGCAAGGGAAAAAATTCAACTCCGAAGGGGCAGACCAAGTCGCCATCAAAGATTTTATTGATTTCCGTGCGACTTTCATGTTTATTTAGTAAAGGGATCAATGAACTACGTATGGGATCGCAAAAGTGCATAGAAAAAAAAATCCAGCGTTTGATTAATTAAATGTATTATACAAAAAAATATTCGACTTTTTGTTCCTCCCATACAAAACGCCAATTCCATATGTAACCTTATATTTGATTTTTTAAGATACCGTAACCAGTGAGCTTATGGTATGTTGCATAGCATACGCATATGAGATCCTCTCTTCATAAATGTGGAGAAAGAAAATAGCCGAAACCTTATTTATCTAAGAATAAATTATTGTACATCACATTTGCAAGTAATTTTCAAAATCTAATAAATTTGTTACAAGCCAAGCTCGTAACAAATTTGGCTCACAGCCAACCCGGTATCGCCGATAGCATTTAACTCTGATTGTAAATAGTGAATGTCAATTAAGTTCGCAATTATCACATATATGTAGTGTAGATAACCTTCATTATACCAAAAACAGTCGGAATACAGCAAAAAGTAATTATACGATACGTTGGAAGCAGAATGCATGCTCGAGCGTGCCTGCCATGCGGACTGTAGCGGTGAGGCGACAGCGGACAGCTGCATCATGAGTAAGCTCAAACAAAGTGCCGCGTTTATTATTCTTGACCACAATACCACAAAGCTTTGACATTGGATCCGAATGATCAAACAACAGGTCAATATTCTGAGGGCTTTCATCACAACACGTAAACAAGTACGTGTAAGAACTATTAAGTTTTTACCATGACCGTGGCAAACGTGATTCGTTATCTTCTCTGATATAATATCTTTCGTATTACAGTTTCTAAAAAAACTGTATATGTATGAAAATATTAAAAAGTACCCAAATAGTAAAAGTGAATTGACGCGGCCCTGGTTTTACGCTTTAGAAATCGTATTTTTTGTCCTAAGAAAATAAACAATGTAATAATTTATTACTTTATGAGAATACATCATTTAGAAGTCCCAAGTCTCAACAAAAAGCTACAGAACTGTATTTACATAACAACAACATGTTGTGTATTGTATTGAGTATTATGATGACTTGTGTAGAAACTGCACCTAATGTGGGTGTCGAAAGCTAGGCTGAGTACTGAGTAGCTCTAGGCTCTTGTGTCATACAAACAAGTGATTTCGTGCGGCTCAGCAGTACCAAGAAACACTGCGAAATGTAAACATTACTCTAGTTGACACAATCCTTCGAAGTCACATTAGTGGATTACTACCGATACCGATCTGCTCTGATTTAGTATGTGTTTTGCTAACAAAATATTCAACCAAACACTACAAAGCTGGGTTTGTTTATATGAAAATAGTTCGAGCCATTCTATGTATGGAATATACGCATGGAATATCTAAGTTGAGATCTATATTACATACTTCACTTGTGATAGACTGCGTAAACTTCGGTAACTTTTTTTCGGTATTTTCGGTATTTATGATTTTGGGAACTGGCATGAAGATGCGTGTGTGAGTGTATGATTTTATTTATGAGTGTTTCACGACTAGACCCAAAAAAGTTTCTTTGTAGGTATTATATTTGTACATGTGTTTCGTCTGAGTACACACAGCGCTCATTTAACGAATCAACTCCTTTTTGCCAATAACATAATATATACTAACACAACTGCCACAACACAGAAAACGGAGAACAGTCTGTTGTCCATACAGTTTAGAACAAACGTAACGTTCATAATATGTATTTCCTACTAGTCTCACCAATGTTAGAATTTATGCAGAAGTTTGCATGTTCGAGTATGTTTATTATTATTTCTCGCATATAGCACACCTTTTACTCAATTCTAGTGAATGTTAATGTATATGTCTGGGATAGAAATTAGATTAATTTATTGAATAAAATATATTTTTAGCGTTACATATTGTGTAAAGCAATTTATTCTCGTTCGAACGATATTTACCTACTCCTAATTAATAGTTTCTGGGGCAGACTAAAACGATGTGCTACTAATTCTTGAAGTAAGCACGGGCTGCTGCCATTGTTACATTTGTGAATATTATTAGTATTCGAAACGTTCATGTTCCACCGTATAACATAAATAAAATCTGTGAAACTCATGATATTGTTTTTATTGAATGTGAAAAAGAACACTTTATAGATAAGTGGGTTTCTTGTGTGGACGCAATAATTCCTCCATCTAGAATTTTATCTATAGGTTATATATAAACACGGATTTTCCGTACCGCACGTCATATAAACAAGTAGTGATAATTTGTGTTAACATTGTCATTATTATAATAAGCATTCATGCCTTCATAGTTCCACATAGACTTTTTTTATAGATGACTGAAGTTACCTACTCAAAACTTAGCCTACAATTTAAATTAAGTTTGTCACGACTTAAGTTAACTAAGTTATAACTCTTAATTGTAGGGACTACGCAACAATGAAGTTCACCTAATAGTCACGAGACACTGGAATATTACCAACTACAAGCCTTAGCTTTAGAGAAGCTACCTTTCCTTGCTCCCACTTGACTGACGTCTTTGTTTAGGTACGAAACGGCTAAGGTAATATAGGATAGATGAATATATATCGTTGATCTAGCAAGATATAATCATATCCATATTCTCGAAGTTTCATTTCCTAACTGTTTAAAGTACTGTTGATTCTTTGATAAATGAATAAAAAAAACTCACTTAAGTTCACATTGAAGCATATATCGATATCTATCAATAGTTGTAAATGGCAGTGGATATACCTGACGTTAGTGATGGTCATGTTATCGACACCAGTAGCGTGGATATCTTTGAACGTCGCTCGATATCCGTCTGGTCCATTGCCAAGCGCTATCGACAACTCGTCGATCACCAACGTCTCCGCCTGCAAATGAGTTGTGTATCATACAGCTTTTTTATTATTAACATCGCTAATGTTAATAATAAGAAAGCTGTATGAGGTCCAGGAATCCTTAGTTGCAGCAAATTGGTTTCGGCATAACCAGAAGGACATTTTTATAGTTATATGTGACACACGAGAAACCCCCATAAACATCTGCCTAATTGACACCATGGGCCCCAGTACCTTGGCTAATCATGGGTGGCTTGTACATCGACAACTCGTAAGTCCAGTGGGTATACTAGCATACCCACTGGACTTACGAGTTGTGGATGTACAAGCACACTTCTGCCTACCTCTTCGGGTATAACAGGCGTGAAGGTACTTAAAGAAAAATGTTAAAATTTGCATCCTGAGATTATATAACGTTACCCTTTCAATTCCCAATTCCGGCGTTCCCTTTTTTAAGTGACCGACGAGCGTGTTGAAGCTTCGAAGCAAGCAGTCGTCCACCTCAGGGTCTCGTTGAGAACACTGGCCGCCGAAGAAGTCTGTAAGTAAAAGTAGTATACGTTGGTTTCGTTTCGCATTTTTACGTTTTAGATATTAAATTTTTCATTCGTTCCACGGGTATGCGCCGAGGATTCACAATTTCCTCTGGTTAGGTATAGCATTCCTGGCGCTGAGATTCAAATGTCTTAAAATACTGAAGTCATTGTGCAATGTTGAAATATCACTATAGTTTCGATTGGACATCGACCGGTCGATCCTTTCTCCTAAATTATGGAACCGCTATGAAATTTTCAACTGATGGACAATGGATAGAAGCCAAAGACCCAACCTGATGTACGGTATCTTTTATGTTTTGCTTTAGCTGATTGGTATGCAGGACGCGTGCTGAGTAACGGTGTCCAAGTGGCCGCCGTGAAGTGAAAACAAAGGCTGGACTCTACACAATGAGAAACTCCTTGGGTACTCGCCTATTGTGCGGGAAAATATTTTTAACGATAATTACTCACTTTGATGTGGGAATTTTGCGTATCTGTTCATCAATAGGTACGTAACAATGTTATTAAATGGTGACCTTCCATGCATGACTAAGTCAATATTGCGCCGATACTACAAGCCAATAATATATTGAAATATGAAAAATGAAATTACCAAGGCCAATACCTATAATATGGAAAAATTGATCTTAACACAATTAGAGGCTAAAAGTTATAGTGCGTCAGTAGGTCTATTCAATCATTTCTGATGATCTAATTGTGGTAATATTGATGTTTCTCATCACCTGTACCGTTCCACGTTGCAATTTTTTTAAATTTTATATTCCAAAAAAAAAAAAAGTGACATCTGTATTCAACAAAGATATTCTCGCCAAACTGTAACATTTTAGAGCGAGATGCGCTCGTTTTTTTTTTAAAATGTTTCCGTATTCGAGTGTTGAGCGGTATATAATGTTGTTGACGTGTACCTTACAGTATGTGTAATAATATAAGATGTCTTCCATTCTCTTCTGACTTGTATACATTAGCAACATATTTTTTTGTACTGTATGCAAGTCGACGCTGAACCGGCTTATTGTATTGTTAAGTGGTATTACAACGGCACCTCGCCGGAGATTGCCTCGGCGATCGAACAGAAACGAAGAGTTTGCAGACGTGATCCCAGCTGCCCAGCATCCGGCCGATGAACTCTTGGTTGGTTTTTACAACTACTTGGCTATAAAACCAAACCAGTACTAACCAGATAATAGCTAGAATATACGCTGATAGTAGCTACACGCCGCGATTACAAGTAATATACAATGAACGTGTATGTGTGACAAGACATAATGTGCCAAATTTCAACCAAACCAACAAGTAGTTTCTGCATGACACGAACGTACGTACATACAAACTTGTGGTATATTCAACATATAATAGGTTATGCGTCATGTCGCGAATACGGGTTTTGTTATTGCAATGGAAGAAGCAAGAAGGGTGAGGATTTTATTAAAAAAATATCGATGCCCATAAACTAACGCACAACCAGCGATGACCTCAGTTTTGGACAAGGGATGTATTTTGATGACGGAGCAGATAATCGCCACATTAAGATCCAGGGGTGGCTAAGGGCGACCTTGGTTTCATTTGGCGTTGCTTGTAACGCTGGAGAGATATTTCATCGCTCCAATTATCATCAATTGGTATCGATTGGTATGGTTTTTAGTCGAATCAAAGATCTGGTTTCTAGACTGTTGAATTACTAGAGATGATTCGAGCTGTCCTCTAACATCATGATGTGTACTGCCCGTGACCACTATACTGAAACTAGTTTAAATATTTCAATTAATTGTATTGATTTGAAGTGTTGTGGAGCTGCAGCAGCAGATCACGAGATAGTTTGATAGGACAAATGTAGGTTTTGATTTCTCAGTGAAAATTCGTTTCTTCCGAATCTTAATTTTCTTAGTATAATAAAGTATAATATAGCGACCGATCAGCTCCTTTTGACCACTACCAACAAAATTAGATAGTTACATACTTATCAGTGTCCATGCGTTACGTCAGGATGAGATATGAACGGCTGTGTGACCATCGTAAGAGATGGACTCTAGGTGAGGAGTATTACGTGTACGATGGCAAGCTACACGCCCAAGGTGTCCTCAGCTCATGGCCTTCGGGGCCGTACGTACTGGATATTGTATGAGTCTAACACGGACATCAGCTGGTACAGCTGTCATCTCAATACAGACAGTATATATCTTAACAGATATGCAACATATACATTCGCATTAATGTCATACAGATGCGTTGTCCTCCTTCCCCTCCAATAGGCCACCGCATACTCACAAACCACACGAAACTCGACAGCATAGCTTTTACTTTACGGTGGCATCGTGTGAGCGAGAGGTAACCTCCCCAGTCTATCGGGAGGTACCCCTTACCCGCATACACCGTGTAGTGTAATATTATCACAAGAGTCGAGTACTAAATGCCCCAGTCTAAAAGAATCTGAGTCCCAGAACAGATGCAAGGATCATCAGTTTTCTTTACTGTAATAATCTAAGAGATAAAAAATAATGAATATTACTTGTTTCAATGTCTATTAATAAATGTTCGTACCTACCTTGGTGGTATTATCACTTAATAAAGGTAGGTTATTTTTTTGATATCCACATATATATTATAAAATAAAGTCAAAAGCTGTCTGTCTATGTGTAATCAATCGATTGTCACAAAATGCACTGGAGGGATTTACACTTTTCACTCATAGATGAGCGTTTCCCGTGGAAGGCTTTAGAGTGTGATTCGTGAAGGTAACGCGCTGGCCCCTGTGGTTCATGCGGGAAACCGGGCGGATCCCTTGTAACATATAAAGTAGTTTGTCCTAACTCACAGACTGATTAACGTACAAACAAAATTACTGAATCCATCAAGCTGAAATTGTATATACACATAGTTAGTGTGACTAGGATATCTGTTATGAAACGACGAAAAAAAAATATTTTTAAGGAGGTGAAAAGGTTCAAATTTTTTATAAAATATATTATAATAGTAACAAACTTGAAACATTATTATTGAGATGCTATTTAAACTGCAAATAAGTACTATTGAAAATAAAATAAAAAATTTAACTTACTAAAAACTAAAACAATTTGAATGCAGAATCAGCGTTTCTGGCAATTTTGTCGCTAATGGTCCGAAATTGAGGTCGAAAATTTGTATAAATAATTCAAAGTTACGCCGGTGAAAACGATAAACTAGAAAAACAAGAACTGCATTAAAAATTCTTATATAAATTCAAATTTATAACATTCATGCTAAGGGTTGTCATTCACAATAAAAAGTGTTCGTGAACGCTAGCTCGGCATCAAACATAGGTGTTGAATATTTTATAGTTTTAGCATATTTTAAACAGTAACGGTGTTAATTTTCTTGGGATATTTACATAAGCCTTGACATCTCCTCACAGTACAATATGTGAGCTGGCTCACCTCGCCACCTTTTCTCATCTGTCATGATCTACTCTTGCCACATCGCGCCTGCCTCTTCTCATATATCACCGAGGTTTGCCTCTCCTTTTTTACCTTTCCCTGGATACTACCGTGCACCATTCATCATAACCTCTTATTACCAACAAATCCTTGTGGTTTTTTCCAAACTAAGAAATACACGTACACGATGGTGTCACTGTGCCGTCTGTTTGTTTATCACTATCCCAAAACTGCCAATCCCAAGGAAACTATTATTTTTTTAGACATAGAACCTACTTTATATTCTATCAAATTTTATCCAATTTCATCCAGTTATTTTGTATCATTAAATTTTGGCGGACATAACTAGCTGACCCGGCTAAATTCCCAGACCCACTGAATGTGAATATAAAATTTGGTAGAAATCGTTAAAGCCGTTTTGGAGGAGTAGGGTAACTAACATTGTGACACGAGATTTTTATACATATATGAATTGCGATGCGCCTCGGCTGAGACCGAGAATAAACTATACACTAAAAATCTCTTCGGGAATAGTTCTATCGATGGGTGAAAATTGAATGAATATCCGTTCAGTAGATTTCAAGAAAATCGAGCCTTTTGGGACTTTGTTTTATGCTATGCATTGATTAGGACTAGGTAGGATATTAGTAGGACTCCACTAAGGTTCAAGCATTGTTGTGGCGGTGGGACTCAGTACCCTGGGGTGAATCGAGATGTCTTGGGCGAAGCCAATTGAGCCGAGGAGGGGGCTGGTCTCTGTACCCCTGTTATAAGAAGAGAGGACAAAAGAGAAAAGGTGGCGTTTTTGCGGACGGGGCAGGAGGCGAGGATGGGAAACTCACCCCAGTGTACTGTCCCAAAGTAGGTGGGGTTGTCCTTTGGTGCGAGACGTCTCCATTTGTGCAGGTGGTGTCGGTCCTTTAGGCGGCTGGCGAGGCGTCGAGGTGCCCTGACGATTTGTTGTTCCGGGGCACCTCACCAAAGGCGGCACTGATGGCACTCGTGATGGATTTTGTGGGTATTCGGCACTCTAATGTGCCTCGAGCCCCACACACCACTGGACCTAGGGTCCGTGAAGGCACGTAAGTGACGGGGAGACGCACTATAGACACGGACCAACAAAAAGGAAGGAAGTTGAATTTGCGTTGCATCAGAACATCAGGTTTGCGTGTCTTTGCGCGAAGACCGATAGAAGACAAGCAAGTGACATGTGCTACTTTACATTAATAGTGTATGTAATATGCCAATTACTAGTTTTCTCCAAGATTATGTGATTCTAGATGCATTTAGAATGTTTGTCTTACCAAGTGCCGTAGAAAAAAATAAGACGGCAATGAATAATTATGAAACAAGAATGCGCAAATAAAACATGTCAAAATGCATAATATAACTTTACGTGGTCTAGTATTAAAAAGCATCTCGAGGTCAGTGAACTTTGATGTAACACGGAGTGCAGACTCGATCATTATACATGTGCCAGTTTCTTATGTACACGAGCCTCAGTTGCCGGACTTCTGGTGCTTCAAACTTTTATACTTTTTCTTGTGTACAAAGCTGTTACATTTTCTGTCATCAGTAGGATGTCGTATGCTGCGTTGCAGCCGAATCGGGCCGGCACCAACGCGGGGGTACCTCTCGCTCACATCATACCACCGTAAAGTGACGTTAGACGGTGGCCCATCGGAAGGGAGGGGAGGAAAGGAGGGCAACGCATCTGCATGCATAAAAATTATGTTGATGTCTGAAGGCATACGATTGCTTGTCTGCCCCCTAACAATAACTACAAAAAATGGCCATTTCGTTTTCCTTGGCAATTCGAACCATAATGCTTATTTAGGTAGGCAAATGTGTGCACAATGTCTACAATTCCAGTATTGTGAGACAAAACACAAAGGTCACTGACCTTTACAGTAGGCAGATCTCTGCAAAGCGTGCTCGATGTTGTGAACGTGTTTACCGTTAAATATATATCGATATGTAGCGGGTCGGAGCTCTGCTCAGCCAATCAATAACACATACAGTGTTAACATCTTATAACCTCTTTACTGTAGTAATTCGGGTGCTTACTTTACCTTACGGAGTGTAATTGTACCATTCCAAAGTGATCTTAAGCTCTTTATATTGGCATGTAGAGTTTGAAACTATTGTAGTAAGTAGTCCAGCTAGTACACCTAGTAAAATAATGTTCCGGGGAGGTAGATGTCGGTCACACATTAACAGTGGATTGCGGTAGTGTGCGGTTTTAATTTACCCTCTGAGGCAACACATAAATTACAGTAGTCTATTTAATAAACAAATTATAGTCTACTTGGGCTGAGTAGTTAAGTGATGGTTAAAGTCAAATGGAAGCTATTTTAAACTTCCTTTTTACATTCCCAGAAAACAAAATTGGCGTTGCAGAATTAAAAATAATTAAAAGACATTTCAGCAGTCACTGCGAATGACACTGGTAATTGGTCGTATCTTTTCGCTTCTTCCTGTAAATGGTATATTGGATAAGGATGCAAATGAAGTGAAGTGAGTAAATAATTATTCAGTTCATACAGAAGCCTTTGTCTTTGACATCTAGCACTAGGAGCTTTAACACGAGGTAGTGTCATGCCGTAAAGCGGCAACTTCTGTGTGGCGTTCCGTGCGGTTTGTGAGTAGCCGGTGACACGAATTGGAGAGCAGAAAATATAGTAGGAGCCCGGGGATAGTATGAGGGAGACTATCCTCTTGAAGCGTGGATGTTTATGGACAGTGCTAAGTCACCAAACGTTTCAAAAGACTGACAATTCAACCCTAAGAGCTTATGCAATGACAAAACCGACATGTTGGTACGGCGAGACGTATGAAACGAAGTGCTGAGTGCCATGACTCAAGGACTTTCACATCACTTTCATCGAGCAGTTCAATCGAATCCTCCGTTAGGAAATATAATTTTCAATATTACAACAGTTTCCATTTTCACATCAGTCTACTGAACAGTAGGAAATCTTGATGGAACCTAACTACGTATCCAGGCTTTGTAATAATAATAATAACATAACCTTATTTACATTTAAATTAGGTGATAATATTACAATGTGGTCGAAGCTTGATGGCCAAACCATTAATAAATAGTGGTAACTTTTGTGTGTGCGTAATTTTCGTAGTCTAGCCATAAATGCCTGCTATAATTTAAAAAAAAATATATTTGAATTTAGAATATTCATAATTAGCCATTTAGGAGATTAGGAGATAATATACAATATAGAGAAGAGAAGCCAGTTTGAATCGCATCGGAGGAAGTCGAAAGGGGCAGTAAATGTGGTCCGCTCCCCGTCCCTCTTTTTTCATTTATCTTTCTAATTTTAGCGATATTTAAATGCACTAAAATTGTATAGTTAGTTAGTTTTTTATAGAATAGTGGTGAAAACGAGAAATCGGAGCCTTTTTACGACTACCAAGAACTACCACATAACTACTGCCGATGCGTTGCCCTTTTTCTCTCCGCCCTCAATGGGCCACCGGCTATTCACAAATCGCACGAAACGCGACACTGAAGATGTCACTTAACGGTGGTATTAGTGAGCAACTTGAGTGAGGTACTTCCCCCTCGTGCCAGCCCAATTCCGTTGCATAGGAGGCTGTTGTGTGCATAGCAGTTGAGACGTTCAGTACAATAAGTGTATATAGCAGCAAAATTTGCAGAAAGCTTTTTAATTTTCAAAGTTTGTATCTCAGGATTATATCCTACCTATGGAGCCAGCCATTTCACTGAAAAAGGCTTCAATGAATTAGCGACTACGTAGGTGTTTGCATGTCTTTGCTTGAGTACTCGTGTTCTTTAATATGGTTCATTGTTATTTTTAATATAAATAACGAAGAGATGCCATGAGCAGATGCCGCCCAGATAAAGATAGTAACGCCTTTCGCATCTTCCTTCTCTACTTCTGAATCTCGCAAGCGTATTGCTCGGAGAGAAATTAATTAAAAAAGAGAGAAAATTTGCTGACCCTTTCGATTTAGTCGGACGGCTGGTTTCCCTTTCCTATCTCACCATACTACGTTAATATTAATATATTACAAAGGTAATGCAATGCTTTAGGGACTTGAAAAGACTTTATTTGCAGTCAGCTTTAACAAGACAAACTGTAAAAGGGCTATTAACAGGATGGCTCAGCGACATCGCATACCACAACTGTTTTCTTCTTGATTTTTATCGACACGAAAAACACGAGTCGTGGGGATTAAAAACAGTTATATTTACAACATGCATTGATTAAAAACCGTTTGAAAGGTATGACGTATATTTACGTAAATGTACATTAAATAATCATAAAAGTGATGCTTCATTAGCTGAATAAATAATAAGTTTTAGTATTTTAAGGTATATAGAAAAAATATAATAACTTTATAAAAATAACAAAATATCATTTTTGATGTTAAATAAAATTAATAAAAAATCACGCATTTTTTGCATAATTTTGTTTTAGTACAAAAATAATAATAAAATAGTCATGTAATCACTTTTACTTCGACGCGAAAGTGACAAAAGCCTTCCTACTTATGAATAACGCATAGTCATTTTTATAAATTACCTTAGCAGTTAACACGTATATATTTTTTTACAGTTTACAGTACATTATAATATCGAGTATTTTTCTAGTAAGATAGTATACATTCTAGAATACCATAAATATTTGTTTTTAAAGAGTAATCAATTACTTTTAACGAGGAACATGGCTAATGTTACGAAACAAATGCATAGGCTTCTAATGTAACGCGAGGTTACACCAAAAAACTTATAATCTACGAGGTCACCCTATTCTCACAAAATATACATTTTGTATTAATAACAACGAATAAGTAATTAATAACCCCGCTGTTTTTTGGTTTTAAAAAAATCGAAGATGTAGTTAGTTTACGAACATAGTCTTAGTATTATGATCAGTGTAATAATATTAGCCAAAATATAAACTTTATAAATATTTAAGCTATGTAACATGCACTTTACTTTCCAAGCTTGTTACTCACTAGTTTTGGACGAGCTCGGAGCGATGAAAGCCACCAAACAGACAACTAAAACTTGATACTTCATTTTGTTAAAACTTATCAGAAATCAGAATAATTAGGTGAAGAAAAATATTTGAAAATGGAACTTCTACACCATATAGTTTTTGAGCGGCGCTCGTCCGGCGCGTGTTGCTTCGGCAAATGCAATGGGTTTGCAAGTCATACGGCCGGGCCCGCTTCTTCACCCTCCACTCTCCATGAAACCTGTGTCATTGCTTGTTTTATGTTGGACATACTAAAAATGTTTTTTATTTAACATTTATAGCATTAAATATATTTTCATAGTTTATATTCTATATGAAATTGTATTGTAAGTGGTAGGTACCATGCTGCATTGCAGCGGAATTGGGCCGGCACGACTGCGGTGTACCTCTCGCTCACTTGATACCGCCGTAAAGTGACACCTACGGTGTCGCGTTTCGTGCGGTTTGTGAGTAGCCGGTGGCCCATTGTGGGGGGAGGGAGGTGAATTAGGGAGGTGAAAGGAGGGCAAGGCATCGGCGTAGTAATTATGCTGATGTTGATGGGCGTCAGTACTCGTAGAAAAGCTACGATTGGTCGTTCCTCCCCCATACTATATAAAAAAGTAAATAAATTTCGTAACATTCTGACCGGATTAGTCTCTACTAGAAACAATTACACGGATTTTAATGAAATTTCGCACAGATATGTATGTAGCTTAGTCAAACTTAAACTACTTAACTATGAATCATAAACCAATATCCCAAGTACGATATTTTCGAAGTCCAAAATTTTAATCATAAATCATCACGTTTACTCTGTTAACACTGACGTTCAGCTTACAGAAAGGTAATCAACTACTGAGGAACACGGGTCGGAACTGGTCTTCCACCGCCATGTCAAATAAACAATAGAGCGCAAATGGAACCACGCCTATGGAACCACAAGTCGGAATCGAAAAAATATTTTTGTGCAGGACAACAACGACATAACATTCACGAGGAAAGTTATATGTAATGACGGTGCAACTTATAGTGCCGAGGTGAACCACGGGTGAAACCACGAGGCGCTGCTAGTGATTAGTAAACGACAATGAGCCGGAACAACTGGGACTAGTTGAAGTAACCGTTACATACCGGTTTGACTTTAATCGAGTTTTGATGTGTTCTGTTGGCCCGTCCATTGAGAAAAGTACGGTAACTTCTCACCCGTCTGCGTCAGAAGGACGGCAATGTTTTGGAGTGTATGTATGTACGTTTCTGTGTATGTATGTATGTATGGACATATAAGCGTGTTTGTATGTACCTGTATAAAGTGTAGTTAAATTCGTCTTGATAACGCGAGTCATGTGAAGTAAAATACAATAAGACATATTACATATTAATTATTATGACACAAAGCCCCGAAAGGCTGCCGAATTGAGTACCGAATATTATATAACACTTATTGCAATAAAAATATTTATTGACTTTATGCAACACAGTGCTAGCTAAGGCTGAGCTCAACAAAATCTACCATTTCAAATTTATAATCGTTTAGCTCAAAGTTTTCTCTATGTACACTCCGACAATATTTTGACGTTTGACATTTTATGCACACCCATCACCGTTATAACCTACAGACGTCGCATGTCATAATTTCTACGAACACACGCTTCAGACAAGTAGCTGAAGTATGCGGGGAAGGGTAGGCGTAAAAAAAATAATAAAACGAGCCAGCCTCTCGTGACTGGTGATGGGAAATGTAGGTAGTGCTGATCGATAGTGTATTGTATCGTGCTTGGTGAGTGTTTACTAGGTTATCCTACACTGATGCCGCAAAGAACTTAGATGTATTCTTTGACTCAAATCTCTCCTGGAATGTCTACATTAATGACCTATCGTGAGGTTCACTTCTCAATTTACTCTTTAAAACGTCTCCAATATTCTTGCCTTTTTCAACTAAAATCTCACTTCCTCGGGCTCTAGTTAAACCGATCATTGACTACACACATAATATATGTTGTGTGCTACAAATGAAAATTAAAATGAATTAGAGATAGAGATTTTTAGATTGAAAAGACGTGATCATATGTCGGTTGTGGGTACCAGGTAGTTGATTAAATAACTGTGGGTAGGCATCTGTACGGGTGTTTTTGTGGCGGTATCTTCTAGACTCCAACTGCAGGTTTGCCTCGTTATCTCATATACAGAGTAGAGATTACAAAACATCTGCAATTTAAAACGCCAGAAATACTAGTATATTAAAACGTTAGAAGTGTGTTAAAACTCAAATAGAACTTATTTGAGTTTTAACACACTTCTAACGTTTTTAACCACAAAATCTAAAACATATTTTTTCAAATGAACTAAATCAGATAACAGTAATTTAATTTTATAGCATATAAGCGATGTCACTAACCTGTAATACAATAATTTATTCAAGCATAACTTTTTACATATAAAGTACATTTATAGACATGTTTCTTTAGTTTTCTGTTTATCGATAGATCACAATATTGTGATACAGCACTGTTCATACGTCACAATTGTCAGTGACAAGAATAGGAATAATAAATTACATTTGAAAGAAAAGGAAGGAATGACAAAAGACTGCCATTGCTTCCAGTGTAAGTTGAGCGCTAAATAAATTATTTTCAGAAATTTATACCTATGAAATTAGCTTACCTATGAAATGTAATGCCATCTTCTTAGACCCATTCCATTTTACTGTACAGGAGGGCATAATGAATTTTATTTGATGATATATTATAGTATAAGGTTTTTGCGTGATTAGATAATGTTGCCAGTTCACGAAACTGGACGATACTACAGAATATTATGTGTGTATAAGTGCAATTTGCCCGATATTTTGCCAGACAATTTTCGCCCAGCATTATGCATCTATGGGTTATAACGTCGATGGTTTCTGCTGTCTCGATATTGTAAAATTACAATATACTAAGCTTCCGCTCAAGCAAGTTTCGAAGTAATAACTATATATATGAAATTTGTCTTTGCTTGTTAATTAAGTCAAAGATAATACTAAGCATGCTTGATTATTTTGAGTCCTAAATTGTTATAATTAATGTAACCATCTGCAGCTCGCTTGCTTTATCTGGCAGCACTGAAGTTTTTTCGATAAGAAATTACTTGAGCTATGAAAAATATATGAGCAACGGTTATCGAGCAATCTAGCGTAACGCCCGCGATATGCGTTTGCGATCTGAGCGTGCGCATTTCATCGCTCTTCTCCCTTCTGTCTCGCCTCTTGTGCATCTTTCAGTTCACAACCATGTTCGATTGGAAGAAATCACTGATAGTAGCTTGCAGTAACGAAGTTTCACACAAATTATCAACCTAAACAACCCTTAGGGTACGAATTTCTCAAAATCGTCGTCTTACTTCTCACGTAGGTCCTAAAATACCTCATGCACAATTTTAAATTCCTAGCACTTACAGTTTCTGAGATCGTTATGAGTGATTGAGTGACCTTTCCCTCGTTTAAGAAGATCTATTCAATGGCACAACTCACGGCCATTATCCATTTAAAAAAAAAACATCCTTCAGTAACAGTTTATGGAGTGCTAACCTTCACCATTTTATTGTTCAACATTTAGGATTTACATCTTTTTGTTCATGTGAGTTGGTTCACACCTATCTTACAAATTTCAAACGACCAGTAGCCATAATCACCGAACAAAACATCTGTGACACACGGATTGATATTATAAGTCTTCTGTTTTTTTGCCATTTGGCTATGAAATATAAATAACCCTAAAAAGTGCCAAGTAACACAGTATGTGTCATAAATACAATAGGGATCAGTTTGAATACCACTAAATTATAACTATACTATATATACATGTAACAAAACAGTAGAAAAGACTGTCTGTACATTAAATATTTTTTAAAATACAACATAGCACGCTCAATAGGCCGCTGAGCTACCGCAAACTCGCGGACCAGTCCTGAATTAAGAGGCCATGTTTCGTCCCCGTAGGTCATCACGAGGAGATAGCATTGGTTGAAGACTGTCTTCAAGCTCTGCGGTATAGACGACGTGAGAGTGTGGCGAAGCTTCCGGAATGCTGCCCAATCCAAATGAATCCTTTCATCTGCTTCCTCCTCGAAGTTATGTCTACCTAATTGCAATAGTTGCCCGAGGTAGACGTACTCGTCCACGACTTCGACGTTGCAGCCTACGTTGATAGCACCATCGACGTTGACCGGCCTAGGGAGCACGTGTTCGTAAACGTTATGAAATTTGTCTAGTCTGCTGCTGGCTCTCCAACGGTTCGGCCAATACAACGACATCGTCGGTGAAACAAATATGTGGGAGGTATTCGCCGTTAATATTTATGCCGCATTCTGCCCTGTTTAAAGTCTTAAAGACGTCCTCCAAAGTGAACATTTTTGGGGAAATAACATCCCCCTATCGCACTCCTCGGTACAATTGGATTGACCTTGTTTGACCTCCCGGACTCAGAACGGACATAAAAGCATATAATGCTCTCATCACCGTATCACCAATCGACCTGACATCGCTGTAAGGCTTCCAGAAAAGCCCAGGTTTTGACGGAGTCAAAAGTTTTTCATAGTCCACAAAGGCAGTGCACAGCGCCTGATTGTACTCATGTGCCTTTTGTACAACTTGTTTCATTGTGAAGATGTGGTCCATGGTGCTAAATCCTCTGCGAAACCCAGCCTGCTCGAGTGACTGGAATTGGTCAAGCTTTGATGAGACAATTCGTCAAGACTCTGGAGAACAATTTGTAACTATGGCCAAGAAGTGAAATTGGTCTGTAATTTTGATGAAGTGATTTGTCACCCTTTTAAAAAATAAAGCAACGTCGCTTCCAGGCCATACCTTGGGAGGTACGCTCCGCTGAAGCACAAAATTTCATACTTTTTTAGCTCTCGTTCACAAGCTCGACTCACGCCCTAAAAAACTCGACTGTGATTCTGTTCTTCTCCGGCGACTAATTTCAGACTAATTTAGAATAAATAGAGCCAGACTAATTTCACTAAAGCTGACGTTCGGCAGGTCGCCAGACAAATATTGTGTCAGGCTTCCACGCGGACCTTTGTACAGTGTATCGGGATGAAGAGCGTGCGACGTATACAACTTGTTATAGAAAGCTTCGATCTCAGATAAGATTCCAGGCTTAGAAGAAACGGTAAATCCAGAATCAGTCCTAACTTTAGCTTTCCAAGCCTCTCAACCAAAACCTGCGACTATCTATTCTGGCTCAATCGCTTCGGTAACCCGTTACGTATTCGAGCTGCGAAGGTCTCGGCGTATTAGTTTGCGGATTCACTTTGAAAAAAGCTTAGCATCGGCAGACGTAACGTCTTCGTGTGCTCTGCATTCCCTCATAAGTTCAAGCATCTCATCCGTGAGTTTAGCTTTCCGGAACCTACCATGGTTCGTCGGAAATTAGGTCGGATTGTTGACTGTATTAATCGGATACGCTCGCGTCAAAAGCCTATATTCAGAAAGCCTTTAACCAATCAGTGATCACTTCCGGTTTCAAACCTGATGATCACGGAGGCATCACTAAATATATGCTTTCGGACCGTCATAATAAAGTCAATCTCGTACCTTGTCACAGTATCGCGGCTCCCCCATGTCCACTTCCTACGGGACTTCTTCTTGAACTAAGAGTTAATTAAGAAGAGGCTTTCTATCTCGAGGATATATTTATCAGCATTTGGCCCCTACGATTTCGACTTCCGGTTCCATGTGGTCCCAGACTCGATTGGATTCCATTTTGTACTCCAACCTTGGCATTAAAGTCCCCCATAATAACATTAAAGTGGGCCTTACAGGTGTTATGTAACGCCTTTGAGATATTCTCATAAATTGCCTCCACGTCACCATGGGAATGCGTCGAGGTGGGTGCGTATACGTATCACTTTGAGGCTACAGCCTCAAACTCACTAAGAGGTACACTCTTAGTGAGTGTAAATATGAGATACGCCACCCTACCCGACACACTACAGATTTCGAGGATGTTGCCTGCGAGGGACTTATTCATGAGGAATCCCACGCCGCCTTGTGATGGAGTGTCGCCTTCCCTGTAGTAGAATAGGTGACCCAATGGCAGAGGAATGTGTCTTTACCTTGTCTTCGGACTTCATATAATCCTCGGGGATTCAGAAAGTGTCATCGGATTTTTTCCTAGTTCCACCTCTAGTCCTGGTTGGCCAAGTGGTTATCTAGTCGCAACGTTCGTCCCTTGTAAGAAGCCAGGTCAAATCGATGGTAGCGATCCCTAACCCGCAGATTCATAGCACTCCCTGTTCCACCATGACCATGGTCGCTACCGTGGACAGGACTAGTGGAACTACCGGGCACTAGGGGCCGAATTTTGCTGTTGTCGTCCATTGAAAGTAACTCGTGCGTGCCACGCTGAGCAGGTTGATTGGCAATCGCAGATTAGTTTTCGTACCGGCGCCACTGCTGCCTGTCGCCGATCCGATTGATGGTACCACCATCACTCGGCGCGACCGCTGTCCGGTGCTCCCGTATATTTCCAGTCACTATGAAACAGATGGGACAGCAAACAACCAGCTCAATGGAGCCTCCTAGATCTTAAGAGACTAGTGCTCTCTGATGACTTTTACGTCACCCCGGGTTTCGGTTGGGGACGTTCTGAGGCCAACACACACACACACACACACACACACGCACACACACACACACACACACACACACACACACACATACGCAGAGAAGCAGTAGTAGGGGAAAAAACCTTGTTCTTTTAGTTTGTCTGTTTGTACACATTAATCTCCGGAACGAATGCACAGATTTGAATGGATTTTTTTTCTTGTATAGCCTGGGCAACATGTAGGATGTAATTAGTTTTGGATACTGGAACATATGATGTAGAAACGTCAGGGAAAAAAGTAAACAATTTTTTTTTGAAAATCTAAGAAGTACGCCAACGAAGTCGAGTATACCAGCTCGTTACCAACTTTTTGTTTCCGTAACTTTGTGTTTAGTCGGTGTATCTTGTTAATCATTATTATTGCAAAAGGATCAAACAATGTCTGTTCACATAAATCTTAGAAAAGCATTGATACACCCAACGCGTCTCAACACTCGTCTGCAGCTGGTAAGTTGAGTAGTAAATGGAAACCATAATTTAGTCATCGCTAGCGCCTATCCTTTCCTGCCCTTGAGCCCTGTGCACTTCTTGTTGAAGCCTACCGCTTGTAAGTCACCGGTGGCCCTCCTGCACTTAGGAGCCGTAGGAAAAATACAATATAGTGTTGAAATGCCATACGATCTCTTTATCAGGATCGACCCGGTCCCAAAAGAGTTATTGTACGTGGTTCCATGTACTCAAAGTTTTGTAACTCAGAAAGTTTTGTGAAGCAATAAATGAATGTATTTTTATCCAATCTTTTTCATGTACTCTACACCAGGCTCAATACAAAGTTTCATGTGTCTACCAGTTTTTGAAACCCTTTTCCAGCTGCAGATACCTGATTTCAAGACTCGCTATCAGCGCTTGAAAAGGCTGTACCTTCTCAAACGCTAAAAGCCGGCGATTCCACCGATGAAAATTGTACACTTTTATGGAATTTTTGATTTAAGTGAGTAAAAAAAGTCACACAGTGCCAGGTAAGTGCTGTATAGAGGGTGACCGAAATGTTTGACCGGCGTGGTGCCCAGGAAGTCCCACGTTATGAGCGTGATGTGCGCGGGCGCGTTGCCATGACTAAGTAGTCACTACACCGTATACCATTCAGCGTTAGTGCTCCTTTGATACCTTAAAGGAATTGACACCAAAAATCCAGTCATATTGATGTAGCGAGCGACCTCTTCACTTTAGCAGACGTCACTTTGTTTTGAAAATCCCAAACAGCCAACTGCCCTTTCGTTTCAGGATCTCATGTATAAATTCAGGACCGTAACGATGTCGAAAAACGCCGAGACGACCTTTTATTAAGCGTACCTGTTATGTTACGGAACAATTCTACGCGAACCTGTTTCTGGGCCTCGGTCAGGTTGTGCAGGTGACAGTAGGAAACTAGGAGACCTCACGTGAGTGAGGCTCACGAGAGCAATCTACATTGAGTGCTGAATCTCCTGAGGTGATTGGCCTCTTATCTTGAATTTATTTTTCTCTGTTAACACGTTTTCTTCCTACGGTACTTTCGTGCTGACAGTCTTAGAATAAGAAGAAAAGTCTCAGTGGTCTAGTGGGTAGCGCTTCAGACTTGAAATCGGATGGTTCAGGTTCCAACTCCGCCATGTGCCATAAGTTTTTTTTAAGTTAAGTTCATTTTATGATTACTATTACGATGAAGGAAAAAGTAGCGAGGAAACCCTGATTCGATTACGCGAG
>JAFELO010000315.1:703864-715096 GCA_017140195.1 Eumaeus atala | reverse complement strand
TATATTGTATAAGTTATTTTTTCAACCGTGTCTTGTTTTTATGGGTTTCCTGCTATCTGGAAAGAGGGAAATTTTATTCCCTTACCCAAACAATCTAAACCATATTCCCTGGCTGACTATCGTCCAATTTCTATCATCAATTATGTCATATCAATATATCATCAATCAATTATATCATCAATCAATTATATCACAAGTATTCCAATGCATAATTCACGAGCAGCTATATACATCAACAAAAATAATATCATTAACAAATTCCAATCTGGTTTTCGTCTTTGTCATAGTACGACTAGCGCTCTCACCTGCTACTACTGACGACATTCGGTGAGGTATGGACCGTAACAACAGACAGTACTGACTCTACTTGATTCCAGTATTGACAGAATGCATTAGCATTCAACTCATGAACTTCATGAAGTGCTTTTGGGTTTGCTTTAACGTTAAATATATCTCCGATGGCAGTAGGTGCTGCCGCTGCTACTTGACGGGACGTAGGCAGAGAGTTCAAATTGACGAATAGTTCTCGGAATAGGGCAATATCTCGGCTGGTGTTCCAAGACGATGTTTGGTCTCTACTTCTATTTGCCCTCTTTATAAACGTTTACAAGATCAATATCGTCCTCATTCCACGTGTATGCTGATCTGCAAATTTATTGGCAAGCATCTCTTGAAGAGCGGCATGATGCCATCCGCACAATAAATATTGGTCCTTTTTTAATATCAACTTGGAGTAATTGCCATGGGCTTTATCTTAATTCTCTAGTTATCGTTATTGGGAGACCAGGCCTTACATCAAGGATTAACAAGGTTTAGACCTTGACCTCAGGGTCAAACAAGGCCAATTCTATTTCACCGAGGAGTGCGACAGGGGGACGTTATTTCCCCCAATTTTTTTAACAGCGGGTACCTCTCACATCATCGTTTCGACGACGATATCGTTGTTGGAGAGCTTACAGAAAATGTTGCACAGCTTAAATGAATCCTCCCGGCGTGTTAGGATGAACTTGGACCAGACGAAGGTCATCATGTACTAATAATGCTAACGCATTTTCTTTCGGTAACGGTAAAAAAAAAATGTTTTGACGTAATGATATAAAATAAAATTGCAAACTAAACTTTAGTCATACAACCACAATAATAATAAAAGGGAGAAAATTAGAACAAATGTACTTCAATTAGATTTCCGGCTGTTACCGTCACATTATTATTTTATTTTCTATGAACAAAATAAGTCGTCACCGCAGTGATAATTAATTTACTAGAGACTTCAGACTTGTCAAGTAGGACACAAATATTCTGTGCTAGCCAATTGCGTGGGATATATCCATAGAGATATACACTCGTAGATAGAGAGGGGAAGCCATCCTAAAACGTCCATCTAAGTCGAAAGAGGCAGAAAATTGCAAGCGGAATTGGGCCGGCACAACCGGGCAGGTAAAGTAAGATTTTCTGTGTTGCGTTTCGTGCGGTTTGTGAGTAGCCGGTGGCCCATTGGTGGTTGGGGGAGGAGAAGGAGGGCAACGCACCGGCATAGTAATTATGCGGACGTTCACGGGCGTCGGTAGTCGTAAAAGAGCTCCGATTGCTCGTTTGTCCTCTAATACCATAAAACAAGACAAATATAATAATATGCATTATTATATTGTCTCATCTTCCTTCTCTATTCACCAAGACGGACACTCGCCGTCATATAACTTCCTTCTCTATATAAATTATCCCTATGGAGTAGTGCGCAAGTGCGTGCAATTCAATGTAATACGCCTAAATAATTAAAATATCTATAACACTTTACAGTGTAATTAACGAAGAGAAGATTTGACCTGTAGGCACCGGCGGGGCGGACAGGAGGGGTACGTAGTACTCTGCACCGTGGATGACCCACGAACGTGATACAACAATCGCTATTTAAACAAAGGATAATATTTTTTTGTTGTAGGGAGACAACCGGAAGTAGTCGGAGCCACTAGATGACTACCGACGCCCATATACATTCGCGCAATTGTTATACAGATGCATCGCGTTATTCATTCGTCCTCACCAGATCCTATAATTTCGATTGGCCGATGGTTCTGGATTCGTAAGTTAATCATTACTTCACGTGAAACGTATTTACTGCGTGAGCGGGCAGTTCACGCGGTCAGCTCGGCCAAGATAACAATACTTACTTTAGTTAGCCTTAAATAGCTATCCTTTCCTTCTGCAGGGAAGGAGGGGGGGGGGGTCTGTCTGCGTCGCTAGTGTGGCGTTTGGTGCTAGTATCTGCTCTAATTGGCGCTGAAACTTAATAAGTGCAAAATTATGAGTCCTAGAAACATGAATCTGTCAATCAGTCTCTAAGACACCTTGACAACTGACATGTCGACAACACTTTCATAAGTGTTACACATTAAATCTGTTAGAATTTCTCCTGAAACAATTATAACGTTTCTGTAGCATTTTAAAACTGTTTTTACAGTTTTCTATTACGTGCACCTATATGTTTCCGTTGGATCGTTTAATTAAGAGAAAGAGACGGCGGCAAAACAAAGTCGCCCCTCGAGCGATGCGTATAGTTATGCCAATTTAAACGATATCATTGTGCCGAATTTAACACTTATAAACGAGTATTACACTTTATTCCTGTTTCGATATAAAAACAGAAATGAAAAAGTGTTTATATCACTTTATTCGCTAACCATTAATGTCCCTGCCTGTATAATGAGTAATAAACGTTATGACTAGATACGCATCTAGTCATTACGTTCGCGCTTTTATGACCTCCACCTGGATAGTTCGGTGAAATGTTGCATCGTGGGGAATGGGGGCCCCACGGCTGCATAACACTCATGCAGACGTGCAAGTTATTAAAAGGCACCGACTGCTCGTTTGTCCCCTCTTATACAATAAATAGTTTAATGTCTATTGTGCAGGCCCAGTTATGTCCCCACCATGGTTCATGCCTTGTCGTGGCGGTGGGGCTTACTTGCCTGGGGTGAACGCAGGCGAAGTCACTCGAACCGAGGGGGATCTTTGCACGCCTCTTATAAGATGAGGGGCTAAAGAGCGGGAGAAGGAAGCGCTCTTGGTACCCTCTTATAAGATGAAGGGCTAAAGAGCAGGAGGAGGAAGCGCTCTTGGTACCCTCTTCTAAGATGAAGGGCTAAAGAGCAGGAGGAGGAAGCGCTCTTGGTACCCTCTTATAAGATGAAGGGCTAAAGAGCAGGAGGAGGAAGCGCTCTTGGTACCCTCTTATAATAAAAAGTGACCAAAGTGCAACAGGTGGAGGCGCTTTTGCGCAGGGGGCAAGGGGCGCGGATGGAACCCTCACCTCATTGCACTGTCCGAAAGTCGGTGAGGTTGTCCTGTAGTGCTGGGCAACCCCATCTGAGGAGGTGCAGTTGGTCCCTTAGGGGGCTGACTAGCCGTCAAGGTGCCCTGATGATTGTTTTTCTGGGGCACCTCACCAAGGGCGGCACTGATGGCAATCGCGGTGGTTTTTGTGGGTATTCGGCACTATCATGTGCCGCGCCTATCACACACCACTGGACCCCACCCAGGGCCGGTGAAGGCGCGCAAATGAGTTTCCCGGGTCAACAAAAAAAAAAAAACAAACAAAAAAAAGCCCATTTAGCAATGACACACATTTCCTAAATTGTTGTCGACGATATTGATACGCCTCATAATGGCTTCAATATTTAGCGTAGTGAGGATATTAGTTATGTACATTGTTTTATCAATGTCAACAAGATAACACATGACATGTGAACCCTAAAACGGACGTGGGCACTTGAGTGAAGTTCCCCGTACAATGTGGACAACAATTGTGGTGTTCGCGTGCGTGTTAGTGTACGGACAATGTCACGGTATGTACGTTGTGTTACTAAACAAACTCGCTCCCCCCAGGACTGGGTTGATTGACAAAAACAAGTTGACCACATTAAGGTTACGTTCCGTAGGCGGGAACTAGGTTATGTTGGGCTGCGTTAAGATATTTTCAAACTATTCCATATAGATATAGAATGTTCGAGGTATCCTAACAACAAATTCACATACATCACATAGTTTCCAAGTTTATGATAGACAAAGAGAATTAGTTTCCATTATAGACATCGATATAAATAAAGTTAAATTTATACTAAATATTATTGTAACTCGAAATACTTCTGATGAACATTTTACCTACTTACATATTTGGGGTCTCTGAGAATAATAGTTATTATAAATTTGTGTTATTACAAAATATTTATGTCGCACGGCCTCTATTGACGTAATTATACAGCTTACCAACCTTTAGGTACATATTTCCAGATATGCCACGCAGTTTCACCCGCATACATTTCGGTTCCATGGAGATATCGGGAATAAAGTTTAAATTATATACGTTCCGATAGATTCTATCGACTATAGGTATCTAAACAAAAACTATTGCAAGCCATTATAGTGGGGTTTGGTTACACACACTGATACACACTAGTTACAGTACTAAATGCATCTCCTAATTTTAATGGATCCTACCTAAGTGAAACTTCTTGCGCGGTGCACCTTCATGCATCTATAGAATACAGAATCCCCCAGTTCCCGCCAAATCAATATGTATATTCTTAGTACACAGTTTTTGTTGTAGCTCCCAATCCAGTTTTCTCTATTTTCACGAGTTTATTCAAGACATAGATAAATAAATACTTAGTATTTCTATATTGTTTGTAGAATTTTGACATATAAAAGGAATAAATTAAATTTATTCCACAAAAATATACAGTTTCTTTACTTACAACTTTTTTACTGGCCAGTAAGCACTTCAAAAAATAAAATCTCTTTTTACATCATTCAGCCACAGAAGAGAAGAGAGCATTCAATTATTACTTAGAGTAATACTCACATTATGCCGTGACGTGAAATTACAATAAAGCATAAACTAGTCATGTTATCGCCTAAATTATATATGAATATCCTCATTCTATTAAAAAATGCCCCCTTAGCGTGGCAAACAAGGAGTCGGAGCTTTCTGGTGACTAGCGATGCCCATAAACATCCGCATATACAATAGTATATTCCCTTTCTGCTTTCCCCGCAAATTCACACATAGCACAATATGCCCTCTTGTCGTGCCAGCCAAAATGTATACAACAAAGCTACCCCTTACACGAAGTTGCAAACTTGGATATTCTATTAAGGGTATAAACGCGAAAGATTGTTAGTAAGGATGGATGTTTGATACTCTTTCAAGTCAAAATTACTTAATGTATTTTAATGAAACTTTACAGTATTCTAGTTTATACATCACAATAACACGTAAGTTATATAAATAGTTATTTTAGCTCGAGGTTTTGTTGTAGTCCACTTGGACGAAGTCGCGGGTTACAGCTAGTACTACATATCAAAATTCCATCACTTTCTAAAGATAACTTGGCTTTGACGACTTCAATTATTTCAGACTCAGGACACGAAGATTTACATGTCAAGCTAGCGAAAGGTGAAGAAAAGATGAGCGAATACATCTTACAAGTGCTTGAACACTTCAAACAGCCCGAGCCCGAAGGGATTCCCGGCGCGGAAGTGCCGGAGCCCTACATGGTGCCGGACATGCACCAGTCCGCTTCTTTCGCAACACTGTATTTCAAGAACACTGCACTTTATGGACTAAGCAAGTTTAAAATTCTGTACGTCGATGCTGAGATATCGGATATGAAGGTATGTTTGTTCCTAACAAATATTTTCCTCGCCTTACAACTGTAAACAATTCTAAAAAGACGATGAATAAAAAATTAATTAATGCTTACTAGCAGTAAATGATCCATGGCTTAACATAGACAGAACATGATAAAAACTTTCGATGTACAAATACTGTTTTCAATCAAATATTATAGTACGCCTTCCACTACTGGACACTGGCCTTCCATAGAGCGCCACAGATCACGGTCGTGACCCACTTCCATCCAGTGGCTCACAGCCACCTTTCCAAAACTCCGTCTTTCTGTGCGTGGCCGCCTTTCGAGAAGCCCCTTTCTTCCCCAACGGTTATTACGAACAATGTGGCGTGCCCATTGCCACTTCTGCTTGCTTATTCTATGAGCTATGTCAGTTGACCTGGTTCTCTTGCCTATTTTTTAATTTCGTACCATATCTCACAGACAAATACCAAGCACAGCTGTTTCCATGGCACGCTGAGTGACTCTGAGCTTGCTTAGAAGGCCCATGCTATGAAATAATAGCGACCTTTAATTAAATAAAATGAATTAGGTTAACCAACATGTAGCGTGATTGAAAGAGCAATACTTTACAACTTACAATTGGCTATTTTAAATAGTCGTCAACTGTGATATTTAAATTACAACTTATCAAAGTTTGATTTAATAACATCAATGTTACTAATTTTCAGGTCGTCGCTGGACTGGCTATAGATCACCTCCATGGAACAGGAAATTGTACGATATCTACTTGGATTAACAGAGTAAATAGCCCATTCACAATAGATGTATCAGACATCAAAGTAACTGCTCTTGCAACTCTCGGTGTAGGGCGCGACGGAAAGATTAGATCTCAAGACATGAATATAGACATTGCCTTCAGTAGCATAAATTTGGACATTAAAAATCCTGGCATATTAGGAAGCGTGATTCAGGGTGTCGTTAACACAATGGGAGGAGCACTTTTTGATTCCATAAAACCATACGTCCTTAAAGAAGCATATACAAAGGCCAGAATAGAAATCGATAAGAGGCTCGATGAAGTAGCTGGGGACATGCAATTCCCAAATTCAATATCGCCTTTGGACATGGTGATCTCCGATCTTAGAGAGAAAGTTAAAGATATGAAATTTGATCCCTACAAAATTAAAGACTATAACACTACTGCTAGCATATTTACAATGACACTTTCGAATACGTGGATTACAGGCATATCCTCGTTTCACCGAAAGGGAAACATTACACTGAAGTTAATAAATAACACAGTTATAGCTGATTTTGAGATCGGTACTCAAAAACTTGAAGGCGTGACACAGTGGGAAATATTCGCACTGAATGGCATAACATCTAGAGCTGGTACTACTTCATTTTCCGTGGAATATATTAGTTGTAGAATAATATTAGCTCAACCGCTCGATACGAGGAAAAAACCAGAGTTCAGAGATCTAGACCTCGATGTTGGTAATATACAGGTGCGCTTTGACGGAGCTGGAACGTTAGACTATGCGATTGAATTTCTTATAAATATATTACCGAACCTTTTAAGATATCAAATAATAGATGCTTTAGAAGGACCTATACAAGATAGAGTACAACAAGAGCTTAACAGTATAAATGTAGAAGATATGATCAAATCTCAATTGCCAAAGATAGACGCAATACAGGAGAGTGGTTTTAAATTATCAGCTTTAAAACAAGTGGAGCTAAAAGAACAACCGATCAACGGTGTGGACGAATTTTTCAACTTTTAGATGGATAATTTCGCTTTAGGATTGCTTACCATTTTTAGAGAATTATTTGCGTTTTAAATTAATTATTTGTGTCTATGTATTACGGTTCAGCGTCTTAACAATTTTATAATAACCAAATGTTATGTGTACTCTTAGAAGTGTTGCTATTTTTTTATAAGTTGATATGAGCCACATGGAATGGATATTGAATTATTCGTTTTTATGTCATAGTGATATTGCTCAATTAGCGGCATGACCGAAGAAGTGCCTGACTCTAAGTTAATATCGGTATAATAGCCGTTTTCAATATAATATGTGTCGACGGATTTAGCAACAAGAAATATAATGTTTAGTTAAGTTCCATGCGAAATATGGCCAATATTTAATCTTCGGTAACCGAATCAATCTATCGGTAAAGTATTGAAAACGGTACAGTCTTTTGTTTAGTTTGTTGCACTATGTACGGTGCAAGCAGGATATGTGATCTATCTGGATGCTTCCCATGGATACTTTCCCATATACGTAGTCCTAACATCAGATGGTAAGATTCGGCTGCTTGGTTGCCATTTATGGAGTAATAGGAACCTTCTAATATAATAAATGTGAGAGTTTGTATTAATGTTTGTTGCTCAATCCCGCCAAAACTACTGAACGGATTCAGATGAAAGTTCACAATGTTATACCTTATGTACCAGAATAACGCATAAGCTACAGAAGTACTAACTTTTCACGAGGTTTCGATTGCAGTCCACATGGACGAAATCACGGGAAATAGTTAGTTTATAATAAAACTATTTTATTTAACGGATTTGATGATGAACTGTTCAGTTATTTAACAAGCCCGTCGCTTCAGATGCGCTACGGAGATTGTGGTCAGGACCCTATCCGTGTTCAATCCAGCTAGTGTTATTGTAATGAGCAATTTGCGTAAGGCAAATAGGATGTTAATTTTACTCCAGTGTCAATAAAACCTTTTTTTCATTTAATAAATCCTTTTTAGTGTTGGGAAAGTTGTAGCAAAGCTCAGATTAGCTACAGCTTTTAGGTATTAAGGTCTAAAATATTGTCAAAAATTAAATTATACTTAGTTATAGGTCCTGTTAATTCTAGGGATTTAATATTTTCTTTATTACATTTTTTGAATTAAGTAAAAGTGTACTATTTATGATTAAAGCTTTATTTTTTATACTTCTACATTTCTTTACAATGCAAAATTTTTAAAATATATTTTTTAATTATTTTTCAGGTGCATTGATTTATTGAGGTACTATAAATGGTCCCATAGACAAATTAATATTAGTATCAAAGTGAATGCAAAACATTTGAACTGCTCGTTGCTTAGTCACAGGTGGCGAAGGCCTGTTACCGCAGAGCTCAAGTTAGGCATATAATTTACTGGTTAGCAGTCAGTTCCAAAACAAGGTAGAGGGCAGTCTGCACACCATCCGCCCCCTCAGAGCCGGAATCCCTCAGGGCTCCGTCCTCTTTTCAACCCTATACACGCGTGATGTGTAGCGCCATCACTAAGAGCTGGCGATGTTCGCAGGTGACGCAGCCTTGTATATTCGAAACCGGACAGTTCGTCTCTCTCTCGCGGCAATAGATCTCCAAGAAGCCGTTACCTTTCTGGGGTGGATCGCACGATGGAGAATCGAGGTTAATTCTGGAAACAGTCAATTTATTGTTTGAAACTTTCACGTTTGTTACACACTTTGTAGTTATCTCACGTGTTTAAACGCGATACTTGAAATACTACATTTAGCCAGTAACTAGTAATAAGTATTTTAAGTATCGCGTTAAAGCCCGTTAGATAACTACAAAAAAGTTAATTATTATAAAGTATTTGGAGTCGTAAACTCCAATACCGTGCGAAAGCGCAGCAAAATCATCCCGTACCCTTTATGATAACGTCATCCCCCGTGTCCGTCATCAGTCTGTCTAGCGTGACTGCCTGGTACATCCGTCAAGTACCTGGGGGTCACGCTAGACTTACTGGTAGGTGACGACCTCGCGCGAGTTTTACTATCTGCCCGTGGTGCAAGGGAGCGGACGGTTCCCCCCAGTCATGATAGCTAAACGAGCTCGTCCAGCCCCCACGACTGCCGCGCGTGAGTACTCTCTGCGTGTTCGAACATATCAAACGACTCAGGTGTCTTATTTTGGATGACGACTTCTTAGTATTCGTCACATTTCACTTTGCCTATTTCTTATTTATTGACATTTTACAAAACAATTAACAGAATGCATACCTAGTGATAGAAAAAGAATAAGTCAATGCGAAGAAAATGGTGGAGAGGCATTTTTCATCAAGGATGGGGACCTCACTGGATGCGGCTTGCTTGGTACCGTGAAGTATGGAAAGGTTTAGGAGAAACCTACGCAGCAGAGGCGACTAATAAAATAATTGGATAATTATATTGTTGTGTAGCGGAACTGAACTGAACTAATATTTTATATATGTAAACCATAGTAGATTTCTTATTTTATTTATTTATTATATACATTTTACTGATGTTTTATTTATTATGACACTTTAGTTTGAGTAGATATTCGGTTATATTTTTATTAATATATGGTAAATATTTAATTTTTTAACACTACTACAAACACTTTAATAATTTAACACTACGGTACTAACTAATGATATACAAAGAAGTCGTTATGCGTTCAGAACGGTTTGAATAAATTACTGACAAGCACTCATTGTATTTTTTCTTTAGTTTTTTTGTGCTGACAAGTGGCAATGATGTAAAAAAAATATTTCAATTGTAATTATTAGTTACTTGGGGCACTTTGTTGTAGCGGAATTCATAGAATCATACTACATATTTAAATATAATTAAAGGGGTAGTACCATTGCTGCATTGCAGCCGAATCGGCGCGGTGTATTTGCTAATCTCCAGCCCTGTAGTTACGGCACTGAGGCCCATTCATTTATTTTTGAGAAGTTAATATAACTAATAAGTAAATACGGTTAAAATCGGTTTTGATCTTATTCACGATACTCTTATATACAATATATTCGAATAGCAATTCTATATAAAACTTTTAAGACACTGACAATATTTTTTGTTATTTGAGAATATGTTACCGTTAATAACCATCTAATAATTAATTATCGACAAATTCACAAGATAAATGAATTTTCGGATAAAAGAGATTAATTATTCCATGGGTTCAGTAGCACTTTAGTCTCCTTCAGATTCATCTTAACTCTGATAAGATCAAGACATGGATCCACGGTTGCATCCTATATGCGGGAACCGTATTTTTCGTATCCCTTCAAATCTCGCTATTATAGCAACTCTGTATCTATCGTTCACTATAAATTTAATAACCCTTAAGGGACTGTCGTAAGCAGACATCAATTTTGTACTTTGACATTTATTTTGGACGCAGCTTTCGTAATTTTTTTTTGGGAGGGACCTACTACTGGTTGGCGGCGCTTTGTTCAGCCTCAACATTTCGGCTGACTAACGAAGACTTTTGTGTCTTCAGGTTTAGGGAGACGATAGGGGGACAGAACCCCCTCTTTTCCCGCAAATGGGAAGTACCGGGTTGATTGTGGGCGTACCCTATAATAACTATTTTCATTCCGTTGAAGGCGTTGTCCCGCATTTCGTTCTCCTTGCATCTCTAAGTTCAGCTTACGCACCCGCTTCTGCTCTTGCCTCATGGTCATCTCATGGTCATCTCATGGTCTAGCAACTGTCGACTGTAACTGCGGCTACGGCTACGCTATATATATGTATATATGTATATATGTATATATATATATATATATATGTATATATATATGTATATATGTATATATGTATATATGTATATGTATA
>JAFELO010000315.1:682188-703788 GCA_017140195.1 Eumaeus atala | reverse complement strand
TTAAATTTTGTTGGTTCAATAAATATTGGACGTTGCTTTTTTATATTTATAATTATTTTCTTGTTTTTTTTGTTTTGGAATTCTCAGGAAATAGTATTCCAATTCAATAAAAACATTCACTGTTGGATAGGCTATTATCAAAGAAGGTTATAGATAGCTTATCACCTACCTTTACATTATGAGGAATAGAAGCCGTAGGGCTCTGCTAGTCTGTACGTTTAAACAAGCTAGTTTCAATTTATAAACATTTGTGAGAACGAACGGCCCCTTGCAGCGTATACATACGGGGGCAGTAAAAAATATTCAATATATGGGTTAAAGACGAGAAAACGGGGCGTCTGCGGAAGCCCATTAACACCCGCACAGTTAATGATTATACAGATGCATTGCTCTTACTTATCCCATATCATTGGTCTATTGGTAACTCTTATACCTCACTAAACGCAACTGTATAGCTATGGTTTTGACTGTACCAAGTACGTGAGAGATACCTCGCAGGTCGTGCCGAATGGGATTCGGCTATATTGTACGTCTTACTAATGGTGGTGTTACACGGTCGGTCTCGGCAAGAGCACTAAAATGCGTCAGCGTACACCCTGCGCCTGATCTCTCTTAGGTCGCATTAGATCGACCCATTTATCGGAGAGAGCTTGGATACCTTCACACGTCCTTAGCCATGCCTTAAGCCCAGAGTCAAACGGTACCATTAATTTACTAACTTTGTTTTCTTTCGAGAAAACTGCGTAGTCGATGCTATGATTACGTGCAAGGTGGCCGTGCGTGATGGAGTATACCAGCTACGACGTGGACCTCCGTACTAGAGACTACGACGTGACAATTGATAGTCTCTTCAAAGACAAAACCGCTCTAGGTTTGTGTTAAACAATGTTTTGAAACTTATGTGTTCTCTATGATTTGATTTGACACTGTATGAGTTGACAATGTACGAGTACGTTAAAGAGATGTCCATGGGCATTGATCTTAATCACTTTCAGCAATAACGGGAGCGCTGGTGTATGTCGAACAGTATTAACGAAGAGTATCAGCTATCCATATTTGTGATCGTAGATTACTTTTGAATATTAATATTAGTAAATTGCACAGAATTTATATAGCGTCACCTCATAGTATTTCCCAGGGCCTGATGGTAAACTTAAAAACAGTTTACCCATTACATTTGAATCGCTGTTGGTGAATCTTAGAAATAAACGAGTAAATAGTAAGTAACTATCGAAGCCTACAAACATCCACTCAACAATGTCCCAGGTGATACATTGCTCTCTCCCCAAACTCAAACCTGTATTTATCAATTTCGGGTAAAGTCATAAGCAGAACACTGGACAATATCACATAATACCGTTCAGTGCTGAAAGGAGCATTTACAAAGCATAGGAGTAAACGTCTACGTTAGATGATAATTTCTGACGACACTCCCATGAAAAAAATATTTCACTCAAATTCCATTTGGCTGTGTATGTTAGTCAAACCTTTTCGCAAAAAAAAGATGAAGTCAGATTATTGCGTTTGACTGTTGTTTCAACATAAAACATGTCCTCCACGCCATCCCCGAATTCGCGCAATTCTTTACTTTGTTTTCACGTATTAATTTAAAGATAATCTTAATTCTGACGCTGTACATCTGTTTACCCCAATTGACCGCAATGTCCAATTGAACATAATCGAATTTACCTGTCCCCTTCCCAATTTGCGCCAGATAATCTCTTATTTCTAAAAATATCGTATATGAGATGAAGTCAAATATGTCAGTATTATGCATCAATACTATTATTTTTGACGTACTTACTAAAAAAAAATGTAAATTGAAGCCTAAAATTTTAACTAACAGAAATGTTCCATTTTGTAACAGCTCCTTCTTGCTACAATTCTTCTAATTGTTGAACTATGCGGTACGAAATGACAACACAACATAGCGTGCAACATATGTCGACGTTATTTTGTCTTCATTATTATATCCATTAGTGGCCAGCGCGGACTCTTATTCTTAAAGTGTTCTGTTTAAATTTTTCGCGCAGGTATGTGACCAAGTTTGACTTCGCGTATTACATTTTTCAAAGTTATTTTTGCACGTTTCAAAGTTGCTATGCATTAAGGTTAGTTGACATTGACATTATTTTGGAAAAAATTAATGAAGTACATTACAGACAAAAATAATTCAATATTATTTAGAATTTCAAATTTAGAGCCTGAAGTTTGCTGACAACTAATAAGCCTACGTAGGCCTGCCATAACTGAACCCTGCAAAGCCACACAAGTATCATCCAAAGTTTTAACAGGACTGATATCAACCTCTACAATTTATAATGATAATTATGTAAGATATAATTAAGCTACACGGTAACGGTGGAACAAGGCTCCTAAGAATCTCCGGGCTTCGGATCGCTACCACCGATTTGACCTGGCTATGTGTAACGGACAAACGCTCCGACTAGACTAGATAGAGACTAACCAATTGGTTGAGCTGGAGTGGAACTGAGAAAAATCCGATGTGTCGTTCTGAGGCTATGTGGAGTCCGATGACTAGGTGAGGACACCATAACTCTACTATCTGGTCACGTATTATACTTCAGAGAAGGCGACGCTCCACCGCAAGGTGGCGTGGGATTCCTCGTGAATAAGGCCCACCTAAATGTTATTATGGGGGATTTTTAGGCCAAGGTGGGAGTACAAAATGGTGTCGAATCGACTCTGGAACCACATGAAGTCGGAAGATGATATCGCAGGAGATAAATGCGGGCAAACTTCCCCTACAAAGAGGGCCTGCCTCTTCTTAATGAACTTCTATTTTAAGAAGAAGCCCCATAGAAAGTGGACATGGCATAGCCCCGATACTGTGACAAGGAACGAGATTGACTTTATTATGGCGGACCGAAAGCATATATTTAGGGATGTGATCAACAGGTTAAAACCGAAAGTGATTACCGATTGGTTAGAGGTTCTCTGAATATAGGCTTTCGACGCGAGTGTGTCCGATTAGTACATCCGACACTCCGACCTAACTATGGACGGACTATGGTAGATTTCGAAAAACTCGAAATGGAATAAAAAAACTGGTTCTACGATGCCATGCTAGATATGTTGGGAACTACAATGGCAATTGACAAGGCCATGAGTGGCGTGATTGGTTGCATACGGGATGTTGGTGAAGAATATTGTACGAGTAAGTACACGAGCAGGGAAAGGTTTATGAGGGATCGCAGAGCGCACGAAGACGTTACGTCTGCCGATCGGATACGGCGAGACTTTCGCAGCTCCAATACGCAACGGGTGACAGAAGCGATTGAGCAGAATAGTGGGTCGAAGGTTTTCGTGGAGATTAGGATGAATAGCGCTTTTAATGATCTGTCCCGATTACAAGATTCCTCATCATCATCATCATTTTCAGCCCTTATCGATCCATTGCCGTACATAGGTCTCTTTCAACGAACGTTAAGACGTCCGATCTCCTACTACTTGCATCCATCCCGGACCGCCTACTGCACGGAGATCGTCTTCCCAGCTGGTGAACGGTCGACCAACACTTCGTTTTCCTAAACGCGGCCTCCACTCCATAACCTTACTGGCCCATCTATCTGTTCATCTGAGTGTGTGACCAGCCTGTTGCCACTTCAGCGTGCTTATTCGTTGCGTGATATGAGATACTTTAGTTCTCTGCCTTATGACTTCCTTACGAATGATTGATTACAAGATTATGTGCACCAAATTTACAAGTAGCCATAATGCTGATACTTTGCTATAAAACAATTAGAAGATCGTTCCTTAGTTAAGGGAGAACTCTGTCGATTTTTTCTCCTCCCCTCCAAAGGCCACCTCACAAAACGCACGTAACTCGACACCAAAGATATCACTTTACGGTGGTATCATAGCGAGAGGTACCCACCATGGTCGTGCCGGCTCAATTACGCCGCAATACAGCATGCCACTAACTCTTATTCTCTCAAAACCTAAATTAGAAGCAGCGGGAGCAATTTCTTGCTACTAATAAGGACGGTATAACCGTACCAGGCTCTTAGACTATAACGTAAGTTGCGTTAAAGTCATTATCAATGTCGCTCGGACCGCGGCGAAGGCGAATATCGTAAGGAAACCGGCTGATAATATTAAAAGCATTGGCGTGTCAGACGCGTCATGCGTCATTAAGTTTTTTTTTACAAATTTCCAGGCTGTGATGATGTAATGACCTTTACAACACTAATGAGAGCTTCCTGAGTGTTTAAAATGTAAAAAAAAAAAAAGAAAACAACTTAGAGAATTTACAGCATTACGTTCATCTATGTAAAACATTAACGTTACATATTTTTCAGGAAGAGGCAGTGCCATGTTGCATGGGAGGAGGTTGTGCCATGCATAGTGCATGAAATACATCCCCCTCTGCAACGGAATTGGGCTGGCACGACCGGAGAGACCTTTCGCTCACATAATACCGCCGTAAAGTGACATCTTCAGTGTCGAGTCTTCTTTTAAAGGAGCCGCGCTATTATTAGAAACTATTCAAACATATGGTAACTGGATGAGGTAATATCATGCTGCACTGCGGCCTAATTGGGCTGATGGGGGGAATCACTCGTCTGATACCGCCCACAAATGACATGCGCTGTCGCGTTTCGTGTTATTGGTGGTAAAGTTGCGTACTGCCATTTAAAATTTTCCTACCATTATTCCTACTATATTTAACAAAAAATTGTTATATTTTGACGACTACTGACGCTCACAGACATCTACTTTATTGCCATGCCGATAGCAGTTTCTCTCCTTTCTTCAATTCCACCAATAGGCCCCCGATTGCTAACATACCGCACAAAAAGCGAATACTTCAATTTATGCCGGTAGGTACCTCCCTGATCGTGTCACATTATCCCTCCAATGGGCCACACTAACACACAACCTTAGAGTACTTTATGGAATAACTAATAAAGCTCCTGTATTTGGATTTAACTCAAAAAGTACAGTCTAAAAAAATTCACGAGCCTCTTCGACGTTACGCTCTCTAATAGTACACAATATTAATAATTACCGACAAAATATATCTATTGTAATCATGGATAATGTGTATTTCTTGCTTTAGAAACCTTATCCCATGACTAGCAGCGCGTGCCCCTTGATACAACCCATTGATAAAATATACGGTATCTACGATGCGTTGCTCTCCTTCACGACATCTCTCCAATAGGTCACCGGCCAATTACAAAACTCGCGAGATGTGTCGGCGATGCTATTACCTTCCCGCGCTGTTGCTACGCTGTCTACATGTAATATCCCAACTAACATATCATTAAAGGAAGTTCTCTGTTGAGGCTACACGTGTGAGGTGCATTGGCGCATGAAAAATATAATTTTAGTAATTTCAACAATGGAAATATAATTAAATATTTGTAAGTTCCACTTGTATAACTCTAACTTTAATGTGAATCGATAAACAGAAACCTAGCTAAGATAAAGTAGAAAAAGGCCGGCCAAGGGAGAGTCACACTAGTTACAAAGGGTTCCGTAGCCATCAACCAAAAAATTCGCATGTCTCTTAAACTATTTACAAAACTCCATAAACTATTTAAAAAGAAAAAAAAAACAAATATCCCGTAGATTGAGAGAACTCCTATGAATATGTTTTAGAAGGTCAAGTAATCGCAGTAGACCGGTTGGCGCAGTGGTAACGTACACGCACGCACCGCCAGCGGTCACAAGTTTGAATCCCTTTCTTGCTTGGATTGCTAGTTTAACAATTTGTTTTTATTTAAACCTTCCTCGAGGAACCGTCTTGGTAAAAAGCGCATGAAAATTCAGTAGATTTTGAGGTAATCGTACACATATAGACAGACAGTCTTTTGGGTATTCGTCTCTTTCTGATCATGATAATAATAGTTAAATTAGCAATTATAAATATTCTCATATCGGGAACCTCTTCCAACTGCGGGTGAGTGGGGCCCTTTTCAACCCCAAGCCTAGTCTAGTCGCCTGATGACTCATAGCAATCGATTCGGTATTATGCTGTATTGGGATTCTATTCGCTTCCACATATTAATAAATGTGATTATTTGTACTGTAACTACACAAGTAATTACTGTCTTCTATCTGAGCTACTTGAAATTTTAGAATAAGCAGGTAATTAACATTTTTCTCGCATGCGTATTGCGCGGAGAAATATTCATAGTTTTTTTTTCTGAGGGACCTACTACAGGTTGGCGGCGCTTGTCCAGCCTTAACAGTTCGACTGACTAGCGAAGACTTTTGTGTCTTCAGGATTAGGGAGACGATAGAGGGATAGACCCCCTCTTTTCCCGCAGATGGGAAGAGATCTACCATGTTGACCCATTGTAAATATTGTTGGGACCAAAAGGGGGAAGCGGCCCCCCTCCCCACACACACACACACCCCACTAGTGGGACGGCGGGCGCATGATGCCGTATAAATTGCGGTGTCGTGGATAAGGATAATTGAGCTCGTTTAATGTTTGGCTTATTTGAGCAGGCCGGCCTCCTCACCCCACACTGACGGGAGGAGTCGATTTGCCCTACAAATCAGCAGAAAGTCGTATTCTTCATTTATTTGTTATTATCAGAGCTCTCTCGACGCTTTATTTTATTTCTACAAATCTAAGCTCTCGACTTAAGGATTCGAACCCGGGCTCGTTTCCTTAAGCGGTGTGTGAGTTTGTCATTCTGTCAGTCATATACGCGTGTTATAACTGTGTCACTATATGTAAGGCTTCATCGCTCGACTGGTACGAGCGGTGTAAATGGAATTGGTTCTAGCAGGAAAAACGCATTTAGCCATCCAGCCGACCCAAGGGGCCTGTAGTGTGTGTCGGGCTCAGGTGAAGCCATAGCTACTACCGACTAAAAATTGCTATTGGTAAGTAGGCCCTATTGGTATTTTACTGCGGGAACGTATCTTTGTGTTTCTTTGTTTGTGTTCTTGGACGGACTTAGCTCCTGCTATCGCGATCGTGTCGTCGACGTCGTGCAATACATGCTTCGGCCGACGGTAACGGGCGTCCGTTAATAACGTCGGATCGTATTCCGACGTTTGAACGATTAATTTATTTTTGTGAGTAAGGGCACGGTCAAAGAAATTTTGAGACAGCTCTTTGAAGTGTCCTTTAATCGAGGTCAGTTGAAAGTCAAAGTATTTTGCACTTTCTGTAAACGTTCTATTTTGGTAAGGGATATGTGTGCGAATGTTGCACTGCAATAAGACAAGATCGGTCGAATGCATGTAATATACAAAGTGAGCCTATGTCTATATGCCATTTTGCTCTTTTTTTTTTATAAGAGGATAAAGTTTAAAAAGGACATATCGTGCCTTTTTCAGAACGTTATCTATGTGATTTCTGAAGCTCATCGACCTATCGTGAGTGACTCCCAAGTATTTCACCGTCTCTGCTCTAGATATCTCGTTACCGTAGAGCAGATTTCCTGGTCTATGCCAGGGGTTGTTTAGTGAGAAGAGTATGGACTTACTCTTCTCAGCATTAACATCTATTCTCCATTTTAAGAACCACTCACCGAGTTCGGTGACGGCCTTTTGGTGTAGTTTGGCTCCGTAGTTGGGGAGGTATCTAATGTACAGTGCGGTGTCATCCGCGAACATCGCCAGCTAGACGCTGGGGTGGCGCGGTATGTCGCTGGTGTACAGATTGAAGAGGGTGGGAGAGAGAACAGATCCTTGCGGACAACCGGCTCTGAGGGGACGAGGAGAGGACAGGGTGCCCTCCACTCTATAGCGGAACTGCCTGTTTGCTAGGTACGATCAGTACCAGCCTGTCAGGTAGTCCTAACGGGTACAGTTTGAAGATGAGGCCTTGATGCCAAATCTTGTCAAACGACTTTGCTACATCAAAGAAGACAGCGCCCGTGCCACGTGGCCGGCCCTGTCTTTTGAGTCCCGATAGTACGTACTCCGTGAGGCGGTGTACTTATTGTGGGCAGCTGTGGCTGCCACGAAATGCGAACTGCTCGTCTATGAATAGGGTTTTCTCTCATATCACGGTTTTTAGGCGTGCGAGAATTATCCTTTCATAGATTTTACCTAACGAGCTTATGAGACTTATGGGTCGGGAACTAGTGGGCTCCACCCGGGGTTTCCATCCATTATTGGTTATTCCATCGGGCGCGGGGGCCCTCTTTGAGTGAAGGTTCTTTATTAGATCCTTTATTTATTCTGTGTCCATCAGACGTATGATTTCATCATCATCATCCGCTGGCACAGCCAGTCAGGCCGTTACTACACTTTCTACCTCTTTTACGTGGCAGGGGAAGTGCATTGACCCTCTAGTGTGTCGGCTATACACTCCGATTTTCTGTCATCCTCTAGTGCAGGTAACCGATTTTCGCGGTTTAGTGGTGGCATTTGAGCCATCGGTTCGGATTTCATAGCCATCGTTAGTGGCCAGTAGGCAGTATTAGACGGAGATTGTTCGCTGACGAAATGACCCATCTCCCGTTTATGAAATGGGGTATATATAGCCTTTTTGACTTCTCTTTCGAGTTGTCGGATGGCTTGCCTACACACTTCATCTCCGTTGCGATCGTACAAACGTTATTTTTTCGACGGATTAGGTCCCTAACGTCGCCAGAGAGAGCTAAACAGTCCTCTGGGACGCTGGAGATATCTCCTGACTATTTTCCTATTTTGCTAACCAGTAGTGCGGTGACTATGGATGAGTCTACATTGTCTGGGATTCACGCGATTTGACGTTAGCTAAATTATCTTTTATTAATTTATAGTCGATGATCTTTTTCTTAATTTTAATATTTCTACTAAATCTATTATCTCCTATTTCTATTAAAACGGGTCCGAGATAAGCTAGCGTAACGTTTCAGCTGTTTTGATATTCTCCGAACAACGATGGGTTGGGATATACGAAGCGTTGATGATGTTACAATCATCGACATATTTTCTAAGGACAGTCCCGCGACTGTTGTTATATCTATTGCCCCAGGTCACGTGGCTGCGATGTCCTCTTCCCTGCCACCCTGAAGGGGCATTTGAGGCTGATGCTGATGTGTCTGGGGCGTCAGGGACATCAGGGGCATAGGAGCCGGCCATTTGACCCCTTTGTGTCTGGGGCATCGGGGCCCTCTGTGGCTGCTAGGGTGTGGGAAGGAGGGCCTCGGCGCTGGAGGGGGGCGTGCGGCCTTTTGCGGGCAGAACTACGCGTTGGTGGTGGGTATGGGGGCAGTGATGAAATCATCCCGCTTCTGTATCGGGCGTCTTTGCGTCTGAGGGGCCTTTTGTCCCCTGGGCAGCGACTTGGGGATACTCTGGGGAATAATCATGGCGCCTTTTTTAATTAATATATTGTTTATATTTCTTATGAGAAAGGGTCCAACGAGCAGGTGGGTAGTGGCTACCGTCGTCCATAGACATTTGCAAGACTAGGCGTCTTACAGACGCGTTGCCGGCCTTTGAGGTATAGGTACGCTCTTGTCTTGAAGACCTCTGAGTCGTATCGGATCGGATATACCGAGGGAAGCATCTGGTTCTACAGTACACTTGTGTTTGGTAAAAAGTGGCGTTTAAACCACACTGTTTTTGGATATACGGACATCAAGGTGATGCGCGTGGAACTTAGAGTTCTGTCGCGATGAACGTAGATGGAATTCTGATGCTGGTATATAATATGCTAAGCCGAACAATTCCTTGGTACACTCCCCATAGAAAATACAATAAAAGACGCACAGCGAACTGAATCTCTTCGTAGGACTAAACAATCTAAATGTCCGGAAATAACTTGGTCGCCAACGATTCGAATCACTCTCCGTTGTATGCGGTCAAACGAAACGAGCTGATATAGCGGGACCCTTGCTCACAGGTGGGAGCAGTACTCCATACGCGATCGGACCTGCGCCTTGCAAACTTGCAGCCGTTGGGCTGGATTGAAGAACTGCGTTGCCCTATTGAGCACACCCAGCTCATTAGAGACTAATTAAGCTTTGGTTTCCAAATGACCACCGAACTGGACGTTACTCGATATATCGACATCATTTCGACACAAGCAGAGGCCGATCGGTACGTATTTTGAAAACGAGGAGATACGGCGAAGGGTGACTTTTTAGCAGGAAACGCCCAAACTTGTGTCTTATGGGGACTTTATTAAATTGAACTAAATTTAGACAGTTCCATTCCGAGACTTTGGGAGTTGACTTTGAGAGCAAATCCTGGACTTCAGACACAGGCTTCCTCCAATGTTTGTTGACGTATTCACGGGAAATATTGACTCGGCCTGTGCATAACGCGTTCCCAGTGATATCATCTGCCTAACAATGAAGGCCACCAGTTTGGAGCATGTCATTGATATAAAGAAGAAACAGCGTAGGAGACGGAACACTGCCTTGGAGAACACCAGCGTTAACAATTATAAGGGCAGAGCGTGTGCCGTCAACCACGACCTTGATGCTGGGATATGTCAGGAAGCTAGTGATCCAATCTCATAATTTTCCAGGAAGTCCGTATGAAGAGTGCTCTGAAATGAGCGCTTTGCGACAACCCCGATCAAAGGCCTTCGCTACATCCAGACTAACTGTCAATTTCTCCCCTATGGTATCAACTGTTGATACAATGTGTTAAGTAAATTAGAAGATCACCAGCTGAACGACCGCGGCGAAAACCGTACTGGCGGTCGCTAATTATTTGATTATATACTTTGAACATTATCTTGGATTTTTTATATACTTTGAACCCTTTTGTATGTTAAATCTAGCATATAATATCGCTGTTATGTAAGAGAGACGGATGTGTTTCTCTCCTTTTAACAAAGATAATAAGGAACATTTAAAAAACAATTTGATTCCTAATAAATAACTTGGACTTAGACGGACGTATCTTTGGCTGGCTTACTTATTCTATCTTATATTATCTCTATGGCATAGAGGTTTTAATAATCCGTATAACCTGTTTGTCAGTTTAGAAAAATGAATAAGCGCTTTTCTCGAAGGTCGTAAGGTCGTGTCGAATCGGAAATGCCGCACGTGTTCAATGGCTTCACACATTTGTGCGAGGCAGGAAATTCCGCATGACACGCGGTTTTGAACTTTCAGAGAGTCGACACTTTGGTTTATGAATATACAAAAGTAAATGCATTTAAAATTCTTGGTATCGCGTTGTAAAGAAAGCCATACTTCCCATTACGTGGAATTGTTATGACAAGTACTTAATTGCGGGTACTATGCATGGCAAGCTTTTCGTGTTATAAGGATATTTTTTAGCATGTACCCCTGATAGCTGATTTAGGCTACGGAGGCTATCTGTATAAAGGCTAGCTAATTTCGCAAGGGACGGCAGTCCGACAATAACAGTGGTGATGTGTCAGACGCAGAACTGATGGCATCCGTTCCTTAGAACGAAGTTCTTTATTCCACGTTGCGAAGGAGGCTAGACAGAAAAAATGCAAACCAAAACTTATCACGACACTTCTTGCTATAGTGAAGTGCACCGCGTGACATGTGCAATTTTCTCTGTCTGTCTCCCTCTTTCTATGGAAAGCAAGTCAATTATTTTCGTTTCGTCTTTTTATTTTGCTTTGAACAGTGTCGAGACGACTATTTATTATAATTTTGTACAGGATTTTTGTACATAATAAATAATGTAAAAATATTTTACTACGATTCCTTCACTAACAACTCAAAAGCAACTTCGTTCCGCCCGGGAGCCCCTTGACATCTCTCAATATTTTTAGTTATTTTTTAAGAATTTCGTAGCTCACATTTACTCGTAGTCGTATAATCGTAGTAAGTTTGTTAGTTCAATTTTTTCTTCTATGGATGGCTTTTCGAGTCACGCGGATGTTTTAATCTTCATCCTCATCATCATCATCAGCCGGACGACGTCCACATCTGGAGATAGATAGACCTTTCCCGCAAAACACCACAGGTCACGGTCACGACGAACCCCTTGCAAGTTGTCAGGCCATCGGGTAGGAGGCAGTCCCATACTCCGTCTTCCGGTGCGGGGCCGCCACTTGAGGAATGTTTATCGGTTCTGCGAGAACTGTGAATTGCCCGTTGCCACTTCAGCTCGCTGATTCCCTGAGATCTGTCGGATACCCTGTTTTTCTTGCGGATTTACGAATCTCGGAGCACATCTTGCAGAGAAATACGAACTATTTCTATAGCACGCATAGTGACTGAGCCTGTTTAGGAGGCTCACATTTAGCGGCCAAGTCTCGTTTCCATAAGTCATCATCGGTAACATACACTGGTGGAATATTTTCGACTTTAGACACTGTGGTATTTCGGACGAAAAGATCTTCTTTTTACTTTTGGCTGCCCATCCGAGTTGGATTCGGTGATGAACCTCTTTGTTGAACTTGGATTTACGTAACTGGATGGTTTGTCAAAGTTACGTATACCGATCAACAAATTCAAGAACTGTGTTTCCTTCGTAAATTGGTATAGCTGTCACGTGAACATGGGACATGACTTTCGACTCATCCGAGTTCATTCTACGATCGACCCGCCGGGAAACTCTATCGAGGTGTCCGAGCATCTTGCTCAAGTCTTCCAACGTTTCTGCCATGATTACAATATCATCAGACATTCGAAGGTGAGTGATGTTTCGTCATTAATATTGATGCCAAGCCTTTTCCAGCTTGAAGACATCATCCAGTGCAGCAGTGAAAAGCTTCGGAGAGATTACACCTCCCTGTCTCACATCTTTCTGCAGCTAGATTGGCTTCGAGTTCTGATCCTGTAGTCGGACCGACATTGACCAGCTTTCTTGTACAGACACTTAAACATTTTGACATATCGATAGACGATGTGGCACCGCTGTAATGACTGGAGCACCGTCCAGTCTCAACCTGATCGAAGGCTTTATCGTAATTTACAAACATTAGACAAATGTCGATTACACTCCTCCGTTTTTTGTATAATCTGGCGCAGCGTTTGGATGTAGTCTATTGTACTGTACCCAGTACGGAAACTGGCTCGTTCGGGAAGCTAGAAGTTGTCAAACAAAATTTTGTTGCATACATGTTGCTGAAACTGTCATGGAAATATGATATTGGAAGTGCTTACTTTTTATTGATTTTGTATCGCTTATATTACTGTGAAACTAGTGTAAACCTAGTTTTATCACAGTCAGACGATTTGATAATTAAGACATATTTTTACAATTATGTAATTCACTTAGGTGATCAACTTCTCTGCGCGGTTATGAACCAAAATGACAAGGATATCTGCATACCTGACATGAAATAATACGGAATATGTAGTGGGCTCCTTTCCGTTAGCGGAACATCTAAACAAATCTTTAATCCAGTTATAATAAACCGAATTGGTCAAAATCCTTCTGTAGGTGATGGTAAATGATGCATCACAATAAATCACATTCCAGACCACAGCTGTTCTTATAGCTATCCGTTGAGGTATTATGGAATCCACTTATAATCATTCTAACTGGTCAAGAGTTGTCTACTTCCATTCCTAAGGTGGACCACCTTATACTTACCAACTGTACTAAATGCTATGGCATAGCCACAAGAGCTAGAAATACTTTCACGTCCATGTCAGCCGGATTAGACTACAATGCAGCTATTATAATTATCTCTTTGTGATACGTGAGTTACTTCCATATCAATGGTTCGCTAGGAGAACAGAAATAGTGATATGTGGAATGACGACATGGCGCATAGAGCCAGCTAGCCAGAGAGCCGGGGCAATGACACCGGTGCCAGCTGTATGGGCACTCGGCACGCAAATGTTATGGACGCCCGAGGTGCGTCAAGTGCCTGGGCGATCATGGCACGGCGGACTGTCTAAGGGACAGTTCAACCAAAGAGCCTCCAGTCAACCCGGTACATCTCTTCCCATCTGCGGGAAAAGAGAGGGGTTTGTCCCCCTATCGTCTCCCTAAACCGGAAGACAAAAAAGTCTTCGTAGTCAGTCGAACTGTTGAGGCTGGACTAGCGCCGCCAACTAGTATTAGGTCCCTCCGGAAAAAAAGGACAGAAATAGCTCTTAGCTCTGAAATTATATGTACAATATGCATGACCAATTGGCTGTACTTTTTTTTACCAATTTAGACCAACTAATCAATTATAATCACTATCGACATGCAAAATTTTCCTGGATTGTCCGCTCGAATAAACAGAACACTAAAAATCGAATTACTGACCAATTTTGATCAATCATGTCTAGCCATACGGCTTCCTTCAATGGTTCGCCAAAAATAAAAGCAGCTGTCGTTAAGAAATTTTAAGCCAGATGTTGTGCGTTTGTGACCAATTATATTCAGTTATAATACTTGGTACAGTGTTTCTTTAGATGTTTCACTAACTGAAGCAAGCTTGTGAAGATCACCAATACGCAGAGTTCCAGAACGTAATTAAAATATGTAATTAACACAATAATCTTACTTGTAGTCTAACTTAGAGACGACAAGCAATATAATGAAGCGGGCGTGGGCGGAGTTAGACTCTGGTCTATGTTAATGGTTATGAGGGATCGGAACTGTACTCTGACCAAGACCTCTCACTAAAACAGTGTAGCGGAATGTACTAACAAAGGATAAAGGTAAATAACCAGTAGATGTATGAAATGAATTTTACAATAATAAAAAAAACTTAGTAGATACGACTTGTGTTCGACAGTAACACCCTATGAAATTTTAGATACTTGCTTTTAGAGCCAGATACCGCAACTATTATACAAACCGTTTCTTGTTTACAAGATTTTCCGGATTACACTTTACCGCTTTCAATGACACGTTCTAACAAAATGTTCCGCAATATGATTTTATTAGATGGAAAATTTTGAAGAAGAGTAGGAACAAGTTATGACCGTGACAAAATATTAACTATTATTTAAGGGTCGAGCACTTCTTTTTAAATTATTCCACTTTTGATCTTCTTTTTACGCATGGAGGACTAGAATTTGTAATTCCAATTTCAAACGTCCTGAATTTGAATCCTGAAATCCTGAAATCCTGAAATTCAAATAGTTGTTACCTCAATAGTCATTTTTCGCCAAACAAATATATAATATACCGTCATTCTTCTTATTTATGTCAAAAGCAGTCAAAGTCGGAGGTACAACCTAAGGGCCATCGCTTCGATCTGGACTTCCTACCACAAGATGAGAAGATCGAGACTTCGTACCTTCTCGGACAAATGCAAATGCGCTCATCTTGGCTACAAAATCTGTAATTATTCATCCAAGGGATGCTAATTAGTGTCATGTACGTCCTCTTCTGAACTCCTTTTTTCTGCTAAAAGTGAGCTTTGTAATAAGCTTTATCACACAATGCTCTTTAGTCCTTAAACTTACTCTTTCTATGTCAGATAGTTTTCATTCAACTTCGTTGACCTGCCTGGATACCCTTGTCTCCTTTTTTACTAAATGTAGCAGTCACCAGTTTTTTCATAATATGCATATGTCTTTATATAGGTACATATGATTATTATAGTATTGCAAGTATAACACGTGGCTTAATAGCAGGATCACGTACAGCTGCATGTACATGTTAGGTTCAGTGTACTATTATGACCCATGTCATTCATGCTTTCTCACTTTCTGTGAGATATTGATGGCTCAAAGGAAGCAGAGAGGTCGTGATATGACTCGTTCCACTCTGTGGCTGATATATCCATACAAGGCATGATTGGATGCTCGCGGCATTGCAGGGTCCCAAGTTTGTCAGGGATCGTCAGAAGATCAAGCCGGACTCCTCCATTGTGACTCTAAGCTGGCCTAGGCCCCCGAAATAAGGACGTGGCCTGTCGCCGAGGCGGATAAGTCCAGGGATATCTCACTCCTCTAAGTTAGCTGAGGACGTCGTTGATATTTCTATGGGGTAGGTTTCTCCCTCTAGAGGGTTCAGTAACCCCACCCTGGTATTCCTGACCCCCCACACACTGCCCACCCAGCTTGTGCCGATGATGCTTTCTTCAAGTAAATAATCATTTATTTTACAAATAAGATCTTCAATTAAGGATTAGACAATTTTTGTACACTATCACTTTAGTTTACATAAATAGTGAGTGTCCGTCAAGAGTTTGTGGGTAAGGAACGTAAGCAATAATATTTACATAAGCATGTAGATCTTTAATTTAAACTGATCACAAAGAAATAATAAACACTATCGGGTCATTAAAACCCGTACAAAAGAAATTTGTACCTTAATGATTTATTGTTAAATGCAACAATTTTAACCACCGGTAATGAGTTACGCCGATATCATGACATTTGTCCTACACAACCTTGATGAGACAGAAGGTAAACACTGGTATATAAAAATATGGGTTCGAGATCAGACTTTAGTGAAGCTTACAACGTCTCACCAGTAGGGCAGTACACCGCAGTGCACTTACCATACATAATGGCTCCCCGCAACATTCTCACAATCGTCTTGTTATGTGCCATAGGTGACTTCGCCTCAGCAGTTTTACGTAAGTGTAGTTTCAAATTATGAATTGCATCTCGTTTTCGGTAGCCTTTTCTATAACATTTCCGTCGCAATCCAGTGTGAATTATATAATGAGCTTATTAGAAAATGTAATTAGGTATATTTTCCATATTGTTATATTTCATTAGAATATATGTGATTAGCACGTACAGGCTTAAATTAATTATTTACGATCATAATTTAAAAGAAATAGCTAGAGTTCAATTTTTACGCATATGTTTAAAAATTATGCTGCTCATCAGCTTGGAGGAAGATTGGCGAGCACGTCAGGTCCGCACTACCAAGATTAACGCATCGGATTTGTGAATAGTCATATATTTTGACAAATTCTTGATGTTTCTGTACATATAAACAATCAAAAATAATATTTTTACTTCTTTCTAAGTTGAGAAGCCAACATCAAATACCATTGTTTTTATTTCTTTTCTCACTACTGAACCAATTTTGATGAAACGTAGACTGTTATCTCAGTTGGAATATATCCCTTTTAAATATTTATGAATAATCTAATGTCCTTATTAGTCTACGAGACACGAGAATTGACGCTAAAGATAGTTACGAGACCAACAAACAAATATATCTACGTTTTTTGTAAGTGGGATTGATCCACCATTCATTCCCACCGCTGCTACTCCTGTTTCGCCAGGATTGACAGGCGGGAACAACGCATGACACTTTTTATATGATCTCGGGGCGCCCGAGTGAACACCTAAAACTGTCTTGCGAACCGCAACGAATTTAATCAGAAGAAAATAGGAGAGTAGAAAGTAGTTCCAGTTTCCAAATATACGTTTACGAAATTATTCATCATAATCAGATATATTCCAATTCCAACAATATTACGTGTATACTTTGATTTTGGATGATAAAAGGAGGCTTTTCAAGTCGGTTGAAGACCAAAAAAAAAAAAAACATCATATGTTAAAAAAAATTATTACACGATGAAAATATTTAAAGAAAATGACAATTAAGATGCCTGTTATGAAAATTGTAGTAAGGTTAAGTCTTTGCGTGTTATCTAATATTTCTACATTGAAAGTGATAAGTAGTCAGACAAATCTAATGGAATATGCATTAAATGTTTGATGGGAGTACCTACAGGCACTGCCTTCCCTGTCCCTAGTGTGAGACGACGATAAGGTCTAGATTGTTCATTTTATTTATTTCCAAAGTCCCTTTTATGTCCCTACCCTAAATATGATCAAGCAGCGATTATATCGTTTATATTTCCCTATTACATTTCCTTATTTATTTTTTATTCTCTGATGAGTATATAAAAGAAAGAACATGATGAAAAAAGAGCAATTGAAAGAAAAGATAGTACAGCAGATATGAAATTCTAATGAAATATATACAACTTCCTTGAAACGATTTCAATAAGGTTGCATAACTCGGTGTTTATTAGTTTATTTAAATTTTGTATAATAACTTTTCAGTTTTTTTTTTACTTATTTTTATGTGAAATACCTTTTTTGTTTCACAAGTATTTAAGTGTGCTGTGGAGGACCAAGATATACACCGTATAGGAATGTATAATTACATATAGCTTTTTACCCGACTGCGCTAGACATTTATGTAGTTTTCTACTTCTGTTCTCTGCTAAAATAGTTTGAGGGTTTGTAACATATCGTTAGGTTCTGATATGCTGAGTACATCTTGTTCTATAAAACAATGTCCCGTGTCTGTCTGTAATCGATTTTTCCTCAAAACCTACTAAATGGATTTTCATGCGGTTTTTGCCCAAGAATAGAATGATTTCGAGAAAGATTTTAGAGTCCAATTTGGCCTCTCTTATTCACGGGCGAAGCCTACCAGATCAATATATTTTAAGCAGTCCGATTTTTGCATTTAAATTTTTATGCATATTTCGTTAGTTTTAGAAAGAGGTAATGCCATGCATAGTGAATGACACTGCATCCTCCTTTGCTACGGAATTTGGCCGGCACGACCGGGGAGGTCCATAATACCGCCGTAAAAGGACATCTTCAGTGTCGCGCTTCGTGCGGTTTGCAAGTAGCCGGTGGCCCAGGGAGGATTTTCGCTTGTGATATAATCAAGCTGAAAAGTTTATTTCTTTGTTTGTTTAAGCGTGCTAGTCTCAGGTACTACTGGGCAGATATAAAAATGATTTCAACTTTAAATGGCCTATTTATCGTGGAAGCCTACAGGCTACATACTATGACAAAACTTATTAGAGTTACGCGAGTGAAACCCTTTAGGAAATCGAAGTGTTGGTCGACCGTTCACCGGGTGGGAGGACGATCTCCGTGCAGTAGCCGGTCCGGGGTGAATTCGAGTACCAGGAGATCGGTCGTCTTGGCGTTCATTGAGAGGCGTATGTCCGGCAGTGGACCGATTAGGTCTGATAATAATGATGACGATGACGAGAAATCGGAGCCTTTTGGAGGACTAACAACGTCCATAGATATTCGCATTATTGTCATGCGGAAGCGTTACCCTGTGCCCCCTCCCCTCCATCTGCCGAACCGCACTTTACGGCGGTGTCAAGTGAGCGAGAGGTATCAAGGAACCTCTCGGGTCTTGCCGCCCAAATCCACATCAATACAGCACGGCACTACCTCTTACATACATTTGCCACCGACGCTGCGGTACCGATGAAAAAACGATGCAATTATGGTAAATTTGTGGGCAATTATAATGTTAATTTGGCAACTTAATGTGAATCACGTTATTACAGAGTTCCCTTCATATGTCGCCCTGAAATTAAATGTTGCACTTCGGAAGTAATTACTTCGGAACTTGTGGGTGTGTGTGTGTCAGTATGAATGTATTTCATTCTTTCGACAAATGTTTACAGTGACACTGTAATAAGGTGTACCTTGTTATAAATACAATTGTTTTAGCGACTCATTCTCCACAACCTACCTCCGCAGTCTATAATTTAATGGCGATTCAAATAGTTTCGAATAGCTCACTTCCGATGACAGCTTGTGACAAAGTTAATCTGTCACGTGGTCGTACGCATGCAAATGTCATTTCAACCTATATAAAATGTAATTGTTAAAAAAATATAAGCTCTTTTTAATCATGCCAATTTTTTTTTTGTATAGCGTCAATTATGATTTCATTTAGAAGTTTATGAATATAGTTGAATTTCTTCTCACGTTACTAAAAAAGTTAGGTAATAATATAATATACTGAATAATATAGAAGGATTTTAAAATTAGATTTTCATTTTCGTAAATAGGAACACGTTTTAGAATTCTGCAAAAGAAAAAAATGGAACCCTTATTATCTTATAGATAGACTTTTCTGTCCGTCTATCTTTCCATCTACTTGTCAGGATAACCTAAAGGTCACTCCCTGGTGTTCCATGACTAATGAAATTTTGCAATAAACCAGATTAACGATGCACATTATAGAAAAAATATTTGGTAGATCCCTAAATTATAAAAATGTCTACAATTTATATAATTCTTTAGATAATTTCATACAAAATCTTACCACTTTTCTATGTTAAACACTACTACAGTGGGTCTTCGTATATTTTGACGTTTAATTAGCATGACCAAGTGGTGCCTTTATAATGTAGAGAATATATGAATCGTCTGTTTTATAAACTAATTGCATCTAGAAGCAATCAAAAACAGTTTTTGGAAGGAACCTATAAAGTTAATGTTCCTGGAGCAAGTGTTTTTGAGTGACTTTTCACGTTATCATGCTTACCGTTCTTGTGTGCATGTTTGTAGTATAGGCTAGTCCATGGTAGTCACATCTTCCTTTAAGTCCACAAAAACAGTCAGTTTCGTAGTACACACACGTACAAATATTTTTTGCCATTCTCGTAAACGTATACCGGTATCAGATGGGTACAGCTCGGCGGGATCCGTTTCCAATAAAATGTGTGTCTAGATGACAACGTACATTTTATGTTCATCCTAGATGACAATGTACATTTTATGTTCATCCTAGATGACAATGTACATTTTATGTTCATCCTAGATGACAATGTACATTTTATGTTCATCCTAGATGGCAATGTACATTTTATGTTCATCCTAGATGACAATGTACATTTTATGTTCATCGCAGCGGACTACATCACGGTTTGCAAACGCGACCAGAGCACCATCAACGAATGCGTCTTGAAGAACATGAACGACCTGCGACCGTACCTGGCGAAGGGCATCAAGGAGCTGAACGTACCGAGCATTGAGCCTTTCTACATCCCCGAGGTACGACGCTTTTGTTAACTTTATTTAGTTATTTATTTAGTTTAGGTAGCTGTACCTCGAGGGTATCCCGAGGGAACAATTCCGTCGTCGCTCTTTCGCTGCATTGACTGGTACATGAGCATGGATGGCCATGACCGGTGGCGTTTTTTAAAATGTTTCGAAAAAAGAACAAAGGAACGAATAGGTTCCATGTTTTATTGCTGTCGTATTGTATGTTTTTTTTTGTAGTTATGTTCACCGATTTCCCTGTACCTGGTCAAATTTTGATAACCCATTATGAGAATTCGGAGAAATCCATAGCAACTCTCAAATCTTATATGCACAGATGTGATTTTTCATATACTTTCTAGAGTTTTTGAACATTTGCACATGATACTTACTCGCCATCGCATATAGCTGAGCTGATGATGAAAGATACGGCTCCTTAACGGTTAAAGTTACGGAGTCATTTTTTGAACATTATAGGTTCATTGAAACATTTAATGTAATTACTGCACTGAAAAGGAATGAGGCTGGCTTATCTCTCACCTAGTTTATTCAGACCTATTGTTTGTCATACCAACTGTTATATCGCTATATCGCTTCTAAACTACGGCTCAAGAAACAACAAAATGTGACATACTCTCGAAAGCTTTCACCCTTCCGATGCAGTCGGGATAAACTGTTGAAGCTGTGGATGTAGATTTTGTATTAACTTCACTCCATAAATGTAAAGGAAAGAAGAATATCAAGATTTCAATACGTGTAGCTGTGGATTCCGCTTACTTTATCGCCTTCAAACTATATATTATGCTGGCTGTTTGTAAACATTGCCCAAAATCACTGAGCGTACTCAGTAGTCAATTCTGATTCCGAATGAAATGCATATGCAAATAAATAGGCATCTTAATTTTGTTTTCATGCCAGGGTCTTTGTCCTTTGGACGCGTGAGTTTGTATTGGTTTCATGCAGTGAACATGTATTCTGAAGGTTGACAATGAATTAG
>JAFELO010000315.1:639146-682055 GCA_017140195.1 Eumaeus atala | reverse complement strand
AAAATCTTAAAGTGTCCGGCCTCAGCAACTATACCATCAAGAGTTTACAGTTAGTATGATATTTAAGGAGTGATTACCGTGCGGGTGCACAGAGGCACAAACTGACACTAGACTAGTATTACTCGAGGGCGCATTAATTACTTAATTACGTAGGTAACCGTAATTGTGTCAGTACCTTGCATCGGCGGGGCCTTGCGCCTAAGTCGAAAATGTCCGCGGGTAGATGTTGATGTACTCGCAAAAATAAAGTGTAAATGCATAGATATTTTGGCCTTGGAGCCACAATCGGATCAACGGTCCCTCGAGCTCAAGGAGCCGTCGGTCTAGCACCTGTTTCCTCACCGGTAGTGTTGTACCGCCGTCCCATAGAACTCGTATCTACGCGTAGACTTGTTAACTATAACATGTTTTCCACAGTCGGGTAGTCCCTATTGAAATGCCCCCCTCGTAGTTTAAAATGCAGCTAGGAGGACATTAGTGTTATATAAAACTTTGCCAATTAAATATCTATTCCACAGACTTTCATAATATGTTTAATACTTTTAGTGTGGATTTAGCTACAGTGACTATCCACGTCAAGGTTCGCTTCCCGAAGATCCACTTCGACGGACTATACAATGTCGATACACAGATATTGGTGGTGCCTATCAAGGGACAAGGAACCATAGAAGCCGATGCTGGTAAGTAAAAGTACCGTATACCCTCAGCCTGATGACTTAAGGGTCCACATACATACAAGTGTATGGGATTAAAAAAAACGTTTCTGTGCAAAGTTGGGAGCTTAGAACGTCAAAACGATCGCAGTGCTTGATGTAAAAAGTTTGAGCTTGAAAATTTAAATTGATGCAAATTTCTTACGAATAAAAGTCGTTTGAAGATTATAAAACAATCCATATTTTTGTTTGATAAAGGTAGGAACTTGGTATAGATACGCTAGCTTTTATATATTTGTATTTCATTTAGGTGAAAAGCAAGCTGAAAATCGTTAGATGTCGCTAAAAATAACGATATTTGCGATGCCAATGGAGTATCCAATGTGTGATGGTCCAAGCAAATGCATAATTTGCTAGCGGACCAACTCAGCACATGTTACAGCAGCCGTAGCTGTATATAAAGCGTATAGTTTGATGTCATTAACGTCCAAGTTAATGACATCGAACTATCCAAAGGAAGAATCTTGAAAATCATCTTTTACTCATATTTATTTTCCTTTTAATTAATGATGATGATTTTAAATTGTATTTTCACAGTCAAATGCGAGGCCGATGTTGTGATCAAGTCGAAAACAGAAAAACGCGCCGATGGCAAGGAATACCTCAAGTTCACCAAAGCTGACATCAATATCACAGTAAAAGACTACACCATCAGATTGAACGGACTCTTCAACGGTGACAAAACCTTGGGTGTGTGTTTATTTCTTAATATTTTTTCCTACTTGCGTCGAATTTTTGTTCTATCTGACGCATATCGCCTATAATCTCCTATTTCTTCTTCTCTCACGTAGCACATCACGTAACATTGACGTGCACGTAACATTGACGTAGCACGTAAAATTGAAGTAGCTCGTAACATTGACGTAGCACGTAACATTGAGGTAGCACGTAACATTGACGCAGCACGTAACATTGACGTAGCACGTAACATTGGCGTAGCAAAGTCAATGTTACGACCTAGCACCTAACACCGACGTAGTACGTAACATCGTATACAGTAGGTACTAGCGATAACTCCCGCTTCGTCCGTTATTAAATGAAAAGTCAAGTTTTATTTCCATCGTGAATTCATTGATTGTATGTTGGTAATATTTATTTCCATTTGGTAAAAAGTGACCTAGTGATATATTAGTGATTACACTTGGGATATACTTGTGATTAATCGTAAAATAACTATATGATTCTTACATTTTGTTGTTTATATTGTTACATAAATATATATAACATATATCATGTTATCTGTATCATCTCTAAGTGGTTATGTAGCTTAGTAGGAGATAGTGCCATGCTACTATCCAGCTGAATTGGGCCGACACTATCGCTGAGGTACCTCTCGCTCACATGATACCGCCGTAAAGTGACATCGTGCGATATCTGAGTAGCCGGTGGCCCATTGGAAGGGAGGAGAAGGAAAAGGCACCGGCATAGTAATTATGCGGCTGTTCATGGGCGTCAGTAACCATAAAAAGGAACGGATTTCACGTTTGACCCGTATGTTTAATAAAATATAACTCAGATCTAATCTTGTTTGTTTTACAGGAGATGCCACCAATGATGTGATCAATCAGAACCGACAGGACTTCTTGAAGGCTACCCTGCCTTACTTGGAGAAGACCATTAGCAAAATGGCACTAGATCTGGCCAACAATGTGGTACAAACTACCTCTTACGACGAGTTATTACCCCTTAATTAAATCTATTTAATACATCTACGCTCCTTAAATTATTTAAATGCAAATGTTTTTCTTTTTTCGAAAGGCTATCTTTACTGTAAAGCTAACAAAGATTTTTTTTACTTGTGCTTGCTGCCTCTGAATATGCACCGCAGCATCGTGGTTATCTTAAGAGTGCTGTAACCTATTTACTTGTAAGTTATTTAGTATTGACTTGTTTGTTAAGTAAGAAAATGGAGAAAATCCTGTATGGAACTCAAAAAAGTTTTAATTCTATTTATATAAATTCTTATTTTTAAAGATCCATGACTTATAAATGTTCTATATCACACATGCCCTTTCTATGTATTATTTGTACTGGTATGTTTTTGTTATAAACCAATATTTAATTTATTTTATTTTTTTATTTCCCTATATTATTGCTCCAATTTTTAAGCACAAATATAGTGTACTTACAAATCATCAGTGTACATTATGAGTATTTAACGATAGCGGTCTGCCCCGGTTTCGCCCGTCAATAATTACACTAAAACATTCCCCGGGAATCGCTCTATCCATTACTGACAACCACGTGAAAATCCGCGCAGTAGATATTGAGAAAATTGATCACATACAGACAAACCGCTGTTGGGACTTTGTTTTATAATAAGTATCGATGCTCTTGGCTTTCTATAAGCCCAAAAACAATGCATATAAGGTTAAGTTGTCCACTATAGCGGAAACTCATTGCTAGTCCTCCGTATGTGGCGAAGTACATTTAAATTAAACAGGTAGTTCTTTTTTCCGATAAAATCCATACGAGTTAGAACATCAAATCTACATCATAAATAATGTGAATAACACTTGTACACACTTAGGTATAACTAATAGTATATACGCGAAAGTTGTAATGGATGTATGGATGTCAGTTACTCAATCACGCCAAAACTACCCAGTTAGTACTAGTTAGTAGATCTGGCGTGAAGGTGTGTTGTATAAGTATATAGGCGCGTTAAAGAAAACTAAAAAAAAGATTTATATCCTATAGAAACAAAATAGTTTTACGACAACTGAGTTATTACTAATCGTTTTCATCAGGCAAAATAATATAATATTCATGCACACGCCGCAGAGATAATATTAAAAATCCAGCCAACTGCGAGTTGGACCCACACCTCAAGGGTGCCGCTCCAACGACGTACGAGCATTATATATTTTTAAAGGGCTGTCCGTCCGTCTGCGTGTCAGTACATCTGTCAAGACCTTCTTTGGTACTCGCTAAAGTGTCAAGCTGAAAATTGCGTGAAATATTCCGTAAGAGTAGTGATTTTTTTAGGGTTTTAAGACAACTCGCCGACAGCTGAGCCGCACAATCACATATACATCTACTCTTTTTAGAGTTTACTCCTGCTCTCTGCTATGCTGTGCTGTGATCCAGCGTAGTGACGGCCATTCGTATATAGCGTCGATCGAAAGTAGACCCAAGCTACCCCTCTCTCGCGATAGGCTAGTATAAAGGATTGTTCTTCCGTCAACATCGGTCTTGGTACGCTACTACACACCTGATATGTAGTTAGCCGATGGTTGCTTAACCTTCGTGTACGCGCCACTTTGATATCGGTACTCCTCTTGTCGTGAGTGTCAAATCCACATTGGAATAACCCGTTGGTCCTTTGAACGTTGGAGACTAGCCTTGCTTGTTGTGAATGAATATACCTCTGCTTAACATGAAGCCCTCCATTTGAGTCTTCCAATACTCTGTGTCTCGCCTTCGCCCCGAATATTGACGACGTTCACAAAACCAGAGTAGTGAATGCGCATTCCCCTCTACTTATGGGAGGGGTACTAAGAGCCTCCGCCTCGGTACAATTGGCTTCGCTCAATGTGTCTCGTATCACCCTAGGCTACTGAGCACCGTCGTTATGACAAGGCTTGAACCATGGTGCTCTACACTGAATCAGTCTTGTTATATACGAAGTTGCATACTGTTCTTGAATGAGCACGAAATCTAAGTTCATTTCACTGGCAAAAACAAGCAGCTCATATGTGGTCAGCTGTCCTATCGAAATAATGTTTCCCTCCTTATCCATATTGAGTCATGTTGACTGATTCTTATTCCGCATATATACGAGCTGGGCAAGTCGCAGAGTTGGTTACATGGGTGCTTGCCTCTTTGCGCTTATGAACATTCTAGCACGACCGTGGTACGCCCACCGTTACGTCCGCTCCTCTTGTAGGCAACCTTGCAATTTGAACGAAGTTTCGCTTTTAGTCAATTCAGGATCGTCCGAAAGATTCGTGGCCTTGTAGGTCTTCAGGAAGGCTATACACCATGTGCAAACTAAAAACGGAACCGACCGAAACTTATTGCGGATGGCGACCAGAGGATGACGGGCCTTGGGCTCCGAAGCCTTCAGAGTCTCAGAGCGGGGCAGCCGCTTAAAGTTTCTCGGAGGCTACAGGTGGTAGCGGCCCTGACCGCAATGCCAGAATTGCCGATTCGGCGTATGCTCTGCACTGGAATGCCCAAGCTACCAGGTTTTACTGCCTTCTGCAGCTTAACATTGGTGCCCTCAGAAGTCGTTACGTCCACTGTATTTGGGTAACAGTACTGCTTAAAATTGGTTAGCAGGTATGGCGATCGTTGGCTGGCCCTGCTTCAAGAGCGATGCGTATGTTGGCGCGGCTGGTGTGACCGACGGAAATGAGCAGGTGTTTGCTGAGTTACCGGAGCACATGGTCAGTTCTAGTTGCGTGTATTTTAGCATTGTCGCTGCTACTTGGTGTTCAGACTCGGCAAGCTGACGCTTTTCGCTTTGGCTAGCCTTGTTCATTGCGTCCCGTTCTGCAGCATTCATTTTCAATTTAGTTGCGCTGACCATCATGTTGGCTACTTCCGCAATGCGCTGTAAAGAGTTCGGTATCCAGAATCTGATTATTTCTCATAGCACCATCTACCCAGATTCGGCTGCTGTGACTGCCGCTGTTAACGCACTAGGGTTCGGTTCTGCTGTGGTAACTGCCGTTGATGCAGTAAGGATCTCCGCAACAGGAGGAACCAAAGCCGGTCGCGATGTATGGCGCACCTCACACCTCCTGCTCCGTTCCTGCTCTTCCTCAGGCGAGTAATTGGTCTCATATGAGGCCGCGCGCTTTCCGTACTTAAGCCCTTGGTGGCGGCCTGTGAGCTGAATCTGTGCGGAGGAGTCCGAGCAAGCGATGTCCTGGGAGCGAGTCCCACCTCCCTACCGTTCGACATAAGCTCCTCAAGCTCCTGAGATTTGCGAGAAACTTCCATCTCAAAGACTTGCCAGAATACCTACCTCATCATCCGCCATATCAGCGCTTACTCCCTACTGTCCTACTGCTATCATGTTTTAAAAGATGAATGAATAAATAAAAATAACAATAAAAATACAGTAATTAGAAACAACGTTTTTTCCCCAAATAGAGGTCTTCTTTTTAACCTGGCAACACTTTCTAGGTGCGGCTATTAGCTAGCAGATGGCTCTATTTACTAGGAAACCAATTCAATATTCTAAGAGTGCATATTTTCTGTCATATTAAACAAGAAAAATATTTAATGATGGCTTTAACTGTAAACTGATGTATTACTAGGATCACTAGAATCCTTATAAACGACACAATACTAATTAGGTCGAAAAGTAGAAAAAATATCACTTTCTCGGAATATTTTAGCGCAGCACGTACGAACAGTCACTTTGACAAGAGCCGGACGACAACGGAACTGGCAAACGTGCAATCGGAGCCTTGTGATGACTAGCGATACCCATGGACATTCACACGATCGTTACGTAGATGCGTTGCCCTCCTATCATCCCCCCCCAATGGGCCACCAGCTACTCACAAACTGCACCGGTTGTGCCAGCCCAATTCAGTTGCATAGGAGGGCGTTTTATCGATTTATTATTATTAAGTTATTATATATATAATTTAGTTATTATACAAGTCATAGTAGTCTGAGGTGGTGGTTTGATGTGTAGTCCTTAATGACAAGTACCTACTGGTCTGTCTGGCAATTCTAGACGGTACCGTCTGCAAATTAAGCTTTGGTATCCGAATTTGCCGCCGTACATCGATTGTTAACGTGGCGGTTAGTCCGCGTGTTCCCCAGAGGTCGCGGTTTCGAATCTCGCCTAGGTCATAGATGTTTATCTATGTATTATATGTATTTCCATAATATAAAATCTTAAATATATAAAATTTATCACAATTATGATAACATTAAATACATCTCCGTTGTCTAGTATAAGTTACAAAGTCCTTACGGTAGTTAGCATGGGCTATCGTGGTGTGACGAGTCCACACATATTACGATTAAACACCTTGCTGATCACGTCGTCTCGTACTCATTTGGCAACTCCTTGACCTTCGCACGTCGTGACCGCGCAGAATTCAGGGTGTTATTTGGCTAAGAAAGTATGTTTTGCAACTGTGATATCCATATGCGCCACACACGATAACCAATCACATGTGATATGCATATAACAATAATACTAATAATATCTGTGGACTTATCACACCACGTTAGCCCAGCCCTGTGGTAAGGGCTTGTGTTAAAGGTCATAAGATAACGGAAATATATTTAAGATTTTTATTATAGAAATACATATAATACATAGATTCGAACCCGCGACCTCTGGCGTAACATGCGGACTAACCGCCACGTTACCTGCTGAGCCAGCCGGTCGTCAATGCACATGTGTCTCTAATAATAAAATCTCTAAATACACTTTTAATAACGTCACGGTCATTACAAATTTGCATACGTCATTGGTTTCATACAAAATAAGTGTACACGACAGCAAATATAAGATTATCCACTTGTAGTTACAATGCTCATGCACACATTTGAAAGGATCTTTTTATTGACTAAATGAGAAACAATCAGTCGTAGTCTTTTGGTGAATGAATGATTAGGCGGATTCAGCACAGCTTCATTGTAACGTTTCGATCGGTTTGTGAGTAGTCGTCGCTCATTGGAGGGGAGGTGTGAAGGAGCGTTCTCTCCTTCATATATCTGCATAAACATTTTGCGGATGTTTGTGTATGTCGTTAGTCATCAAGTGGAACCAACTGTTCGCTGGTATCCCCATGGTATAAAAAGATTATAATCCACCCGTACGTACCCTACACGCCGATAGTATACAGATGAGGATTATAATACAACAATAAATTGGACATCAAATGATTGTGTAATGATTGTGTACTTACTGTTCTATGATGAGGGAAGTGTCCAGTGCAGCTTAATCGGTTACTATGAGACACATCGGGCGACAGTATAGGTAAGATTGTGGTCGATAGGGGACATACTCCCGTCCTCTCCCGCAGATAGGAATGATGCATTCCGACCGCTATTTAAGATTAGCTAAAGTAACTATTATGAACCTGGCCGAGGGGACCGGGTCCCCCTGGCATTGCATTATCGTAGGGGCTCGTTGAGCTATCATGACTGGCGGAACCGTCCGCGGGCGGGTGGTAAATAATAAGGTTCTTATCCTACACACAAACTATATATCAGATATTGTATTCAGTATTTTAGTCACTTTCAATATATTTCCCATTTACAAACCTTTACATTATGTAGTCTCTACCTAACAGAGCTGACTTCCGGAGACAATAACAATTATTATTGATTGACGTTTCTATCGTTGATGGTTTGAGTCAAGTTTAGTTTGTTAAAATAAATACTTTTAGTTTTCCTTGCTAGGACTGTTTTGTTATACATTGAACATACATCGAAAAAATATACCAGTATTTTAGATTATTGCAGTATATTGTCCCCACGTGGACGTCGTCCGGCTGATGATGATTATCCCCACGATGGTACCGAAACGTAAGAGGAGACTTTGTTATTACATTAGAAATGTCACGATGAGTCTGTCCATTATTTACCCAGAAGAAGGGGAATATCAAATTAAAGAAAGAAAGCAGACGCCACAGGCAGATGGGAATAATGAAAGAGAGAGAGAGAATTTCTCCAACTTATATAAGGAAGAGACACTCTCCTATTGATCGTGCCCGATTGCACTACAACACAGTAACCTCACCTCTTACTGGTACGCGATTGCGTAAATAAGGTTGAAATGATAATCAGGGTTCAACGCGCCGGCTTTCGAAACCTTGATGTATTTCCATCGCGTATTTAATTGAGGATAATAGGTTCCTTCTTCAGTATCCTTCGCACTAGCTGACTGTAATTCCTGTAGCGAACGGCGGTTCAGGTGTCGGTGAAGAAATTGGTTATGTTGACACAGAAGCGCCTCGTGACTCCGTCCGCGGACCATTAACATTGTCATTCAATCAATATATCAATCAACTATTCAATTATTAATTGGCTTCAGAAGTGGTACAGTTTATTCGGTAAACCTCGCAGCTCGAGGAACCCTAAATTACAAGAAAAAGCACCTATTAATTTATCAAGTATAGTGCTTGATACTACATCCTCCTTGCGACAGAATTGGGCCGGTACGACCGGGGAGGTACCTCTCACTCACTGATACCTCCGTAAAGTGACACCTACGGTGTCGCCTTTCGTGCGGTTTGAAAGTAGCCGGTGGCCCATTCGGGGGGGGGGGAGGTCTTAGAAAGGAGGGCAATGCATCGACATAGTAATTATGTGTCTCTCCTCCTATGAACATCATAGGAGTAGGTAGTCGTAAAAAGACTCCAATTATTCGTTTGGCCCCCTAATTTGTAAATTGTACCATCATGTACGTGGGGACAAACGAGCGGTCCGAGTCATTTACGACGCGTACAAACATCTGCACAATTGTTATGCAGACGTGTTGCATCTTCCTCACCTAAAATGGGCTGCCCGAAATTCATAAGCCACCCGAAACGTGGTAGCTTTGCGGTGGTTACATGAAGCGAGAGGTACCTCCCAGGTTGTTCCGGCTGATTCAGTTGCAATGCATGACACTATCTTTTATAAACAGCATGGCACCACCTCGTACCGCAGAACCCCCCCCCCCATTTTCAGCACTTTAGGTTTTGAAATTTCTAAAAATATTTCTAAGTACACATCACATCCTGTACCTCTGTACCAAATTTCATGGGTCTAGGTGCAGCTTCAGCTGTGCGGGGTCTGTCTTTCAATCAATGACTCAGTAACGGAAGAGTGTTATACACAGATAATATAGAGTAGGTATGGCACATGGCACAAGTGTGAAAACTGGCAGCGTAGAATTAATGACATATCCATTGCGCCACAATGCGTCGTGTCACAAAAACCGTGGTGAATTGCCAGCTATTCTGTCTAGCTTTCAGCTCGTAAGAGTTCGATCGATCCAATGGGATAGAGTGAAAGAGGTGCAGAAACCAACAGAATTTTTCCTGGCTATACACATTGAACTAGAAGACTCTGACGCCTCGTCTGCCGACTGAAACGTAAACTAAAAAAACCCTTCTGAATTTGGAACTGTGAGCCTCAAAATTTTCCGCAACATAAAAGGAAATTTATGTGGTGTGTATGCGATAATGATTCCGTTTCCTGCGGCGACTGGCTTGCTGTGTGGCAACCAGTTCAAGGAGAGCCGGCTGTTGGCAATATGAAATAAGATCTAAGATGGCCACTTACGTAACCTTAGGATATATGGCCAATTATTTTTGTAAACATCAATGTCCTCTATAAAGCAAACATTTTCAGCCAACGTTTGGAGACCTCGACACATATTACAAGCGTCATAAATATATTATTACATGGGGTACTTTGTATTCCTTTAAAGCGAATTGCTTAATCTCAAATTTGGATGATGTTCAAAAATTGCTGAAGTAGTGTAAAATTTTACATTCGAAGCGTTGCTTACGGCCAATCTTGGCTACGAAAAGTCGAACATTTGTAGATACTAAGCGATAAAATTACTTATTCCTAATTGAAACATAGGCCTAAAATTTCTTAGGTTTACGTGTATGTTGCTAAATATATACTACTTAAACGGATTTCATCGCGGTGTGTCAAATACTTCACAATCTCGATATTTTAGAAATCCTATCCAGAGATATTCAGTAGCGACTACGGTAGCTGTAAAGCTTCTGTAACTTCGAGGTTGTAAAATATTTAATAATATACCCCGATGGCATCCGATAAAGAAGTTCTATTATAAAATACATCTACTTATATTGAATTTCATTCTCTTCCTCCATCGGGAATAGATTGTGATTACCAATTAAATTAAATTCACAAGTCCTCGTACATCACACATAAAAAAGTTTTTGCTATTGTTTAGCTTTGCAGTTATCGCACTCTGCTACGTTAGCAGTTGAGCATTGTACGAATGTATGTTTGAAATATTTCTATGTGCCTTGATAGAACGGTTTGACGGACTTCTACGTCTGAGGTCAGCAGTGTCGTTAAATTTGTATTGACTAAGACACGAAGAGATAAAAGTGGCACGGTCATGTTCCTCTCCATGTGCCAAACGTTTAAAGTTCTCATCACCGCTGAGGATATTTTAGGTACCGGATGCGAGCTTCCCTCGATGTCGGGGTCGGCGAGGTGACCATCATAATAATATTGCTATTACAAACACTCTCATGTGGGATAGAGAACCGCGGGAACCTTTAGACCCCAAACCACAGAGCACGCACAGAAATCAAGGTAGTTTTGGGGTTCTCTTCAATTCCTCAGATACCCACTCGTATATTTTAAAGGGGTCCATGTTAATACATTGGGGCAATTGCAAATAGCCTTCATTGCGTTTAAAGCACTACGAAACTGAAAATGCAGAATTTAGAAGCCACCGCACCTGAGTTTCATCAGAGTCCTCACTATTAAAGTAACCACACTACGCTTGTCTGTTTTAGACAGAACCTTGACATTTGGTTATATTTTGTTGAAACCACTAGGACTTAGACAAGTCTAGTATAAAAAAATAGAACATTAAATTTAAAAACAGAACCCGAATGCTTGAAATATAGCCTATCTTGTGCCCATTTTCTCTCCGTTAGTGTCACAATGGCTACTCATCGGAACAAGATAATGGTGGAGCGGAGAAGTGCATTTGTACACTATCACGTGTGTAGTGGGATAATTTCTATTCGACGTATAATACTTGGACCACTACAGATACGCGAGCAAGGATCAGTTTGTTGTCCGTCTATCTGCCTATTTGTATGTATGTATATTTGTTTATACTAATGATTGTCTATCTGTCTGTTTGTATGTCTATCTGTTGGTCCGTAGGTATGTCAGAGTCTCTGTTTGCACTTTTGCGTGTATATCTCTTCGTCTGTCTTTTGTCAGAATGTACGTCTGTCAAGACCTTTTTCTCTTGCTTGATGCTTTCTCGGATTTCTGAGAAAAAAGATTTTGGCAGACACACTTAAGTTGACACAATGCTCGTACCTCCCATTGGTAAGGAATCCTCAGTATGCGAGTAGGTCGCTCTCTTAGCCGGTTTTATTAACTCGTAAGGTAAAAATGTTCGTAGCGTATCGTTTTGAACTATATGCGTAATAATTTATGGGAGGTTTAGCAAAACACATTCAAGGATTGGACCTCGAAATATATGAGACATAAAATTGGCATCATAAAAGTCATCGTATGACGATGACCTTAATCGTCAATCGTATGACGTTCACAGCTGGACATAGGCCTCCCCCACAGAGCGCCAAAGGACACGGTCACAAGCCACTTGCACCCCGCGGCTCCCCGCCACCTTAACCAAAACCAAGTCGCCAGTCCACCGACTAGGAGGCCGTCCTACACACAGTCTTCCGGGGGCGTTTCTGCCAATCGAGAGCCTTTTTTCCCCAACGGTTATCGGTCGTGCGAGCAATGTGGCTTGTCCGTTGCTACTTCAGTTTGCTGATTCTTCTCTGATCTATGTCGGTTACCCTTGTTCTCTTGCAGATTTTCAATATTAAGGCACTGTGTTATTTTGGACATATCCGAGTTGAATTCGGTTATCGAACTCTTTCTCGAAGTTGGATTCACCTAAATGGACAGTTTGTCCCAGGTACGCGTTCTCAGCAGCAACTTAAACAACTAAGTTTCCCACGTGAACTGGTATAAATGTTACGTGAACACTGGACATGACTTTCGTATAAGTTCATTCTAAGACCTACCCGCCGGGAAACTCTATCGAGGCCTCCGAGCATTTTGTTCAAGTCTTCCAGCAATTCTGCCATGCCCGCGATATAGTCGGCTAATCGAAGGTCAGTGATATATTCGTCATTGATATCTTCCAGTCTAGAAGCTGGAAGACATCTTCCAGTGCAGCTGTGAGCAGTTCCGGAGAAATTACATTTCCCTGTTACCATTTAACAGCTATATTGGCTTCAAGCATTGATCCTATAATTGGACCGACATTGTGGTTTTTTGTACAAACACTTCAACACTTTGATATATCGATAGTCGATGTGGCACCACTGTTACTCAGTTTCATCAGCCGAGTCTGACTAACAGGCATTTCTCCAGCGAACGCCTTAGAGCCCTTATTTTGGTCTATGATGTCTTTAATACGCGAGATATTAAAGGAACGCAAGTCTCACGGCAACGCCTTGGAGACTTGTGTGTTTTTAACTCCCTGCACTTTTTCATGTTTACACCCACCGTTGGTTCGCATTCAGCTATACATTCAAAGTGATTTTGGCGTTCAAGCTGAAAGTTTTCGGGGTCTTGGCATTGGGATGGGATTGGACGAAATGTAGACTTCATTAACCGTGACCGTACAAGCCATGTATTAATATTTAACGTGCCTTTTACTATCTGGTGGTCACTGCCCTCTTTTAACCTATTGACCACAGAGGCATAATTAAATAGGTGGCACCTGATTGACCAATTGAAGTCTATCTCGCTTCTCATTACATCTGGACTGATCAAGGTCCATTTGCGATCCCCGCCATGGTTCAAGCCTTGTCGTGGCGATAGGGCTCAATAGATTGGTGTGATACCTTGGGCGAAGCCAATTGAACCGAGGAGGTGGTGATCCTATAATAAGAGGGGACTAAAGAGCAGAAGGAGATGCCGCTCTTTGTACCCCTCTTATATGAAGAGGGGACAAAATAGAAAAAAGTGGCGGCGCTTTTGCACACGGGGCAAGGGACGTGGATGGGAACCTCATCCCATTGCACTGTCCCGAAGTCGGTGCGGTTGTCATGTGGTGCGGGACAGCCCCATCTGTGTCCCTTCGGGGGCTAGCTTGCCGTCGAGGTGCCCTGATGATTTGCTGTTCCGGGGCACCTTATCAAAGGCGGCACTGCTGGCACTCGCGGTGGCTTTTGTGGATATTCGGCACTATATAATGTGCCGCAAGCTGCACACACCACTAGACCCCACACAGGGCCAGTGAAGGCACGTAAATACGTTTCCCCGCGTCAACAAAAAAAAAAAGGTCCATTTGCTATACGGCTTCTTCTTGAAGAAGGAGTTTATCATATGGAGTCATTCTTTCTCATAAAATTCTTTATAATTCTTAGTAGTAGAATTCTTAGTAGCCCCTGTTTCGCCGTTACCGAGTCTGCTACCGTAGACTCGGGATAGCAGAGCTATCGGACACTGGCGGCCATGGTTCATGCTGCTATTCACAGCGGGCGGCGGGAGCGTCACTACCCGACGCCTATGCATATCATAAAACTGTAATTAGGTAAGTACATGGGGTATCAAAAGTTTTACATTCATTTCTAGGATGTATGTTACACTGAAACAGGTAACTTTACTATATTACGTGCGAAAGTTGGGGTTTGATGTGTGGATGTTTATTACTCAATCACGCAGAATGACTGAACTGATTGTTATGAAATGTCGCACAGGCGGATTACGTTCTGAAATAAAACAATTTTTTTACACCAAAAAAAATTGTTCAAATAAATTTTTTGTACGTTTAATGGGTTATTATAATTATATTTAGATCAAGTTATGTGCGAATTTAATTCAATGAAATAAAATGGCATTATTTTACCTTTGCGTAGTTTTTATGATATGTTGTAATAGATTCAAAGCCAGTAGTTGAGATTACATTGTTTACAGACTGAGTTAAGCTATTGTATAGTCGTGCTCCAGCGAAACTTATTTTTTTAGCAAATTTTGCTCAAATATTGGGTAAGACAAACGGACTAGGACGATGAAGCGTTGCGCGTTTAGATTGTTGTGGTCTTTTCATGAAAGATATGACATTATGAATGGAGTAGTTAATATTCTTCCTAATTAAGGAATGAATATTTGTATATTCATAGAAAACGTAGCCACCATCTATACGAAGTATTATTTATTATAGATGTATTGTTGCATTATATTCATAATGTTAATTTCACTGGAAATTGTGTGACTTGATGCATAATATGTATGTATGTTGGAAACTCATTTTACTATTTTGCCTGATTTGAACATCACTTAATTTAGTTGTATGTTTATTACACCACGTCCAGCTGTAGATGTCGTCCGGCTGATGATGATAATGATGACGATGTTACACCAAATTTCTGTAACAATAAAAAAAACAAAAAAAATAATTTCAATAGTGAGTTGTAAATATTATAATACAAATTATACGTTTAAGCACTAGTGTTGCGGTGAAATAATAAAATAAAGTAATTTATTTTGTTGAGTGAATAAATGTTTGTTAATTCAAGATTTTTCCAAAGTGTTTTTTGCATTGGATTCAATGGAAGTACTGATAGTAGTTTGTGTACATATGAAATTAGCCTTTTATAAGGAGAAAATGAAACAAAAAAAGAAATACATAATATATTTAATGGCTATCTGTGCACTTTTGCCATTTCACAGTTCCTTGATACCTTTGACGAAGATGTGGGAGCGGAATTTCAAATTTAGACTCATACGAGGGGGTGATTGATAAGTATCCGAAACGTCAAAGAAAAACTTTATTAATGTATTTAAAACAATTTCATTTGTCAACGTAATTTCCTTCTGCCTCGATGCATTTAGTCCAGCGCTTTCCAAATGCCGTTTTGATAAGAAGACCAGTTTGATAAAATGTTTTCACTAACCCCTCAAAATACTCGTCTTTGACGACAATGCCTTCATCATTTGATTTTCTTGGGATCATCATTTCTTGAGATTGGGGAATAAGTGGTAGTTGCACGGGGCCAAATCAGGGAAATAGGGGGAGATGTGGTAACAATTCGAACCGCAATTCATGGAGTTTGGCAACTGCAACCTTTGAAGAGTGCACAGGTGTGTTGTCGTGGTGGAATAAAAGTATCTTTTTGGCTAAACAAGGCCATTTCTTTCAGATTTCTTCACTAATTTTTTACAGGAAACTTGCACAATACTCTCCATTTATTGTTTTTCTCCCAGCTTCTCCTTTCCTCGAGCATCCCAAAAAGACAGTCACCATTACTTTGTCGGCCGACAAAACTGGTTTTGCTTTCTTCGGCGCAGGTTTTCCGCTCTCAGACTACTGCTTAGATTGTTTTTTTTTTCGGGGTGTAATGATGTATCCGTGTTTCATCTACTGTCACATAGCGCCGCAAAAACTCGTTAGTATCACGCTCAAACAGCGCCAAACTCTCCGAGGAATCATTCGACATAGCTTTTGGTTAAGAGTAAGCAAACGCGGCACCCATCGCGCGCAAAGCTTTTTCATTCGCAAATGTCGATGTAAAATGTTAAAGACGCGTTCAGAGGAAGTACTTACCATCTCTGCTATCTGCCGCAACTTTAAGCGCCGATCATTCATAACGATTTTTTGATCATGTCCGGATTCGTGAGTTCATTTGGATGGCCGGACCTGTTGGCGTCTTCGCAGCTCTGTCTCCCACGTTTAAAATCATTTACCTAGTTGTGAATTGTACTTAATATAGGAGCAGTGTTACCTAAAACACTGTCTAGCGTGACTTTAACCTGGGTTGCTGTTTTCCCTTTTAAAACGAAAAAAATATATCATAGCACGAATTTCGTGTCTTTCCATTGTTGAGAAAATTTACGACAGGGAAAGTTCTATGTCCTCTCACACAAATTCTATCAGTTCGAATAAATTCAAATTTATCATTCTATTTTCGTAAAGATGATAGAATATAACGTAATAAATTTTGTTTGCCTAAAGTTCATCGTTTTGGCCTGTTATCAATCGGTATATTTCTCTTTCTAATTTCATAATTCTTTTGTTTTTCCGTCATTTTTATTTTTCTTTGGTTTTGTTTCGTTAAAAACATAGTAAATGATAATATAAATAAATGGAGTAATAATAATAGGCTGATAATGAGCGGTAGAATTATATTAGACCATTAAGTAATATGTTAGACTTCATGACCGACCCGTGCCCATTTCGTGGAGCGTGAAAAAGTTGCAAGCTGAAATTTTCTGTTAAAAACACACCTTTAGGTTGAATTTCGCTAAATCCCTTCTTAGAGAGCACCAACCTCCCATAAACTCATGCAATTTTTTTAACCTAGCCCTTAAAGTTTGGACGTCTGCGAATTGGTGATTAGTGAGTGACCTTTCGCTTTTGCGTATACTAACTACAATCTTGGAAATCCCAGGCTATTTCTGTTTAAAATTATCATAGAAAGAAAGAAAAGAGAACCGCTGGATTTGTTCAGAAGGTCCGTTTTACGCGTGAGCTAGGGTTGGGTCCGTTGTATAGTTAAATGCTGCTATTCAATGAGTGATTTTTATTTACAATCCATCATCAGCAGTCAGAAAACATTCACTGCTGGACATAGAACTTTTATAGAGAGCACCAGTGATCGGGGTCACAAGCTCCTTGTATCCAGCATCTCCTTGCTTCCTTTATCAGATTATCAATTCACTGGGTGGGAGGCAGTTCAACACTGCGCTTTCCAGAGAGGACCCGCCTCACGAACGGCTTGCCTAGTGGTTATAGACCGAGCAATGTCTCCATATATGTTTGCAGTATTTTGGACGAGAAGATCCTCTAAAGCTTCCCAATCAAATTGGATATGTTTTCTTCTTTTCTGTCTTTGTGCTAGGTAGCCCATATATCGAAGAAGGCTGTATGGCTTACTCCATCTTGGAAATAAGTCTGGAAAGTAACCGATTCAATATATTATATTACCTGTCCGTGAGAGGCCGGGTTTGTCGCTAATGTCACCGAGTGCAGCGTATGAACTTGTTACGTACACACGCTCAAGTCACGTGTAACACATTAATTATAAATCAGCATTTGCGCCTGTGCTCGTACTGATTGCGTTAGATCGGAAATTAAGAAACAGAAGTCACGTTTTTGACAAGAATCTGAATCTGGACGGGAGGCTGTCTCGCTTTGGCGTTACAGCGAAGAGAGGAAAGGCGATACTCGAAGGTTGAGTCCCGAAGACATTCACATGCGTCCTTAGGTGTTGCGTCTGGGAGCGTGCAGTGCCGGACCGAGAGGCGAGTCGGTCGGGCGGACAGTGAACTTGTGCAAAATGTTGACTCTTACGACAATTCTCTTCGCGCTGCATTTCGTCGCTGCTGAAATACGTATGTAATCGATACTTGTCAATACAATACCCGAAGTTTCGCTTTTCATGTCTCGCAATTGTCGCCATTATTTTTATTTTTTTTACAGCAAAATAATAAACTAATATTGTAACGATAAAATAATATGTTTTAGCATAAATAACAATGGTAAATATTAGTAAAATATATTTTTTATTTTGGTCACTCTTATAAAATTGTCTATTATATGCATCAGGTAGATAGTTATTTGATTCAAAAATAGAAAACTGTGGCTAATTTTCTTCTTCCTAAAATAAAAAATAATTATTATAAAAATAATATATAAAATAATTATTTTTTCGGAAGTAATAATTTATAATTGCTTGATATATCGACCTAGTTATATGATGATGTTATTTTAATGACAACAACTCAAAATTTATTTCTTATTTTGTTGCTCAATTATGAATATTTCCTCGACTACGTTTTTATTTCCTTAAACTTTTTGAACGCACTAGACGACCGTTACGTATAAATGGAAAACAACAAAAAAATCTGAAACATTATTATCATGACTCTTGGTCTCAGCACCCAGATGCCTTCCATTACATCTGTGCCAGTCCCTCTAATCTACTGATCCCATACCAGCCTCGGGCCTGTGGCTGAGAGAGCTACAGAACTGTGTGATCTCTCCCTGGATCCTACGGATGACGAACAGTACGTAAACATAGACATAACAATGTAAAGCCTGTAAATATTTCATTGAAATTAAATCAAATAAAATGAACTATTTCATAAAGGTAATGCTAATAAATTAAAAAGCCATTATGTATTTGTATGTGGCAATGTTTACCACCTAATAGTACAAAATACTAGTGGGTCATTTCCATTACCACACTATGTCAAAAGACCATAAAAGCATTTGCGTGTATGAGTTATGTTCCGCAGTGATCGCAGAACGGTTGCGCAGTCGTTTCAAAACAATATCTCCAACCTTCGCTGATTCGAGGTAAAGGTCTGAAAGAGTTACTAGCTGCTGAAATGTAAACAGAAGATCAATTAATGGTTAGGTCGCCAGCACCAGTATATGCCACAGGGCAAGTGCCCCATCGTTAGTTAAATCCACTCCATTAGTCCCGGTCATGATAATTTTTTGGCTCATGGGGATGAGCCTTATTTCCCGACAGAGCCGAGGCCATTTTAGATACCGCGCGCGAGCTGGCCCCGACGTAAGAGTCGGTGGCCTCCTCGATTATAAATATTCTCATATTGAAGTGGATTGTTTCCACCTTCGACCGCGAATCTTGCCTCGTCGCCCACCAGTACTCATAGCAATCCGATGAAGCTGCATTGGACTTCTCCACGCTTGCACAGCGTTTATTCAGGTCTGGACAAACATCTAGCCAGTGTCTTGCTGCATTGCAGGCGAAGTAGTCCGTCATGACTTCACACTTCTCGCTTTAGATATAGGAATGTGCGTCTCGAGCATTGTGTGAAATAGGCCTACTAGAGGATATAATAAGAAGGAAACCAACACTGCGCAGTAGGTGTGCGGATATCTATGCGCATATATGACTACCAAATCTTAATGGACTAACATTAATTCCCCAATTATAAGACTTCTAAATCGTTAGGCGTTTCTTTATCATCGAAACATTGATTTACAAAAATACAAGATACACGATTTCATATTCAACTGTCATTCGTCCATCCAAGCATCCGTGAATGTATACAAACATATTTTGTTGCAATGTGTTAGATTGACATTGTATGATTTTGTCGTTTTTACAATGCTGATTCTATTCAAGAGGTGTGCAAAATTGAGACATATTCTCTTGAAGTGTCAACCTTGCGCGCATGTGCTTTAGTTGAAAAAAAAAAAAAGAAAACAAAAGAGTACCTTCACGCCTATTATCCCCGAAGAGGTAGGGCAGAGGTGGTGCTAGTACATCCACAACTCGTAAGTCCAGTAGGCGTACTAGTACACCCACGATTAGCCAAGGCACTGAGGCCCATGATGTCATAGGTGGCAACCCTATGGCCACTTCGGGCACATTCCAATCGCAGACAATGTAATGCGTGCTCAGAACAATCTAAAAAAACATTTAATAATAGTTGCCCGACCTGGGGATCGAACCCAGGACCCCACGCCGCTTACGGTTTTAACAGGCGACACCCGCACCGTTACGCCACAGAGGCGAAATGCTTCAGTGGTTTTTACCAAGTGCATAACTTGACAATTGAACAACTTTTATATGGACGGTTTTGAGACGCTCACTGTATATCTGGATATTTTTCGAAATCTATGATTTTCGAACATATAAAAATAAATAAAAATGTGATAGCATTGTTCATTACTAAATAATGGATTTCATCGTAAAAATCGTGAGAAGAGTCTGGAAATGTATTTAAAAAATGCCGTTGAGTTCATGACTAGTGATTTTTAATGAGTTTCTTGTAAAGGTCATTAAGGGCCAGTTTCTCAGGTTTCTATTATTTATCTACGCCATACGTAAATCTTACACACATACAAATGCTTCGTATAATTTACGTCTTAACTTACTTAATAAAACGCGATCTTAGAGAGCTCTAAAAATAAAAATCAAATCATTATCACGGCTTCTAGCCGATTTGAAGCGCAAATCGACCCCACCCGTCAGAGGGTGGGGGAGGAGGCCGGCCTCCTCTGACAAGCCAAACCGAAAGACGAGCTCAACTTTTCTTAAACACGTCCCGTAACATTAAACGGCATCGTGCGCGCGCCGTCCCACTAGCGTGGGGAGGGGGACCGCTCCCCCTTTTCGGTCCCAAAAATAACCACGATAGGGTAATGTCCACTAAAATTCCGGTTTGCTTCTTCCCATCTGCGAGAAAGGAGGGGGGTCTGTCCCCCTATCGTCTACCTATAACCAGAAGACAAAAAGTCTTCCGTAATCAGTCGAAATGTTAGGGCTGGACAAGTGCCGCCAATCAGTAGTAGGTCCCTCCGAAAAAAAAAAACAAGATTTAATACCACATAAAACAGTTAGTTATATAATAATTAATTAATATAATACTCTATTATAATACCTAATTAAAATTAAAAATAATGCAATAGAAAATATGCAAGAAATTCTTGCAAGAATCTCTATATTTCCTAAAGAAACTTTTAATATTAGGTCCTGTGTGTAGGTTGTGCTGCTTCCTTCGTCCGTTTTGATGTTCTCATAAATAAAAATAAAACATGTTTTAGTACTTTTAACATAGTGTCTGGAAAATTACATTAATTTTATTGTTATTACAGATATAAGCAATATCATGAGGCAGGGCGGATGTATCACATTTTTAGAGATTTTTGGACTCCATTAGCAAAGGGTGCGAACAGGACATAATTACTAAGCCTTCCTCCGCCGTTCATCCATCCGTCTGTCGAAGGGCTACATATACCTAATCTTGCCATAAATATTGTAACAAAGAAATAAATTATTTTTTAATTGCAAATAACGTTTATTACTTTTACAGTGTGTTAATTTAATACACAAATAAAAAAACAATTAAAAATATAAAAGGCTTATTCAAACCGGTCGCCATTGCTGTGCTTGTTTTTTAAAATGTTGCTCAATTATGGATTTTTTTCATCCATAAACAAAATTTTACCGTGACCTCCCTTTGCGTACCGCTTCAGTAGTTGTTAAGATTTTATCGCCCTATTCATCTTTAATTTACAAATGAAGAAATGACCAGTGCGTCTCTTGTAGGCTCCAAGTCCTATGTCATATCTTAAAATACGCGACACTGTTCTACGTACTATCTTCATTTCCCGAGATAAAATATTTTGGTTTCGGGCAGGATTCCTTCGAATTACTGCTTTGTTCATCTTTTTCGTACGAATACTACGGCCAGATCTCTCCCTGTCATAAACAGAAGAAGTCTCACTGTACCTATTAAAAAGCCCGGTACATAAATACCAAGTGTATGGAGAGTTTTAAAAATTACATTTGGCTCCATACCTACTGTGTGTAATGTAATCACGGTCATTCTGTCCCTTTTATCATCCCACTTCATTTTAATATCGCAAAATATTGTACAATTTATTGGCTCCAAAATGAGAAAACAAAGAACAATCGTATAAAAGTGACATATTCCAAATTTAATATTTTATATTTTTTATTGTAGCAGTATTTATATTTATGGTCAGACTAGGTATATCTCTTAATCGGTAATAGATATAAACTCAAATTTTTGGAGTATATTACTGTCCCGCAAGATAAACAGGTACCAAAAAGAAATATTGGTAAAATTTTATTAAATTTTATACAAGAAATTTGATTTTACGAAAAATACAAGATATCTTACAGCCGTTTTATGATAATGCAATGTTGACAAAATTATATAGACGTGTGCAATTGTGCACTGTCTTTGTAGATTATCACATACTGTTTTCGTATATTACTGCTAATATATCCCTTGTTTGGTATTGGCTTCCTGGTTTGGCTACTTAAAGAAATATATTGTCTTAGTTATAGCACGATGATATGTAATCCTTCCTCCGACTGACTGACCCAACTATCAGCTTTAGAAATATCATTTATCCATAGGTTGTGCTTCATTAAATAAACCGCAACCGTATTGTTGAAATCAGCGACCTTGAATTTAAATTATTTCCCCACTATGGTTCAATCCTTGTCGTGACAATGGGGCCTGAGCATGGGGTGACCAACTCAGATACCTTGTACGAAACGTATTGAGCCGAGGGCGCTGCTCTTTGCACCTCTCTTATAGGAAGAGGGGGCTGAAGAACAGGATGAGGAGGCACTTTTGCGCTAGGGGCAAGGGACAAGGAACCTCACCTCAGAACACCGTCCTGAAGTTGCTGCGGATGTCCTGTGGCGCGGGACAATATCTCTGTGGAGGTGGCGTCGGTCCCTCGGGGGGCCTGAGCGGCCGTCGATGTAATCTAAAGATTTATAGTTCCGGGGCACAGCATCAATGACGACATTGATTGCACTCGCCGTGATTTTAGTAGATATTCCGCACTACAATGTGCCACGAGCCCCACACACCACCAGGGCCGGCGATGGAGCGTAAATACTTTACCCCGCGTTACCTTTTTAACGACCAGTGAGTGAATATGCAATCATTCCCCATTTCGTTCATTTTTTTATTTTTATAATTATATCTCCAAGAGTAAAAACTCCTTGGACTTATCTATGTTTTGTTGTAATATAACATAATCTCATAAGTTTTATTTATCAATGTTATTTTTATTGATATTCCAATTATTCGATTCCTTGAATATATTTGATATTCCCCGTTGCTTTTTCATTAAGACACGTAACTTAAACCCTCTTCAAAATTATCACCAAAGTATTGCAAAGTTATAGATAAATATTTTAGTAACCTTTAAGCAACCATTAGTAAGATACCGAGTATATGCATATTAAACGGCATTTAAGTAAATTTATACTATACCATAGACAATACACAACTCGGTCACGTATTATATACCATGTTATATTCTTCGCAAATGGGGGAACACGTATATGAAATAATGGTTAGAGACACTAAGTAACGTTATTCATTTTGGAGCATATCAGATATCACATTATTTATCTATTAATTATTTATGCATATATAATGTTCCTACATACTCGCAAGTTTCGTAAAAATGGATCCAAAATTTTTGCTTCATGTATCAATATATAGATTACTTAATGCTGTCAAGTTGCTAAAGTATTAAATAGTGTTACAAGTTACCACTGTTGAACTTTGCCTGCGTCTCTGGTTTGCGATGATCTTAGAGATGTTTGGAATCGTAAGAGTATTCATGGCGAACAAGTCGTGCAATGAGGCCATTCACCAGGTCATAACAGTAATTAGTTGATGTCAATCCTATATAGTGTCTGCTAGCCAATGGGTCCCTAAGGTCATGGACGGAGCCTTTATCAATAAACATTTTAAATGTTGATAGACTTTTATGCACCTATTCCAGTCTGGGTGTACGACATTATAAGTAGATAAATAAAAACGTCATTACTGAATCATTAAAAAAATATTTTAATAAATGTAAGCAAACAAGGGCCACACAGTATGCCGAGCCTATTATAGTACATAGATTACCCTGCGTCAACAAAAAGAAAACCACCACAGAATATCAGGACTACCGGTAACCACAACCACGACCACCTTAGTCATTCAACTGAGTGGTTTCCTTTTTAAGGGTTGTGTTACACGGTTGTGCATTTTGTTTTTCCAAATGAACCGTTTACGAATTAATTTTGTTCTTCATATGTAAAACTAGATATGAAAGACAAAATTAATTCGTAAACGGCCGGGCAAAATACGGGCAAATATCACAATCCTTACAGTTTACATCTTTGTTTTGCATCTGTTTTCCAAGATTCTCAGCAGGTGATTGTTTACTTTTCAGCGTCCTACATCAAAGTCTGCCACAGAAATGACCCCAACGTGGATAAGTGTATTATGAACTCCGTAGAAGAGCTGCGACCCAAGATATCGAAGGTATATTCCAATTTATAATTTAGTATAGATCCTATTTTAAATCAGAATAAAACATTCAAGACTAAAGATTGCAAGGCCAGTCTACCTTGTATTTTGTATCGCATTTATATTAATTTATTATATATTATAAACAAACTGAAAATTTGTTTGTTTGATTCGCTAATCTCAGGAACTACTGCGCCTGATGTGACAAATTCTTTAACTGTTACAAGGTCCACTTATCAAAAAAGGGTGTGTTGAGATATATCAAGCAATGACGAGTATCAAAAAGCGACCCTGTTTTAGCATATGTAGTTGAAGCGGCTTGTGACCATGATTTGTGGCGCGCACTGGGGAAAGCCAGCAGTGGGCGTCTTCTGGTGCTGAATGCTGATGATGATTATGATAATGATGGTGCATGTGTATATTGTATAACGAATTATTTACCAATAAACAAAGTTATTGCTCCATGTTATTGATTGATAAGTTTATTGTATACTGGTAAGCACTTTTTAAGTTCTATTAACATTGATTTTACTTGTCCAAACATTTGAACTTTATATTAAAAACAAATAGTGTCGATTCAAATTTCATAAATAAATTACTTTTTTAAGTTATCCAATCGTGGCCATCGTGTAATTGTGCATCGTTAATTTTTATTAAGACTTAGTGATCCTCAAAAAAATTATTGCGCACAATTTACTCGATTTCGCGAATTTGTTCAATTGTGTTCAATCGGATCATCTGGATGCAGCTGGTGGCTGCGTATCGGTAGCAGGCGCAGAATTTGTTTTTGGTTCCTCTTGTTGTTTATTTTCTGGGTTTGGTTTGTCATTGCCACTATCTGAACTACTATTTGACTGGGCTGTTGCCTCTCCATTTGTTGAGCTACTGGCCGTATTACTATTAGACGTAACTGCTGAATCCGATGCTGGAGAGGTGCTATTTCCAGGTGGTGTTTGAGTGACAGTCGAATTGACACTATTTGGTTGTTCGATATTTTGTGATTCGGGAGATGAATCAGATCCAGCATTGGCTTTGGCTGTAGCATTTGAGGAGGTAGTAGAGTCAGCTTGGATAAGGACATCTTTATCGTCAGTTGAAGTACTATTTCCGTCGTTGTCATCAATTGTTGCTACTATATCAGTATTAGTTGTTGATGTGGACGATGAAGCGGCCGCTGCAGTTTTGTTTCCATTTGCCACCGCTTTGCTGTTGCTGGTTGCGGTAGTGTTACTTTGTATAATGAAGAGGTCACCATTCGCGGTTGCGTTGTTTGATGGATTAGAAGAATTAACTTTTGATATTCCATCGATGTTTATAATAATGTTTGTGGTTGACGTTGGTCGGCCAGTACTTCTTCCTTTATGATGTGGAGTGCGACCACATCTGTTGCAAATTCCACCGCTGCATATAGGAATACATGAATGTCCACGGTTACCGCCCTGCTGGGATGTGTTAGAGCTGTCCGTCGCATTTACGGGCAATTCTACCTGGACTTTGGTGCGATTGGGTATTTCAATGAGAATCTTGGTGCTTCTACATACTCTAGCTTCCACCTCGTGACTCTGAAAGAATGGCACTCGATATTAATTTTATTTAATAAGAAACAATCTTTATATTTTCACGGTTTTAGAAGAAACTAATTTATATTGTATCCTTTATAAAGTAATTATCTTCATTATTATCATCCTTAGCAGGACGACGTCCACCGCTGGACACAGGTCTCCTCCATAGGGCGTCATACGTCACGGTCACGAGCCATTTGCATCCAGGGGCTCCCCGCTACCTTAACCAAGTCACCAGTCCACCGGGTATGAGGCCGTCCCACACTCCGTCTTCCAGTTTTTACTAATTTTAATACTCCATTTTTTCGTTCATCCAGTCATATTGACGACGGCATAGGTAATAATCGACATCAATGACATTAGAGACATTTCATTCAATTATATGTCGGTATAATAATAATTCATGCGTTACAATTTAGTTAATAGTTGTTGAAAGTGCTGAAGCTACTGTGTGTATAAAATATGTTTGCTAAATCGATAAACTAATAAATTTTGGCGTTGATTACTGGAAGAAATCTGCAAAAGAGTTTTAATGTAACTTCGTCGCCTAAAAAACTTTTAATGTTTATTATATGCATCGACTTTTGTCCGTCACATTCAAATTCAACTTGAGAATCCCTCCGTTCGTGCTCCCCTCTGACCACTGGCTACTCACAAGCTGCGCTAAACACGACGGCATCGCTGTCACTTTTCGGTTGCGTCATGTGTGTAAGCCGTACTTTCCCGGTCGAGCCGGGAAGCCCAATTCGGTTATATTGTAGCATAGCGCTACTTTAAGTACTGAACATCTATAAATGTCAAATTGCAAAAATCTCTGTAATATTTTCGTCATCAGAAACTCCATTCACGAGCTTTCTTAAGTCCCGTTCGCACGAGTGATTTTTTAACGCGTGTTAAAAAAAAGTTATACATAGTGGGCCAATCGTATGATCACACGACGATGGTTTTGTTACGCCGTAAATCCGCCCATAAATATTGTATTTAACTTTTATTAGACACACGATAAAGGAGCTCTCAAGCGAAGGGGGTTTTAGTAAACTTTTATCCCACTAAACCGTATCACTTGAGGACCTAATTATATTTAGTTACTAGCTGTCGACTACTAATTATGGTACATGAACTTACCTGGAGGACCAGCGCACACACCACAAGAGCTGCCACACCGATTCCGTTCATCTTGTACTCTCAATACCAAAACTGTTGCACAAGCCGCTTTATATATGGTGACAAGTTTATAAAAACAAAGCAATTTGTCACATAATTCCATTAAGAGTGGATTTTTTTATCAAAATGTCCATAAGCACGTATGAACTTATTCATAATGTTCTGATAATTGTAAATGGTCCACAAATGACATATTTTTATTTTTCTTACCTGTTATGTCAGGTATTTACTTAACAACTAGATATTGTGCCATATTTTATATTAGGGTGAAATTCTAAAAAAACATAATTTCAATTCCATTTATAGTCCCGGTGGTCTATTGGCTTGCAAGACAGACAGACCCCAGGAATCTCAGTTCTAACCACTTTCTGAATGCATAAATTTCATTTAACATCAAAACCCGGATTTGTGTATTCGATTTCGACCTATTTTAGAATTGGACCCTGTTTCCTTTTTGGGTTGCAGACGTCTAATGGCAGCTATACTGCCAAAGCTAATGTAGAAGCATCTATTACCGCGGTAACTAAATATGGCACCAATTACCGATGTATCAAACACTTTCGTAATTATTCTATTCATTAGCCAATCACAGGATTGCTTTGAGTTTAAAACCTACGGATAAATTTAAATTAATTAGTTTGTGTGAGTGCGCAAGCGTAGCAGTGTTCGTCCTACAAAATTGTGTCTACTCGAGTGAGTGTTACGGTACTCTTAACATATGATTACAAAAGTACTATTATTTTAGACATGGATGAGAGTATCACATATCTGTTTGTTTTTATGTCCTTTTAGTTTTATTTTACCATACTTACTACGATGAAATATTATATAAACACATATTGCCATTGATAAATACAATTCACGGTGTTAGGTGCTTAAGATGGCCATGCACACCTTAATGAATTAGAAGGACTAGATTATTTGCTTATTTTAATATATAATTATTTGTCTTGATACAAAAACTAAACTATTTTTGTTTTTTTCTAACAAAATTTGCATTTACACTGGCTGCGTTTATGCTGCATTGCAGTCAAATAGGCCGGTAGCCCATTGGCGAGGAGGGGATGAAGGAGAGCTACGCACCTACATTGCCATTGACCGTGCAGATGTCAGTTACTCGTTTGATCACGTCTGTTAAAAACCGGGATCGTTTCGGAGCATAGATAGGCATATCAATTGAGTACTCCGTGCGCGTGTATGTACCCCACTATGCAGATCAAGATAAAGTAGCAATACGAGCCATACGGTGACTACCGATTCCAATTGACATATATATATACAAGCGCGTTGTGCTTCTTTACCCCCAATTGGGAAACGGCTACTTACAAACCGCACAAAAAGCCCATCACTTTTGCAGTGTCATTAATTTTATCATTAGCAGCCTGCCGCTCGCTTACGTCAATATATTTCTTTATTGGATATATGGGCAAACGAGCGATCGGAACTTTTTCCGACTACTGACGTTAATGAACATCCGCACAATTACTGCCGATGCCTCCCCTCTGAAGTGGCAAACGTCGACTCACAAATCGCATTCAATGAGACACCGAAGATGTAACTTTACGACGGTATCATGTGGGGGGGGGGAGAAGGAAGAGGGCAACGCATTGGCATAGTAATTATGTGGATGTTCATGGGTCGGTAGTCGTAAAAAGGCTCCGAATGCTCGTTTGCCCCTTTTTCTCCTTCTTCTATAAAAAACGATCCTTTTGTAGACTAATGATATCTATATAGATTCGCTCAGTTGTTACGCACACGTGTTGGCTCCTTCTTCTCTTGCATTGCATCACCGGAAAATAAAGCACAGCTCTTGCTCTGCCCGGTCGTGCCACCTAAATTCTGCACTTCCTAGTACAAAAATACGGCAATTATAAAATACCATGATACAGCAATCTGACTCAAACTCACGTCGACTTTCTAACTTTAGACGGTAATTTAGAATCTCAGAATCGGAATAACACATTGGCCCCATCCGGGTATCAAACCTGGCTCCAATCTGTGGTGTCGTCTAAACCGCTGGATATACGAGGCAGTAAGTAAGTATCCCCACCACGATTCAAGCCTTGAGTTGGTGGTGGGCCTTAGTAGCCCGGTGTCCACCATACACCTTGGGCGAAGCCAGTTGAACCAAGGGGGCTGCTCGTAGTACGTCTTCCTACTCTTATAAGAAGAGGGGGCTTCAAATCAGGAAACGGAGGCAAGGGGCGAGGATGGGAACCTCACCACATTGCACTGTCCCAAATTTGGTGGGGTTGGCCTGAGGTGTGGGGCAAGCCTTCGTTGGAAGAGGTGTCAGTCCCTTAGGGGATTGACTGCCCGTCTAGTTACCCTGATAAATTATTGGTCCGCGGCGCCTCATTAAAGGCGGCACTAGTGACACCAGCGGTAGTTTTTGTGGGTATTAGGCACTATCATGTGCCGCGAACCCCATACTCAACTGGACCCCATCCAGAGACGGTGAAGGTGAGTAAATGCGTTTCCCCGCGACAAAAAATAAAAAAAGGCATTCAATAAGTATACGTATTGGTAACGTCTATATAACGGGATATCCCCTTCCACTTGTGCAACGAAAGCATTATAAAAATAATTACGTTCATTACGTGTTGCGTTATAGATTGATGAACGTAATTACAACAACAACGAGCATTGGATATCTCTAGTAGCTAAGTATCGTGGAGCGGACCAGTGGGGAGAGGGTGCATGGCTCACTCAGACGACAGAGTGCGCATAAGGTACGCGCACTTTATCCCGCCTTCTTCTCTTAATAGATTTGCCGCAGAAATTTATCCGGATTTTTTAGGTTATAACATATAATTTATTACAAATCAGGATGATTGTGTCAAAGAGAACGGTGTGTTATGTATGCGACTCTGGCGTGTTTCTTATCTAAACTTCAATTGAATTATATATTAATTTATATTTGTTTGTGAATCACGTCCAAAGTTTTACTATTTCGATAAAAGTCTATAAATATTCGATGTATTTACAAATAAGGATATTTGTGGGTGGTGTTTGTGTATCGTACAATACAATTGTCTATATCATTTGGGTTGTATGTATTGAACAAGTAAGCAAACATTTGGAAATACACAGGTAATGAGTTGCTTTTTTTTTTGGGCCCTGGAACTTATGCTGTGAAAGCCAAGAGAAGCCCAATACAGCTTCATCGGATCGCAAGCACATTGTATGATGAGTTGTATAGATTAGGGTTTTCTGAGCATTAAGTTCGCAATACACCGAAGAAACAATAAGTAACTTATCGCTTTGTTAACGCCAGTGCCACATTGAAATATATTTTAAGCTGTGCGCCGTTCTTCAATGTACGCATGCAAAAGTAAACGATACTGTCGCGTGAGCCCAGTTCCAATGCAATGCGGCAATGTTTGTCATATCTTTAGCCTGGCAAAAGGTCATTGTGCTGGCTGTATAGATCGATTGGAAGCCGTAATGATGAAACACGACCTTATTATAACAAGCGGTATGCAAAAAATTACCTTATATTTGAAAGTATGCCATTGTCATTGGTTTGGTAACCGGCGAGTGTGTCAAGATGAGATGTGGCAAAACGCACAGCAGACGGGGTCCAAACTAGTTTAAAGAGTGTGCGAAATATTTTTATAATCCTTGAGAGGGCAACCGAACAGTGGCGGTACTAAAAAGAGACATCCTGGATGGATGTCTCTTTTTAGTACCAGTCCATAGACTTAGCAGGGAAAGCAGTTCTTTAAAGGCCATGTTTACGTTCGCCTCTACTATTAAAGGTTCAACAATGAGTTGAATTTTATTTGAAGAATGGAATTATTGTAATCAATGAATTCAAAAAGTCACTAACGACGTTTTTTGCCGGCCGGGTTTTGTAGGCTGTTATGGCGTCTGGCACTATAGGTTAGCAGATTGGGATGGGAAGCGACCATTTTTGACATCCTACCCATAGGGGCGGATGTCCCTTTACGTTAAGTAAAGTAAGTTTACACTTTGCCACAAACTGGAGTGTAACCGTGCGTTTGCAGCATCGCTGAGTACACAGGACGTAAGTATCAGAATACTAAAGAAGGAGCATAATTAGGCATCTAGGCCCTTCAAGAAAGTTATTGCCAATCAAAGTCAGAGGAGGTATTCGTGCATTCTGGTCCCTCGCAAAGGCTGTTTTAGGGAATTTTTTAAAGCCACCCTTGTTTGCACCGATTTGATTAATCGCTGGTCCATGCAGCAAAAGAAAATGCCTAAATTCTGGGTTCTTTTTTTGCGTCGAACTCCCATTTGGATGACCAGGGAAATCCGTCGCCTACTATCCCACGGTGTAGTTACTCGATGCCGGTTATTATGTCCCGGCAGAGCGTGTGCATGAAGCATTTCTTTCCCTGCAAATTCTTAAGCCGCGTGGGCCCGATAGCAACGCTCCGATTGTGCTGCGAAAATGTGTTCCGGCGTTGACACGCCATTTACGATTCTTCTATTCTGTTGTTGTAGTCCCCAGAGCTCTTGGCGCCCGATCCCTAAAAATAGTGACCGTTGCGATCAGTCCAACTACTGACCTCTTGTGATAGCCTCCTTGTTATCCAAAATTATGGAATCCATTATTGGCTGCCAGCTCTTGCAATACTTAGAAGATCATCAAATAATTACCGACCTCCAGTACGGTTTTAGCCGCGTTCCTTTAGCTGGTGATCCTCTAATTTACTTAACGGACCGAAGGGCGGAGAGAGATGAGACATTAGCGGTAAATCTGGATGTAGCGAAGGCCTTTGATCGGGTTTGGCACAAAGCGCTCCTTTCAAAGCATTCTTCACTCGGACTTCTCAGGAAATTATGCGATTGGATCACAAGTCGTTGCATCAAGGTCGTGGTTGACGGCACATGCTCCGCCCTTAAATAATTTATATAATAAGGGGCAAACAAGCAGGTGGTAGGTAACTACCACCGCCCACATCAACGCTGGTATTCCCCGAGGCTCTCCTACGCTGACATGCTGCGAACTTGTGGCCTCCCTTGTTAAGCAGATGATAGCACTGGGGACGCTTTATACCCAGGCCGCGTCAATATTTCCGTGAACAAGTCGACGAGTATCGAAACAAGCTTGTGTCTGAAGCTGTGGATTTGTTATTCAAAGTCTAAGAATGGGCCCAATAAATTTAGCCCAATCTAACCCCCATAGACTCAAGTTTGTGCGTTCACCGCTAAAGGGTCACTCTTCGCCGTATTTCATCCTTCTTAAAACACCTACCTACCGACCTCAGCTAGTATCGGAATACTCTTTGTCAACAAATCGAGTAACGTTCGGATCCACGATTATTTCTAAACGAAAGCTAAATATATAATAAGATTTATTTGTAAAATGTGAAATTCCATATAAATTAAAATCTTTAAAACTGCAATTTACAGCTGGGAGTTTTATATTATAGTCTTTAGATTATCTTGTATATTATTGTGATATTTGATATTTGATATAGTAGTAGACATCCGATATTGATGTCAACTAATATTAATACCATTTGAAACGCTTCAGTGCCCGCTACTGTAAAATAACCTCTTTTATAGAAAACTGCAGCGCGACTGTGGGTATAACATTACAGTGTGAATTATTGCCAATATTGTCGACTTTTGATTGGACGAGTGACTCGTACGGGGATAATGGGAAGGAAATAAGAAAATCTACATGCGTCACGCAGCTGCACTTACCTGTGATTGTTTGAATTATCTGTGCTTGCTTTTGATAAGGCGCTGCTGTCTTCATCATCAGTCATTATATATCTGCTGCTGAACGTTGGCATCTGTTAATTAACACACAGATATCCGACCCGCCGTCGATATCGGGTGGACGGGCTCACGATATCGTATTGTGCAGTGCAAAACTCTTTTAGAATTGCAATATTAGATCTTGAATGTAGGCAAGTTGTTATTACAGACGGCGGACAAGATCGCCATCATTATAACAAGGCCGAGTTTGCGTAATGGTCTATTACTTCGTGCCTCATATGCTGTTTTACATTGTTTATATGTAGTGATATGAGCGTTAAGGAATCAGTTGTCTTTGCTTTCGTTGATAGCGGCTTATCCAGTAGTGAAAAAAAAAATCTGAAGATTATAACAAAATGTCTTCCTGATTTTTTGTCTTGACTGATGGTAGACACTGCCTCAGGCTTTGCTGCATTGCTTCCGGCATGACTGAGGATTTATCTTTTTTTTCTAGTATAGGGGGACAAACGAGTGATTGGAGCCCTTCTAAGACTACCGCCGCCCATGAACATCAGCATAGTTACTATGCCGATGCGTTGCCCTCCTTTTTCACTTCCCCCAATGGGCTACCGGCTACTCACAAACCGCAACTCGACGCCGTAGATGTCACTTTACGACGGTATCAAGTGAGCGAGAGGTACCTCACCGGTGGTACCGGCCCAATTCAGCTGCAATGCATCCACTACCTCCAGTAGGAGGTAGTGGATGCATTGCAGCGGATTTACATTAGCCTTACGGACATTAGTAAACCTAGCTCACACAAAGACGGTGTCAAATTATCGCTATGATGTCACATTTTGTTCGGTATGTATTAACGGTTGTCTGTAAAGGGCTATGCATAGCTGGATAATGTATTATTGATTACGATTTTTTTGGGCACAATCAGGCCCCGAAATTTAGTATGCCCGTATGGATAAGTTATAGGTACATTTTCTGACTAACTTCGCGTAACATTTAGTATTTATGTTGATTTTTTCAGGGCATTCCTGAACTCGAGGTGCCCGGCATCGAGCCACTGAGCCTTGGTCAGATCATATTGGCTCGCGGACCACAAGGAGCCAAGTTGACAGCCGTGGTCAATGATGTGAAGGTGAAGGGGCCCAGCAACTTCATCATGGAAGAACTAAAGTGAGTAACGTCTGTAATACGGCAACCAGACGATCAAAGAAATGCCACAATTAAAATACACATTGCGTAAAACATATTTTGTGTAATAGCTTAGTGCTGGATATATTTTGGAAGTTCTAATTCTTTTGACGAGTTACATAATAAAAAGGGTTTTTTTTACGATGCACGCGCACGTCGTCATGAATAACCGACACCCCGAAGTAGGCTTTAGTTAACATTTTAGTTTTTCTTTTGTTGCACCATAAAAGTATACCTTCTAACGCGTGTACATTGTTAATGTGAAAAGGAGTTTGTTACGCTTTCACACCTTACTCACAACGGTTCTCATGAAATTTGACCGTTCTCTAAGAGGAGACATAGAATAGTAACACTTTAGAAAAATAAGAGTTTTGTAAAATAAATCACACATAAAAATATTATATGATTAGCTAGGATACAGAATACATTGAAAGACGGTTTCACGGAAAAAATATTTAAAAAAGAATTGAGAGTAAAATATTTAGAATTATATTTACTCAAGTGTTAACATGGATTTCCACCAAGACGTGACAATACATTCGATCCATAAATTCAATCACCATTGAATGAACTACCTACTTATCAATTTTTATCTCTTAAAATTTAAAGACAATGAATGTTAATGTTTATATTTTCATCTCTTTTTTCCCTTTTCGGGTTGAATTTTAATTATTTTTTCTGAGTAAAAATCTACGCACAAAAATGAATAAAGATGGCTTCCAGTCCATTTGTGTATGCCTCCACCACCCGTTTTGTTGCATCTGTGACCAGCATTTGTCCAGCATATTATAGAATTTATCATTAATTATTATATCATAATAAATTAAAATTAATTAAGGATGTTGGCCTATTGATTCGTGGAGGGGTAGGAGGAAAGGAGGGCATCTCATCGGCGTAGTAATTATGTGGATGTTCATGGGCGTCGGTAGTCGTAAAAAGGCTCCGTATTCACGTTTGCCGCACTATTCTATAAGAATAAATGTTCAGACAAAGAGATGATTAAGCTATTTTAGCAATCGCGCGTGGGTTGCCTCGGACAAAGTCGAGGGATGAGGGACCCCGTGTTCTCTCTGGCTATGATAATAAAATTAATTGTTTTTTTATTTCGGGACACATTCTCAAATCGAGTTGCGCCACTCCCATCTGCGGTAGAAAGGGGAGCCGGTCCCCCTTACGCTCCCAAGCCTAGTCTCGCCGCCCGATCACTCATAGCAAACCAATGAATCTGTATTCGCTTCCATATTCCGAAAAACAAACATAAATATTGGCCTCGTAGTTTACTCTTTGAAAACTATTAAAGCGCATGGTATACAGAATATTCAAGAAGTAAAGTCGTGTGAAACGGCGATTAAGCAATTTAGACTTTTTAATGCTTCACGACGTTGACGAATACGTCTTAATGCATTTTTTCTTAGTATAGGAGCACACGAGAAATCGGAGCCTTTTGACGACTATCGACGCCCATAGACATCTGCACGAAACTCGACAGAATAACTGTCACTTTATGGAAGTGTCGTGTGTTCGCCTCTTGTTAAAACAGATTACGCTTACTTTGCACTTGTCACTTCATAATCATGTTCGTTCTTACGGAGTAAACTCTTGTCGCATTACGGAGCTATGATACACAGTTTTTATTTTGTTACTTGTGCACATGACACAGAAGAGAGAACCGAGAACCGGATTCTGTGATAATCATTTCAATGAGCTAGTCTTATATTTTTAGGTCTGACCTCGACAAGAATCGTTTTGACTTCAAGCTGCTGTTACCCAAACTGGACTTCTCTGGAAAGTACAAGATGGACATTCAGATATTATTGCTGCGGTTGCAGGGAAGAGGGAACATCACGGGCTCTTTCAGTATGTACAATCTATACTAATATTATAAAGCTGAAGGGTTAGTTTGCTTAGTTTGAATGTGCTAAACTCAGGAACTACTGATCCGATTTCAAGAATTCTTTCAATGTTAGATAGCTCATTTATTGAGGAAGGCTTTAGGCAGCACAACATCACGCTACGACAAATATTATTAAAGTTGCGCAAGTGAAAACGCGCTATTTTGTACAATAGTAAACTTATACGTATGTCATAGCATGTCTATGTTAGTAGCTGCAAACTATCGGCCTGAGTACCTCTCACTCACTTAAAAGTAATAGTGTAGTTTTTATGAGTGTAACCTATGGACCATCATGGGGATCCACTACCGGGTGGGAGTCCGTCAAACATCTCCGTCGTCCGGTGCGGGCCCACTACTCGAGAGCCTTTCTTCCCCAGCGGTTATCGGCACTGCGAGCAACGTGGCCTGCAGCTTGCTTGCTTTTATCTATAGCAATTACTCCCGTTCTCATACGGATCATCGAATTCCGAGAAATTTATTAGTAACAAGTAGCCCATTTTTTTAATTGTTAACTAAAAGATGTAAAGTGTCAACACTTTATATACTACAATTAATACAATATAAGATTAATACATTGATTTACAAAAATACAAGATACACGACGTCATAGTAAACTGTCATTCGAAAGAGTCCTCGATTGTACGTAACTTATCTTTGCAAAACAAACCTTACGCGCGTGATCTTAGTCTACATTTTTTAAGTAATTATTTGAAAGAAGTCCACAATTTTACATCTTTACGGGCATGACCTTAAGTTGTTTTTACAAAGCGTATAATTTGACATGTGTATATTTTTTAAACGGACGATTTTGTGATGACTCAGTGTCAGAGCAGACTGTGTATCTTGCTATTTTCGTAAATAAATTGATGATATTAAAATAGGGTCCGTGATGCCGTAAATTTTACCCAATTCATTACCCTAAAGTAGATCCAACTAAAAATGTAATTTTTATTGAAGCAATAATTAGTGTTGATGAATAATGCAATGAGTGTTTGTAATATTCTATGTTGATCGTATAGATAGATCAAGTGCTTATGAGGCAACTAGCGAAATCGCCCTACATTACATTAATTATCAAATCATAGTTATTCTCGGTATAGTACACTACGCAGACACGCTATACTCGGCTGTGTACCTCTACCGCGGTACCGAATTGACTTGGGTAATAGAAATCTGATGAATATAAACTAACTAGTAAGTACACAGGTGCAGCGTATACAATGTTAAGACAGAGATTGTGCAATACAAGCAACGCTATCTGTTATTTTATATACTTAGGTCTCTATTAATATTTATATATAATATACAAGCATCTGCGAAGGGCATCACCCGCATACTCCATCCCCAAAAACACATCCTTAGAGAAGTAATGGAATTATGTAAAATTTGTTGTCAGCAGATGCCTGCATCTTAAAAGGGACCTGCCAAATTTCAAGTTTGTAGGTGTTGCAGTTTCTGAGATTTGATCATCGAACATTGAGTGATCGATGTTAAAGTCTAAAAAATATTTTGCTTTTAAATATTCAGATATTAATGGACCCCCCCCCCTTTTGACCCATTCGGAATGACGATACCTAAAATAATTTTATTTTTGCGTTCAGGCAGAGCCGAGGTTTGTATGAATACGTTTGAAAAGTGGTACCGAAAAGTAATAAAAAGGTTTCAATTCTCAATTTTTCATACCATTTTTTTTCCGATAGGACTTACCGATATGTAAAATTACAAGTTAACATGAGAATGAGAATACAACGTTCGTAGCGACAGCTAGTTTAAGAAAAAAGAAAATATTTTCCGTTAGTAGTTTATTTACTTCATTCAACTAGTCAACACCATCCAAGTTTTCTTAAGAATTGTTTTAACTAATGAACCGTAAAATTACCTACAGTAACCAGCTTTTTAATTATTTGTCTGTGTTACAGAGGACTATGCTTGTAACGTGACAATGCGTGGCCACAAAGAGAAGCGAGGCGAAGACGAGTACCTGACTTTTGAGCCGATGAAAGTAAAGCTACGTGTTGGTGAATCTTCCATCTACCTCACCAACCTCTTCGACGGTGATCCAGTCCTCGGACCGGCCACCAACAGGGTCATCAATGAGAACTCACAAGTTTTCATTCAGGAAATCACTCCCGTGCTGGAGAGAAGTCTGGCGGATATATTTACGGAAATGGCGAACAAGATTACCTCTAAGTTTACTTATAAAGAACTTTTCCCTTGATTGTTTTGATTAGGGATGTACTTTTATTCTTTATTATAACTGTCGATACGTTTTAACTGTAATTAGAATCTTTTAATTATTTCTTCTTCTTCTTCTTTTTAAATATACCTCGTATTAAAAAGAAGAGGAAGAAGATGTAATTAAATTTAATTAAATTAAGCTTAAATATTTGTATATAAGAGATGAAGATACATCCCCAAATAAATTAGCCATGTATGTTTGAAATATTGCGATTATCTGGGGATATTTGTACCTAAAAGACTTTATAGATAATTATGAATTCATTCATTTTGTTCATTCGCTCTGTATATTTTAAGAATTTAGTTCTAAGATATAGTTGACGGTATGCATTTGTTTGCGCTCTCAAAATAAAAGCATATTCGCAAACTAATGTGAAGTCATATAAATACTTTTAAGGAAACGACATTTCATATTAATATTAAAATTAACCTTTATATTTTTATGAATGGAAAAGCTATTAAAATGTCAGGAAAAATAAGAAATAATAGATACGATTGATAAATTCAGAATATATTCCCATATAAATTGATAAAGTTGTAATTTAAGTAGCCAACAGTGCATGTTTTTTCGATTTTAATTCTTATTATAGTATGCCTTGCGTGTCAATGTTAATAAACCTGTTTGTAATATTTTACCAATGTGCGCTGATGAGCTATATAGGTATGTCTAGTGAAAAGTAAACAAAACTCTGGCAATATGTCGATATGATTGTGCTAAATTAGAAAAAATTATCACTGTGCACTACCACAACACATACATCTCCTTGGCGGCTCTCTCTTTACTGACAAGGAGTATCGTGTGAGCGAGGCGGCTGTTTTCTTTGCACATAGAAGCCTTGAATACCGAAACAATTATCATAAAATCATTCGACTTATTATTCAATTTCATAATAGTTTTTCATCACTTGTATCTACTCTGTTATTGGTTTTAAATATAAAATAAAAATGCACAGATTGAAGGCATTATTATTGTTTATGTTTTATAACGTACCTGTCAAAATTGGAGCTATAGCCGCCACTTTTATGCATATTTACAGTGCACAGATGTGCACACAGACACAAACGCTTTTTTTTATATTCCCTCATACTCCTATCCCAGTAGATCCGACATGGCCGGAGTCACATCGGCAGGAGAACCAACGGGCGACTTAACACACTCTACTGTTGTACTGTATTCTAACGCTGACAATTGCCTGAGTGTAGAATGCTACTAGGAATGTATTGGTTCCACCTAGGTGTCATGATCACTGGCCGAACAACCTTGCACGTGAAAACAGGGCAACAACAGGCAGCGGATCGCCGAATCGAAGGCGGAACCAGACAAACATAAATATGTGCAACACCAGGAGGCTACCAGATGCGATGCCGTTATTTGCAGATATGAGGAAGCTCGGGCATGAGAGCTTCGTAAATTTTTGTGGAATCGGTGTAATGACAGTTATAAAATACGTATATTTTAGTAGCAACACCAGTGGGGACCCAACACTTTACAGAACTAAGTAGTCATACCTTACAAAACTTGGAATATTTTTGTAGCGAGGGGAAGCCTAAGTGCAGATTTACAACCAAATCGAGTCGTCGCCATTTGAAAGCTATCGTATATTTTATAGCCCTATTCGAGATGACCATCCGTGAGGATCAGGTAAAGAAAATATTGTATATTGTTTGGGAGGATATGTGCACTATGACGCATTCATATATCATCTGTATATTTTTCTTTTAGGAGGAAATAGGACAGACGGAACATGGGATAGACGAAAATTATTTTGAAGTTGTTATTAGCTGTTAGTGTATAGAGAGAACTAATCCTCGTAATAATACACCGAGTTAAACATTTAAAATGTTACCGATGATGACATCTAGCTGAAAGTGAAGAAACTACTTGATATCGATTTTACTGAGTCGCGTTATGCATTTGTAATTAGAGTTTCATAGTACAGATGTCTCTGTTTATCTATATACCCACATGGGGATATAAACACTTGACGAGCGTGGCATTGAGCGTGGCGCAGTGGTAACTAAGCTCGGAAAATTGTTCATGTCGCGCCAGAGGTCGCGGGTGTGAATCCCGCCCAAATCATGGATGACTATGTATTGCTATAGTAAAAAATATAAATATATACAGTTTCTTAAATAAAATAATTGAATATGTTTCCGTTATCTAGTAACTATAACACAAGTCCTTGGGTGCTTAGCACATGGACTTCTGTTACAGTTACTAGACAGTAGTGTGATAAGATTATATATATTATTTATCAATTAGATTAATCAGGTGTAGATAAACTCAATATAATGGTCTATGATATGATATGATAATCCATGAATGTGAAGAAATGAGGTTCGCAAAAAGAACAACCGTCAGAAATTTTAAGTCGCTTCCCGTCCGTACTGCACGCACGGGAGGCGACGTACTATATGTGAAGCTGATTAATAGTGACAAAGTCCTGACCAATTGCTTTCACTCTACTCGCTACAAAAGAAACGGTCGGTTTTTACCGTGATACTATGAGTAAAGAAAAATACATAGAATGAATTAAATACAAAATTATTTAATATAGCCAAACATATTACGTACATAAACCAACACATCTAAAAAAAGTTTCTCAATTCATGTATTAGTAATTGAGGATCAAAACTGTCCTAATATTTTTATACTGTGCAAAATATCTTATTTCCTTTTAGTAGGACATGGTACCATGAGAATTAGTGAACAGAGGAATAAAAATATAATATGGCCTACACAGATGGGCCGTCTTGACAGACATGATCCACGTAGCCGAACTTAGGCTAGGACGACATAACTATGTCGAGTTAAAGTGTAGGTTTCGAATTCACTCAAGTGTCGAAGAGATAAAATTATTATTGCACAGCTCCGCGTAACTAAGTAGATTCAAAGTGTAGGGTTACCGACTTTTTTAGCATAAATAAAGCAGATATTTCTTCATTTTGTTACAGTAAAAGTAAGGTACGCAGTATAATAAAGGAGTATTTATTTATTTATAATTTATAATTTTATGTTCATGTTGTTTTATTTTGTTGCTTTTTGAGAGATCTAAAATTAAAATAATCGAGTCCTAAGTTACCTAAGTTTCCTTATTACCGGTCAACCAAATTTTGTGGCTGTGGATACCGTTACTGAAGTAGCTACTCCTAGTACCAAGACAGTAACAATATTTTACTTAAATAGAATTTTATTGTGCTTTATTAGTGTCGTAGATTTTGGGAAGAGGTATGCTGAATAGGAGGAGGTAATGCCATGCATAGTGCATGACACTACATCATCCTATGTAACGGAATTGGACCGGCACCACGACAGGGGAGGTATCTCTCGCTCACATAATACAGCCGCAAGGTGACATCTTCGATGTCGCGTTTCGTGCGGTTTGTGAGTAGCCGGTGGCTTATTGGGGCGGGGGGAAGGAGTCCAACGCATCGGCATAGTAGTTATGTGGATGTTCATGGGCGTCGGTAGTCGTAAAAAGGCTCCCATTTCTCGTTTGCCCCCCCCCATTCTATAAAAAAAATTACGGATTCATCAAAAAGGTGAAAATACATAATTACTTAGACTACAAGCAGCCCTGTTGTAGCATGTGAAGGTCGCACATTGACGTAAATTACTTAAAACCTGACTTAAGAAATTATCCACTGGAATTCTGGTTACGTTTTGTATCGTTCCTTGACTTCACAAAGAGATCGTATCATTGCTACACACACACACACATATTCATGTCAGTTCTCTAATGGGGGAAAGCAGTCATTGCTGCATTGTAACCCATTCTGCCCGTGGAGCCCTCACATGCCGCCTTAAATGTCCATTGAGGGGAAGGGGGACAATGGCAAAGTATTTTATTGTGCGGATGTTGATTTGCGTCGGTTGTCAAAAAATGGCTCCAATTGGTCGTTGTTGGTCGCTATACAATATCTGTTAGTTTCTCTGTTACTAACGAGGGAAATAAAAAGTAGAATCGCTAGACGGTAGCTAACGATTTTGAAGTTGATAGGTGGATTTTAGCAAGAGGTAGTGATGGCACTATCTACGTTGCAGCCGATTTAGGCAAGACGGGGGAGGTGTGCCTCGCTCAACTGAATAAAAGTGACAGCTATACTTTCGCGATTTGTTCGGTTTGTTAGTAGCTAGTGGCCCATTCGAGGGGAGGCGAAAACGAGGGCAATGCCTCTGCATGATAATAAACACAGATTCTATAAAGAGTAGTTGCAGATTTAATTGATTGTCTGTGGATTGACGCGCTGTTCAACATTCAAATAATTTGTCATGGATTTCTTTTCTATAAATATAAAATTGTAGCAGTCCATTACCAGTGGTTAGATAATCTGAAAATTCATGTTCAAGCTGAAAATTCCTTGAATGTAAGATTATTATTAGACTATTAAAGGAAATGGGTTGACGACGTATAGGAGAATATAATCATATCGCCACTTTATGCATGAATACGTTACATTATTGATAAAACGTTTTAAGAATTAAATGTGGAAATTTCTAGTTAAAAAGCGAGTTATACGGTCGGTCGATAACCGTTATCGAGAACAACGCGGGCCTTGGATCTAGTATCAAGACAACATTGAAACACTTGCCATAAATTGGAGTCGACAGATCGATCTGTCGATTTTTTTTCTTGTTTTCTTCGCGGGGATTTACGCACTGCAATCGAACCTGGATGGGGATCCGATCGGGTGTGTGGTACTCGCGGATGAAGCGAATAGCCGCTAAAAGCCCGCGGGTACATTCGTCCGTCAATACTGGGGTGCCCCGGGTCAACTATCCGTCGCTGCTGGATTCGCACATATTCAAAGTAGATTCTTACGCATGGCTACCTGATGTCCCTGGTACATGCGAAACATCAATCTATATTGTGACTTTACCCAAGTCCGCCGGAAATTCCACTAACACCAAGACACTGCAACCAAAGCGGGTAAAAATGCCCCCCCCCCT
>JAFELO010000315.1:620256-639026 GCA_017140195.1 Eumaeus atala | reverse complement strand
CTGAACATCGCAGCCAATATAACAGTGGCGGCAGTTGTAAATTGCCAGAAATCGTAAACAACTGTTCTCCGAGTCTTGCAATTAAACAACGCTCGTCCCCAGTGTTCACAACTCATCGCGATGCTACAACAGTTAGAGCTGATCCTTATTCAACCACCGTACTCATTGGACATTGGCTCAACAGATCGAAAATTGTAGTCTTTTAGGTTTCCGCAACCAAAGGAAAGTAACAGGGTTACTTAGACTCCGTCCGTCTGTTTGTCTGTCACCGGGATGTATCTTATGAAGCGTGATAGCTAGAGAAGAAATTTTCACAGATGATGCATTCCTTTTGCCGCTATACCAAAAACACAAAAAATAGAATAAGATAATTATTTAATGAGGTTCGCATAAAAAACCTGATTTTTTGCCTTTTTTTTTCAATAATGCCACGGAATCCTTAGTGCGCGAGCCCGCCTCATACATGAACGGCTTTTTATAAATTCAGACAATCCTGAGAGACATAAAGCGACACCTGAGATACATAACAAATAGAGACAATGAGAGAGAGAGAGAGAGAGAGAGAGAGAGAGAGAGAGAGAGAGAGAGAGAGACGTATAAAACGCATTGGCTGACTTCGTCCTATACACTTCCGACTTCTACTGTAAAGGAGTAAAGAAACTGGCAAAATTGTATATAAGCAATTTTGGCACCTGTGCTTGGATGAGTTAAATAAAAAAAAACAAATTTCCATTATTTATTTTCATTATTTTCATAGATAAACGTATAAATTTTTGGCTTCGCTCAGGAAATTTACGCGCTGCCACCGGTTCTAGGTGGAATCCGATGTACTGTGTGTGTGTCGGCGGATGTCGCGAATACCCACCATGACCCCCACTATAACCCCCGCTGCGGGTGTCTATTCGGCAATGCCCCGGATCTGTCAACAACAGGGCTCATAGTATGCTCATTTATCGCGACTTTAGAGAGCTTTAATAATAAATAAATTAAGAGTATGGCTTTTGCCGATTTGTAGCGCAAATCGACCCCCTCCCTCAGAGGGGGGGGGGCGAGGAGCCCGGCCTCCTCAGATAAGCCAAACACTAAACGAGCTGAATTATCCTTATCCACGACACCGCAAATAAAACGGCATCGTGCGCGCGCCGTCCCACTAGAGTGGAGAGGGGGACCGCTTCCCCACTTTCGGTCCCAAAAATAATCACTCTAGGGTACACCCACAATCAACCCGGTTCATCTCTTCCCATCTGCGGGAAAAGAGGGGGGTCTGTCACCCTGTCGTCTCCCTAAACCTGAAGACAAAAAAGTCTTCGTAGTCAGTCGAACTGTTGAGCGCCGCCAACCAGTGTTAGGTGCCTCCGAAAAAAAAGTATGCTCATTTCGATTATTAATATAAAATCGTCGTCTTTTAGAGTTGAGTTTAGCAAGCTATGTTGCATTACAGCCGAATTGGGTCGGAACTGCCAGAAAGGTAACTTTCGCTCACATGATACTGGCAAAAAGTGGGATCGTTGCCTCGTTTCGAGCGGTTAATGAGTAAACCGTGGCCCATTGTTTGTCCCCCTATTCTATAAAAACAAAACGTAACAGCTATAATACCGTCGCATTTGGAGCGTTCTATTAATTTTCGGATGTCCATTGGAGGGTAGGAGGAAAGCCGAGAAACGCAGCTTCGTGTCAGTTATCCGGATGTCTGTATCGGTAATCATAGCGCCCGACTGCTCATTCACACCAATGAACTGTAAAAATTTTCGTAACCTAGTCTTGACATTAGTATTGTAACAAAGAAAAAAAATTTAATTGTAAATAACATTTATTACTTTTACAGTGTGTTAGCTTAATAAACAAATATTATAAATAATAAAACATTTCAAAATATAAAAAGCTTATTCAAGGTTGAGGCCAGTTGTCAATAGAAGCGCGCACTCTTTCCGTGGGCAAATTTTTCACTGCTAATTTCTTGGATTGTTTCAGAGACTCACAGTTATCATGATACCTGTGCTCTCTGAAAATGATCATAAGTCATAATCCAGCGGATTAATGTCGGAACTAGATGAAGGGCAGTCTTCAGCACTGATCAAAATTTTCGTTTTTACCAAGAGTGGGTGGTTCAAGCTTTATGACCTGGCTCCGAGTCTCGATGGAAGGATCACACTTGGATATTGAACATCATGTTCATAGCTAATACCCCATGAAACCACCACTGATGTCGGATAATGCCCACGTTTCACTCTGTCGATTGAATGCGAAACTTCTTTTGAATATGGACATTTTGTACGTTAAAATATTGCTCAATTTAAAAAAAACTCATCCGTAAACAACTTTTTCTGTGGCCTCCCATTGCGTACCGTTTCAGTAGTTTTTTGTAATTTACCACCCTATACACCTTTAATTTATCAGTTAAGAAATGACGAGTCTTATGGGCTGCAAGTCCTGAGTAATCTCTTAAAATACGCGACATGGTTCTAGCCCGGCACAAAATCATTTGACTAATACCAAGTGTGGAGAGTTTTAAAAAATGCATTTGGCTCAACACCAACTTTGCGTAGTACATTCACAGCGATTCCGTTCCCTTTACCCCCCACTATATTTTAATATCGCATAATGTACAATGTATTGGTGCCAAAATGAGAAAACGCAATGAATAATCATATGAAAATGACAGATTTTAAAATCAAATATATTGTATTTTACAATAAAACTACTTTTACGGATTTTATCGCGGTTTATTAAATTACTTATGTAGCCCGATCTGAAACATCGGGCTACATAAATAATTTAATAAACCGCGATAAAATCCGTAAAAGTAGTTTTATGGTAATGTCTAACATTCGCGTAAACTTAAGACATCAATAATGTATTTTATTTTTAATTGTAACAGACTAAATAAAAACAAGTACTACAAAAAAAACAACATAAATCACTCAAGCTTATGCAACGCTTTAGAAGAAATGTAAAAACATGTGTGCCATTGTCATCCATAAATCACATTTTTTACCTTATTACAAAAGTTTTTCGCGTAAATCTGAGGTTGCGATGCAATATACAACCTCAAAATACCTCGACTGTGCTGATTACAGTGTGCGGAGGAAGCCGGTTTCCTTCCAGCTAGGGGACATCTTTGATAACACCCATTGATATTCAACTAGCGAGTGGGCCATTGCTCAATCGTTACCTGGAGTATACGTTATTACTTATATCCACATATATTATCCGGGTGGTTCAATGGTGGGATTGGGGGATCGAGAGCAATATTTTACTCTTTAGCAGAAAACATATTGGGAAACAATTAAGACCCGCGTGGCGTGCAAAAAACATTGAAGAGTTTACTTCTCAATTTTTTTTCTTAGCGCTATCAATTGTGTGAACCGTAAGGATGAGTTTAATGTTCTAGAATAAAGGCGCAGTATGTCCCGCTCAGCGTATGCAGATCCGTTGCCTTTATTTAACGGTTTTTAATTTTATAAATTATATAATTATAGGGGGACCAAGTAAAAGGCGCAGCGTTTTTGTGACTACGACGCCCATAGATACATAACTACTACGCAGATGGGTTCCGCTTCTTCTCTCCTCCAATGGGCCAACTCTGAGGAGTGTTTGAATAGCAACTGTTTCACACTTCAATCTTTATTGCAATCAAGAGTACAAAAATGTTACACTCTCATTTCATAAACGTCATACCCTGTTAGGTTACAGCAACTTAGTACAAATTATATAATGTTCTTCGAACAATACATATTAAAATTTTAGGTATTTATATTTCAAAGACTCACAATATGTATGTAAGTTTTCTTGTTTTAAGTATGTAATTAAATGTTATTCTTCATTATTATCTCATTTTATTACTGTCTCCGAAGTATTATTTTAAATTATAGTAACATTTTGGTGACAAGTAATTTTTTAATTTAATTTTAAATATGTCGAGACTGGTAATGTCTCTCAGATGTGTTATGTTATTTTATTTTTCAATGCAGATTGTGTATGGTCCAGAATGAAATATACATAGGCTTGACGTAGGTAAAGCAAGTGTATTTTTATTTCTTAAATTGCGGGGTTGTGTGTAATGATCCTTATTTTGTTAGAATAAGTGAGTGTATTTTTTGACAGACTGATTTCAAAATTAATTTTGGTTAGTGTCGTGCAGGCCCAATTTGGCTGCAAGGCAGTGACCCGACTCCGCTGCATCTGCATACTTAAGCCAATGTTGTCATACGGTTATATACATTGTATAACGAGCTGTGTCGTCACAGCAGTGAGATAACCGCTGCAGCGCTTACGCAACTAAATGATCGGCTGCCGATTGTATGGTGACTATGCATTACGGTGTATGGGGGATATTCTTGTCTATTGCTGGTTCATGCACACTAGTAGTTCTGTAGGGGGCTGCCACTCTCGTTCACATGATACCTAGTTACTAGCGTTTCGCGCAGGTTTTGACTTTTTCACTGTATATATAAGGGGAGGAGGGAATGAAAGGTATAATGAAAAAACAATGTCACGTGTCGATGTCTATGAGTAGTCATCGAAATACTACTATTTTTGCCCCAAGTATATGGGGGTGGATGCGGTGAAGGACGGTAAAGTATAGCCAACCTTATGCCTTTCAAGTCTTTTTACCTTTTACGGCATATAATGAACGCCGTAGTCTCCTCATGAGGCACAAAAATATTCACGGTGACGAAAGTATGTTATAATAGTATAAACTTGAAAGTTTTATATTAAGAGTTGAAAGTTTTACAATAAGAGATAAGTAATATAATACCACATTGTAGAGAAAAAAATAATATAAAACATATCTTACGCCATTGAAACTGCGGCTACAGTTATTGGTGAAAAATCATCAAAAAAAAAATTTTGGCCTTGGATTTTTTCCTAAACTCGTATAATGTTGCTTTAACTTTGTCCAGGATGTGAGTTGAACGAGGTTTATAAAAAATTAAAAAGTAGAATCACTATATTCTATACCCTATTTTGTGAAATTTGACTTTGAACCTACTGTGTTATGAAATTTGACATTCCATTTTCGTTTCTCATTTCCAAGATGAAACAAAGCATGGTCACTACAAGTTTATGAACATTTTTATGCAACCCAGTACTGTGTTGGAGGCGGATCTCTTTTTGGTCGAATCCGTCTCGACGTAGTGCGTACTGACGTGCCTAGATGTTTGTAGGTCAGGTGTACGCTACTTCTGTAATATTGCTACGCGTTACCCAAGTCTTCTCTGTGTCCCTGTAATAGCATATGTGCGTACAGGACTCAAGTGCTTTCTCTGTTACTCATTTCGCTATCCCAATGGGACGATAGTCGTACATGACCGGGGAGAAATCACAGGACGTCTCTAGAGAGAACACGTTACAGAGGCACGGATTTGTAGCTTTGCTGTCTTCATGAGTGCAGAATTCATGATCCAGAATTAAAGTACCTTCACGCCACACTTTATCCCCGAAGAGGTAGGCAGAGGTGCGCTAGTACATACACGACTCGTAAGTCGAGTTGGCATACTAGAACACCCACGATTAGCAAAGGTACTGAGACCCATGATGTCATGGGTGGCAATATGGCCACTTCGAGCACATTCCAATCCCGGACAATGTAATGCATGCTCAGAATAATCTGAAAATCTGTCTTCATATTGAAATAATCCATCCATATAAGAATGTCTGTCTGTATGACATCGATGAACTTAAAAATACTGAACCGATTATTATGAAAATTGGTACCGGATTGGAAAGGATCCAAAAACAGAGATTTTCCCACAATGGATCACCTTCGGCGGTAGCGTCAACATACGGAGAAGCGACCTTTGTTAATAATAACCTGTGGACTAATGATACCATGGTAATGGCCCAGTAATACGTACCAAACGGAAGTCCTTACGGTGGCGTAAAATTCATAAGCATGTAAACAGTTAAAGAGAATGGACAATGTAATAATAATGTCGCCGTAGCAGAATTTCTGCTACAGCGGCCATTTTCATTGTGAAAAGCCATCTGCGCGGGACTTATTATAGTGCACTAGTGTGTGCGCAGACACAAGTGCAATCTCTATTCCTTCATTCTCCTATTCCAATGGGACGGCAATCCAACATGTACGGAGAGAAATCAGGCGCAGAACCGATGGCTTCGCAGGCTGGGAGGACAACGGAGGTGTAGTAGCGCCAAATTCTAACTAATCTAACTGCGAAGTATTATTAGAAATTTAAAAATCCTGGTAAAACCTTTTGAATGGTCCGGCCCGGGATTGGAACCTGGGACCTCACGTCTGTGGTTGAAGATGCTTGCTGCTAGACCACGAAGCAGTACGCGGACAGTATATTTATTATTTTTATAAATTTAAGAACATTTTGAGAATTACGGACAATACATAGAGCCGCGACGTAAGTACCAGGCACAAAAGGCACTTACGTTACCAATGCGCCAATCAGTTGCCTGAACGTGGTTCTCCTGGCTAAAGTATCTGCCACTTCAAACTATCCATCATGTATATGTAGACTTCAGTATATGTTACACTTTAGTTACCTACTATCATAACATCAACTTACACTCATTATATGCCTCATTCATTGAAATCTAAGACATCGATTTCCTGGTACTTGTAGAGAGCTGGGCTGGAGAGATCTCTGATTGCTGGTCGCCTAACATTTCGTCTACTCAAATACGTATGAGCGTCGCAGCTGGTAGCCATATTAGTATCAGTTATCCTGTCACAAATATTTCAACTTTTAATCCATCATTAATGAATTATTTAGTAGGTATATTTTCCTAACATGAAAGATTAGTTAGCTTTGAATAAGCGCCATATAATATGTATGTAGATTAAGGTCTTAATCTAACATTCGTTAAATGTATACTTTAAGGCATATGGGCGAAAACCCCCTGTAATGCTTTCGAACCCCCAAAGACATCGTTATATCACAGATGTGTAATATTGAACGCGAGAGACTGCTCCCTGTGTAGTGGTCTCGTGTGAGTAAGGGCTGCTCGGTTGAGTTGGCCCAATTCGATCGCAATACAGCAATAGCACTGACCTCTTACCACACACGGGCTATGGATAATAAAAGGGAAGCGAAAGGGATAACATGATAACTCTCGTGTATTTTTTTATAGAATAGGGGGCAAACAATCAATCGAAGCTTTTTTTACGACTACCGACGCCCATGTACACCCACATAATACTATGCTGATGTGTTACCCCCCCCGCGAAATGGGCCACCGGCTACTCACAAACGGCACGAAACGCGATGAACGCGAAAAAGATGAGACACGTCTTTACGGCGGTATCATGTGAGCGAGAGGTACCGCCCCGGTCGGGCCGACCAACTCCATGCAGTATCATGAAATATACACGGCACCCACCTCCTATGCAGCATTGCACTACCTCTTCCTAAAATATAAAATTAATGCGAATCATAATCGACCTCGGTACTGACAGGCGGTTGCGGGCTCGTTCAGTGACCTAAAATAGGCATACAAATTATATTAAGACGGATTCTAATTATGTTAACTAATAACACAGGTAATTAATTTAAAGGAAAACCCATAACGAATCTTTGCAAGTAATTGCTCAAGACCAAAGCGCGTTCACGAACCATTCCTACAAATATTGGGTATTTTGGCCCTGGCGCACATTCACCTAAAGTCTGTTGATAGTGAACTAGCGCTGGCAAATCAACCATCTTATTAATTTTTTATACACTTTTATAAATAAAAAAAAAACAATTTAAATTAAGAATACAATCATGAAATTGTTTATAGTGCTACTGAGTGCGTTATGTTTGGCACATGGAAAAGTAACACGTGAGTACATTTATTCAATTTTAATTTAGGCTGTATGCTACTAACACAGTGTTTTTCACGGTGAATAAATATTAAAAATACATGTTATATAACATTTTTTTTACCAAATACCGAATATTCATTTTATGTATGTTTTCTTACCGTCTCCGTGCGATACTTGACGGCGGCCGGCGACGTGAAATGCAGGTCAATTCTTATGTACCTAATTTGTATTGGTCATATTTTAATTTAGTTTGGTTTTGTTTTTATAGTATATATTATTAAATATGAAAATAAAAATAAAAACAGATCAAGGGTTCAGATTCAAAGGTTTGTCAAAATATATAAATAACTTTCCAAAACATGTAAATAAGAGGAATGGGTCAACACTTCGCGAAAATGTGAAGCCCTTTATTATGTGAATTGCAATGAAATCGTCCGTTATCTACATTTGATGTAAATTCGTCCCTTTGCATTGCAATTGAAAAGAGGAAGGAAATTCATACTAGATTCTTCAGTGGTGTTCCCATTATTGGAGTATGTGGGATGATAGATGACAAAGTATCTGTATAAATGGTACCGCAGATGTTTATGTGCGACGGACGTTGTTTGCCAATATTCAGAGTTACCTACCGTGGTAGCGTGAGATTACTGAACTTAAAGTAATAGACATCTGATCTGTAGGAGAAAACCAATCATTTCTGAGGGATGCTGGTCCTCGAGGTGCCTTGTTGTTGATAGATCCTTGTCACCTAATTAGAGGCGGCTGATGAAAACAGCGAAGCTTTAGTGGGTATTGGTTTCGTCCGCGAGTCCCAAACACCCAGAGGATCCAAGAACCAATAACAATACATGAATCCCCCACAAACAAAATGGCACAAGATTTCAGTAATATCTCTAGAATTTTAACTTATATACTAGACTAGACGTCTGTAATCACTTCTTATCTTTTTCTCTAAACTTCCTAAGCGTATTGGGAATAGAGAAATCCGCCTCCGCTTAGCCACACTACTTAACTTCGTCATAAGTCTTGTGAAGATGCTGATGTCTTGTTCTCCGTAATCCAATTCCCTCGCTTGAGTTAAGGCACACTATCTTTCGACTCTAAATGTACTAAGAAGGAAGCAACATACATAAGGAAGGTTTATACCTTAAAAACCGTAGATTATACTATCAGTAGAGTACACTGTACAGATAAAAAAGGGTACGGTTAAAAAAATCTAAAAAATATTGACCTGAATATATTTCCCTTCGTCTCCTTCTTCTCTTCTTCCGTAGACATCTAAAGAAAGTCATACATTGTGAAAAATCTAATCGTAAGGATATATCTTCCAGCGGACTATTTTCCTCAGTGCAAAAGAAATGATCCACAAATAGAAAAATGTATTTTGGACGCCGTCGAGGTATTGAAGCCCAAGCTATTGGAGGGCATACCGGAGATATTCGTACCGGCGGTGGACCCCTTCAACGTGCCCACGTTGAAACTAGACAGGACCGCTGCGAACCTCCGGCTCAAGGCCAACGTGAAAAACATGAAGGTATACGGCGGGTCCAACTTCAAAATTGAAAAGTTCAAGTAAGTAATGATAGGTTTATTAATCATTTATGGGCTTCCTCCGTTATCAACCGCGGCCTGATTGCTAGTTTTAGAAATAAGATTTAGCCCAGGACCTGTCTTATACATTTTTTCTTTGACTTAAGGACAGAATAGAAGTGCCGTAGAAAAAAAATCTCGTAATTTTGAAATTACGGAGATATTGAACATCAAGTTTATTAAATTAAAAGCTGACCACGCAAACGTTTTTTGACCGGATTGGGTGAATAGCCCTTATCACTTGGGGGCATAAGAAATAGATAGAGTCCGATTCTCAGAACTATAGAATATGCATATAAAGTTTGGTAAAAATCGGGAAAGCCGCTTCGGCGGAGTAAGGTTTTATATATAAGACATATGTGTATGTATAAATAACGTAAAAAGATTTCATACACGTTGATTAGATTTCCCACAGAGTGAGACACACATAATGTCAGTAACAGTATATTCGTTTTCATATCATAGCTTCCTTACGTACCTAATTGGTTCTCAGAGATGTATGTGTGACAACAAACATACTCGTATTGAACTCCCTATTAGTACCACGAGACAATCCTTTCGGGGCTGCCATTAACTAAACTAGTTTTGTGGGTTTATAGTGATGTGAATAACTTGGGAGATATTTTATTGCTACGCTTTCTTATATACACATTGAAATTTTAAAAATTGATGCCTTATTTATAGAATAGGGGGGCAAACAAGAAATCGGAGTCTTATTTACGACTACCAACTGCCCATGAACATCCACATAATTACTATGCCAATGCTTTCATTTCCCCCCCTCTTAATGTGCCACCGGCTACTCACAAACAGCACAAAACGCAACACTGAAGATGTCCCTGGTCGTGCCGGCCCAATTGCGTTACACAGGAGTATGTAGTGTCATGCTCTAGTAGTAGAGTCGTACTCGTTCTTCTGCACTAGAAACGCCGCCGCAGCCGTTTCGGCTGGGACAATATTGAATTATTCAGTTTGTATATTTTGCATTTCACCACGTGCAGGGAACAGGTAATGCTCAATAAATATTTCATAGACAAACCTTTCACAACAGCTCCAAGAGTTCCGCTCTGTTACATGTCTTGTAACGGAATCATTTGCCTAAACACGTTGTGAAATCACTGGGAAACTCAAACGGTGACATTAAACTATGGACTGATTAAAAAATAACAAATATTTTAGTAGCTTAACTGTAAAGCAAAATCTACATCTCTTACCTTAGATTGTATAGCGTCTGAATTGTCTTTGAAGGGTAGGTTAACCCATCTGGGAGGATTAATTCAATAGCACCTATTTTAATATAAGCGTAGGCGGTACAGTCCGTTCCAAGGCAATCAGATTATCGACGACCATTGTACACATAACATGCTCTCACAAACCGCATAAAACGCGACAGTATAGCAGTACTTTAGGGCGGTATCATGTAGGAAATGTACCTCCCCCTTCGTGTCAGTTCGACTCCAATACGGCATGTCTCTATCTCTTACTAAAAGAGTTTTACTAAGAGAAGGCATTTCCTGCTCACATAACATTTACGGTACTTTTCTTTCCCTATTTAGTTAGATCCGATGCCGTTTAAATATAACCAAGATGAATAGTGGCTTTGTGTGATAGTTATCAGTATAGTATGAAATAGAACACTTTAATAATGCGTAACGTGTAAAACTGGCCCTAATTACTAGTACGCATTGTACATTTGCTGATAAGAAAATCATGTCAAGTTGATCTGTAATTGTGTATACCTACATTATTACTAAACAATCTTAATTTTTTTTGACGCGGGGAAACGCATTTACGCGCCTTCACTGGCCATGAGTGGGGTCCAGTGCTGTGTGGGGATCGCGGCACATTATAGTGCCGAATACCCAGAAAAACCACCGCGAGTGCCATCAGTGCCGCCAATGGTGAGGTGCCCCGGAACAACAAATTGTCAGGGCACCTCGACGACTAGTCAGTTCCCTAAGGAACGATGCCTCATCCACAACAGGGTTGCCCCGCACCCACAGGACAGCACCACCAGCTTTGGGACAATGGGATGAGGTTTCCATCCTCGCCTCTTGCCCCCTGCGCAAAAGCGCTTCCACCTCCTGCTCGTCAGCCCCTCGTCTTATAAGGGGTGTACCAAGAGCGCTTCCCCCTCCTGCTCTTTAGCCCCTCATCTTATAAGATGGGTGCAAAGATACCCCTCGGTTCAATTGACTTCGCCTGGGTTCTCCCCAGGCTACTAAGCCCTACCGCCACTACAAGGCTTGAACCACAACTACCAACCTACCTACTCAGTTCTCATTAAGACATACATAAAAGTAAAATCATTACATCGAGTCAAATTATAACAGCACCAAGTTTCAAGTATATAACCAAAATTCTCACTGCAATTTGCTGCTTCTGCGAGTGGTGTTATGAGAAGAGTATAAATATAGTTTTTGTCTAACGCGGCAAAGTTTTCTAAAAATTTCACCACATCTCTTATCTTTTTGTGAAATATTAAACGGATATGAACTTACGAAATAGATTTAGATATAAATTTATAAAAAGATTTTATATTTATAGTTTGAGTTCACGGTTACGAGTGGCCAGTTACTTGACTATTATATAACATGTTTAACTTGCTAATGTATTTTTTTCTTTTTAGCACGCATTAAAAATCAAGTACCGGTTTCACAGTTAAAGTGTCAAGTAATTACCCGATGCTATGCCGTATACACACATATTCATTACTTTAAACGGAGCAGGTGAATCCGATATCTATAGACTATTTGTCAGTTAAGTTCCTGACTAGACTCATTGAGACTTTCACTGAAATCTGTGAAACTGGTGCCAAATTTAACAATATAATTTGAATAAAGCGTATACATTGTATTAGCCAGAGATCTTAAAATTAAATCACTCATAATGATGTCGTCCTAGCCAATCACAGCGGCCATCTCTATTGAGAGAGGGACGTGTCATAGAGCTCAAATGTTTGCGCAGACACAAGTGCACTCTCCATTCCTTCATTCTACTATTCCGCTGGGACGGCAATCCGACACGAACGGAGACAAATCAGGTGCAGGACCGACGACTTAACGTGCTCTCAGAGGCACGGGGGTGGAATAACACCGCCAACTTCCTAACTCCGGACAGTTATTAGAATTAGAAAAATCCAAATCGTAACTTTTTGTATGGTCCGAATTCGAACCCGTGACCTCACGTCTGTGGTGGGACATGCTTACCACTAGAAGACCACGTGCAGTTAAAACAGACAAAGTATAGAGCTACGTACGAACATTATTTCTTCTGTTATAACATGTGGTAGAGCCAAGTAAAAAAATATTCGTTTAAAGCGCGTGCAGCAATTATTTATACAAGGTTATATAAGTGCACCATGTTTCTTAATTAGAATCTACGTCATTTTAGGTGAGCCGTAACTTACTAGTATTTTCTAGGTTAGCCTGCAAGGCATGTATTTGAATTAATTCATGCATATATTTATTATTTCTCCAAGGCTTCGTTCATGTATCCTTAGATTATAATTATTTTTATGTGCATAATAAAAAAAAAATGGCAGCAAAATTGTTTTATATATAGAACGTATCTGTTAAGGTAAACTTAATTATTGTATTAATAAAACTTCTGAAACGTAATTAACTATAATTTACTATAATTTGTCCCCAAAAGCTGTCTGTCTGTATGTGATTAATTTCCTCAAAATCTACTGTACGGATTTTGGTGCGGTTTTCACCTCTGTATAGATCGATTCCAGAGGAAGATTTTAGTGTAAGTTGTGCACTAAAATCTTCAGATAGACTGTCAATCACGGGCGAAGTTGAGGCGGAACGCTAGTTATTTATAATTTATTTAAAATTGACTTTCTTTTGATTGGCTAGTATGAAGAGGCAACAAATTCACATTCGCCGAACATAGGAATGCAGATATACCGGCATAAACTCGCTGTGTTAAGGTTAGTCTGACATCTTAAAGAAGATAGACTAATCCGCTATCAAGGTCATTATTGTGTCACGAAGGACACCCAATCTTACCAAATCAACAGTATGAGAGCTCCAAGGTCAAGTATTTATATAGTCCCTCTCTTTCCAGGTTGAACCTGAACAACAAGTACGCTGCGGAGGCCAAGATAACCTTCCCGAAGCTGCTGGTGTCAGCGGACTACGACGTGCGCGGGTCCAAGATCTTGACAGTGGAAATCAACGGCAAGGGGAAACTAAAGAGCAACTTCAGTAAGTTACTCGTAATCTATACTGATAATACAAGGCTGAAGAATTTGGTTGTTTGCATGGACGAGCTAATCTTAGGAATTACTGGCGCGATTTGAAAAATTCTTTTTGTGTTGAATTCAGGTCAGTTAACGAGGCAGGCTATGCGCTGTATTCCTCGGCGCTACGGCTAATAGGACCGCAGTTACGCCGGTGAAAGCGGGCGTGGTGATAGTAATACAAATAAAATAGAATGTTGTGGTTTTTTTATAGTATTATTTAATAACTAATGGCGTCTTTTAATATTAGGATAATTGTTATGTAGATTAATAGCCGCCGGAAACGCACATACCGCACTAAACGCATAGCTGTTACTTTATTGTGGTCACAAAGAGGCTCCGACTGATCGTTTGCCCTCTTATATTATAAAAAAATGGGAATGGTGGAATTTGACAATAAATTGTTAAATGTTATATGCAGAAGATTTGCAGAGAGCTGATATTTTAACATAATATGCATTCGCTTTTATTGTTTTATTTATGTAAACTGTACGCACACTACAGTAGGCAAACGTGTGACACGTTTTATAACGAAGTGTCAACTGTCAAACACAATAATTTGAAATTTTCGTTTTTTTTAGAACTTAGAACGCTCGCTAAAATTGATTGGTTAAAATGTTTTGTTTTTTTTTTTTCAGCTGGGATCACTGTAGTGGTGAAAGGCAACGCAAAGGAGATCGAACGAGAGGGCGTGAAGTATCTGCAGGCTGATAAAATTATTGCGAAAGTGCGGATAGGACACGGCCAAGTCGCCTTCGATGATACTGAGCGGCCACTAGCCGGTGATATATTCTTGTTTCTCTAATAATGTTCCCCGAGCGTCTACGTCATTTTAACTATCGTGCGCGAGTAACCTCGACGTCTGAGTCGGGGGATCCCACGCCCCCTGGGATGCTTCTCTCCCATATGCGGGGGGGTGTGGGGTCGGGCCCTTTTTCGACCCCGAACCTAGTCTCTCTCTCTCTCTCTCTCTAGCAGAGCACTCTGAAGAAGCTGCATGCATATGCAACTTATGCTGTGGAAGCGAAGAGAAGACTGTCTTCGCTTTCACAGCATATAGACTCAGGTCCGAAAGAAAAGAAATGTATTAAATGTATTCTTTTATAGTATACGGGGAAAATGCGATATTTGACCCGATGACGAATACTGACGCCCATGGACATCCGCATTATTGTTGTCATGCGAATGCGTTGCCCTCCTTCCCTCCTCCCCTCAAATGGAGAATTACAATTTGTCGGCTACATATACATTTACCTATATTTCATGTTATCTTCTTTCGTTTTAGCGACCTCTGCTGCTGCGTTCTTCAACGCGAGTCCCAACGCGGTCCTCGACATCCTGAATCCACTCATCGAAGAGAGTACTGGAACTATATTCAAGGCTTTTGTCAACAAAATATTCTCTGTCATACCCATAAGTGAAATACTTTTTGAAGACGCCTAAACTTTGTTGTGGATGTTAAAAGTTATAATAAGTACTTATTTTTAAGGATCTAAAACATATTCAATTCCACACACAGAGTATTCCTTAATAGTTTCGTTTTTTTATAGAATAGGGGGGCAAAGGAGAAATCGGAGCCTTTATACGACTACGGACACCCCTGAAGATCCATATAGTTACGATGCTGATGAGTTTCCCTCCTCCTCCCCACACCAATGGGTCATTTATATACTCCGAGCTCTAATTGTACTTCAGACCACCGAGGTGTTATTGAAAGTCAATACAAATAACCGGTCTCTGCAAGAAATTTCCTCCCAGAAATATATACGAATACACAGGCTTGGAAAATAGTATATACTTGAAATATAAACCTATCGAATATTTTGTAGGTTTGACGAGACCATAAATGTTAGTTTTTATCAGCCCACTGTTAGATGTTTCCATCGTCGCAAATACCGACCTTCAAATACCGACCTTCAAATACCGACCTTCAAATAGCCATCATCACTCAGAGGACAACCACTCCTGGCGTCTCGCAACGGGCTTCGTTGGGAGATGTCACGATCACGAGACACTTGCATCTTCTCGTCCTTAACGAGGTCCAGCAGGTAGAATCCCGACTTGTAGGGCGGTGCCGCTGCTCGAGAACCTTTCTTCGTCTTATCGCTTCATCTAACATTTAGAGCCTTCTAACTTGGGCGGTTTTTAAAGTGTTATTAATTTGTTATTAAATGAAATACAAAATGTGTAACTTCAAACTGAGACTATATATTATTTAATAAGATTTTCTTGTGGAATGTGACAGAATCGCCGTCATGAACGAATGTGTCGAGATCCCTGTGTTGTCCTGTAATACAAATAAATCTAAAAATATATTTCAGTTACAAATAATAAATAGATGACATATTCTCATTATACAAATAATAAATAGATGATATATTCACATTATACAAATTAAGAAAGAATTCTTAAGAAATGCGATAAAATCCGTTAAATAGTCATAACAATGAATAACATTCGCGTAGATATACGAAAACAATATGAGACTTGATATTTTAATGCCATCTTAATGTATATATCCGATATATTTAGCAATTAATAATTTAAGCTCACAATATTATTGACGAATAACGACAAAAAGTTGACTCAATTGTTTATGTTAAGCAAACGTTTGAATTATGTAAATGTGATATTGCTCAAGTGTCTTACTTTTGTAGTTTATTAGTGATAAATATATAATTTATTACAAACAAATATTTGTGTATTATTTAATTGCCTCCCTCGTTTCACATTGTACCTACCTATTTAATCTTAGGGTTTGAAAGAATTTGGAACGGAGTTAAGGTTCACAAATTTCTTACACATCTCTTTTACATGACATCGCCGTAAAGCGACCGCTATGCTGACGCGTTTCATGCGGGATGTGGATAGTTGGTTCCTTGGAGGGGATGAATAAAGGAGGGCAAGGCAATTCGCATGAGAACAGTAACACGGATATCTATGAGGGTCAGTAGTCATCAAAATACTTTTGTCTTGTTTGCCCCCTATACGATAGAACTAATAATTTAACATTCTCTAGCCGAATATCGACTACGATGGTCATCTCTTAAGAGACAGGTCAAATTATATTAAACAAGTGCACAAATGTACTAGCAATTTCAATTTCCACAATTCAATTTCCCTATGATAATGTAATAAAAGTAATAAAATATTGTTATTAGTGGTGGATGGAGTGGTGTAGGCAGGTGTGTAAGGATCATGATGGACTGCACTCCGTACTCTCTACTCACCAAATTAGGGAGCTGGCGTGAAGATGTGTGTGTTTGTGTGTGTGTGAATCGATAATTTTATGATAATTATACTTTTTGTGTTTGCAATATGTAGGTCATCTTCTGTATAAAAATCACGTATATGTGGTTGAAATGAAATTTTCTGCGTATATCGGTAGGTCTGAATAGGTCGTAAGTATATTTCGGAATACGAGATTATAATTTACGCGCGTAACAGGTTCGACCACGATTGAATAATATTGTATGTAAAATTTACGCAAATGTTACTCCTTACAATAAAACTACTTTTACAGATATTATCGCGGTTTATTTAATTATTCAACTAGTCCGACGTTCACAACAAAATCTATAAAAGTAGTTTTATTGTAATGTTGAAACACAGTTTGGGAAGTTCCATTACTGAATGTCCTATCATCATCATCATCATTATCAGCCCTTATCGGTTCACTGCTGGACATATGCCTCTTTCAATGAATGCCAAGATGACCGATCTCTTGCTACTCGCATCCAACCCGGATCAGCTACTGCACGGTGATCGTCTTCCCACCTAGTGAACGGTCAACCACCACTTCGTTTTCATAAACGCGGCCTCCACTCCAGAAACTTAGTGGCCCATCTGCCATCTGATTTTCTGAGTGTGTGACCAGCCACTGTGTGTGCCACTTCAGTGAGCTTATGACTTCGTTGCGAATTCCGTCGGACAAAGAAACACCCAACTCCGTTCAATAGCCCTCGGAGCTACCACAAATTGAATTTCTTATGACACCAATTAACATTATATTTCCCATAATATTGAGCCAAACATGCGCTACCTTCTCTTCATTCCCGTCGTCTCGCCGTTGCGGCAACACCAGCGTGTTGACGAGTAGCAAGTGCAGCAATATCTTTAAAAAAACTTGCCTTGCATTATCGATTCTTAGAAGCCAGGCGAGGGCCCAGTCAGGGCCCCCAAATACATATACATGTCTGCTATCACCAGATGTAATCCGCTATTCACGTAGACGAACTACATCAGATATGGCGCAATAAAATAATGAAATAACTCGGGTACTGTCCGAAGGTGGTGTCAAGAGTCTTCGTAATCGGCTGTATGAAGAGGCTAATGAAAGAGGCAAGGCAGGTATCTAAGGATCGTTATGTATGGCGTTCCGTTCCTCTGCCTACCCCATTAGGGAGCTTGCGTGAAAATGTGTTGTCGTTGTTGAAATAACTCACAAAATGTGTTGTCGTTGTTGAAATAACTCACAAAATGTGTTGTCGTTGTTGAAAAAACTCACAAAATGTGTTGTCGTTGTTGAAATAACTCACAAAAGCTCGCATTAATCAGTCCACAACATTCTATATTTATCCTAAACAAAGTTACAAGTTAACAAGTTTTTTTTTTCAGGATGAAAATATTTTCTGTTATAGATGAAAATGTGGCTCTATCAAATGTTCTTTTTGTATCTTATGCGTCAAAAAATAACAAACGCACACTTTTCGTTAATACCATTTGCAGGATTGAAAAAAAACATACACTATAACGCCAGTTGCTGGTAAAATTAAATGCATAAGTAAATAATTACGACATCGGCGTGCCTAGAGCATGGGAAGTCACCTTGTGCCCAGCTTCCTATCGGAAAGACTATTATTAATCAATGTAAAATGTTATAATGACTGAATGAAGGAGCTAAATAAGAAAATCTTATCTTAATAGATTATTTACAAATAATTATGGTCAATTCTTCACTTTGTTGTCAGCGGCGGATTAAGCCCTGCTGGGGCCCGGGGCTTGAAGTTGGCCCCCTGTTCATTTAATAATATATATTTAACTTTGAAACTTATTTATTAGCACATGGGGCCCCAAAGTCTTCAGCCCCCCTGACCAGTTGCTTGACAATAAAATTCAAAATCGTTAAAGTAAAAAAAATATTTCCCGATCGTC
>JAFELO010000315.1:601531-620238 GCA_017140195.1 Eumaeus atala | reverse complement strand
AAGTCAAAAAAATGTAAAAGCCTTATTTAGTGAAGTTATTGGTAAATATATATACAAACTTACGGAGAACACACGTTCATGATCCTTTTTGAAGTTGGTTAATGAGCTGTACGGAATTCATTACATTTTTTTCTACCCACCCCGATGCACTGCGTGCGCTAAATAATAGTATTCCAATAGATTTAAGGTCATAAACCTTAATGTAAACACTTGATTCATGTCCTGCAGACCTCAAGACGAGGCTAAATACTTTCCACATATGGCTCATACTTGAGACCAGTATGTAAACATATTATAAAGGCTCTACTGGTCGCTCGCGAACTTAGTCATAGTCTTCTCCGACCTAATCATAGTCAAAATGTTAGCGTTAGTTAAGTTTCTTTTAGTTATTTCTGTGTGCGAATCCTACGCGAGGCGAGTCCCAGAACACAATGGAACTGATAATATGGAGGAGTTAGGTAAAGTATCAAGGGAATTGATAATGGAGTAATAGCGGAAATCTGTGTGTAAGTTCCGAACCGCGGCTGGAGTTTACTCCTTAAAAGTGATTATAAATCAAAGGACCTCAGATATGTAAGCGCCAGAACGCGTTGCCCTGTTGTTTTCGAATCATGCTCGATCAATCTAGATCTCCGATCAATGCTAGATTGATGTTGAACGATTTCACTAGTCCAATTTTTTACGAGGCAATACTGTTTCTTAATGAGTTAAGTCTAAGAAGAAGTGAAATTGTCATTACGTATCAAATATTGTTTTTTTAAAAATATCACACCAGGACATAGCAATAAAAAAAGCTCTCGAGATATCTTAACACGCTTACCTTATACACCATATACCTCTTCCAGTGAGCGCAATGACTTGTTGACACGTAATTAATTTACAAGTAATTAATAAACCACAATCAATTGACTAGTAATTAATAAACCACATTGCTATTCAGGTTTTGAGGCTTTAACTTAAGTAGTTTAAATCGTTTTCTAAAATAGAATTGTGTTTTTTAATGTAGCAAGAAAGCCAGTATGCCATTACAGCGATCCGAAAGTGGCAGAATGTATCAAACGCGTGGCAGAACAGGGTAGATTACTCCTGGCTCATGGTATACCGGCTTTTGGCATCCAGTCCCTGGAGCCCCTGACTGTGCCCAGCATACGGCTGAGGCAGCACAACATGCCGCTGATGCGGTTCAAATACGATGCGTGGCTGACGGACATTTCCCTACATGGTCTTACCAACTACACGTTTAACACACTCGAGTAAGTATTCATTCATTTTGCGACTGCTGTGATTTTCGTTTGGAACAGCTAGTCACACTAATTATAAAAAGGGCATATTCTATTGTTTTTTAATTTGATTGTTTTTAGTTTTTTTTTATTTGTTTACATTGAATAGGCTACTAACTACTGAACCGAATCGAAAAAATCTTTCACGATTAGAATCTTACATTTTTTGTGATGAACATGGGCTAATAATATTTTATAAAACCTTCTGATCAGTATAAATATTCGATAACGCAACCAAACTTGTGAAAAACAAGTAAATCCTAATTTCACAAAAATTATTGACAACTAGCTGTCCCCACTGAATTTCTTCTGTCATAAATTTAGTTTGTTCTCATTAGCATAACATTGAATCATAATTATCACGAATTTATAATTTTTATATTTATGTAAATCAATGAATTTTTGCCATATTTCGTGAAATATCCGTGCGAAGCCGCGACGGCTAGTAATGACGGCTAATGTAATAAGAGTTTTATGTCATAAGAACGTGTAACATTACTTGTCGGTGCTTTCAATCAAAAACATTAGCATGTAAATGAAGATTTCACAACCCAATTTAAAAGATTTGCCATATTATTACCACACATATTACTTACAAACATTGGCCTGGCCAAAACTAACGCAGAAATAAAATGATTCTCGTATTCAGTATAGACTATGCTGTCACGTTTCTTGTGGTATATGACTCCTCCTCCTGCTCTACAGTCCCCTTTTCTTATAAGAGGGGTACAAAGAACAAAGCCCTCTCTTTAATGGAGCTCAAGGTGTCACTGGGTTCACCCCTAATGAAACCTACCGCCACGACAAGGCTTGAACCATAGGCGTGCTAGCACTAACTGAAATGGGCCCTGATTATTCTAAAATACTTCTCTTTGATCATAATATAGCGTATTTCCGGAAGAATTGAAAGTGACGGCGAATATAAGTTTGCCTCATCTGGTGATTGCCAGTGAGTACGTCATCATAGGCGACTTCCAGATGCTGCCGGTGGAGTCCACGGGGAAGCTTAAGGCTAATTTCAGTAAGTACCTACCAAATTGTGGAATGGGAGACATACAGATGTCAAAACCCACATCGCTTTAAATGCGCTCTGCGAGGCATGAAGTTGACCGAGGCACACCGACAACCCTATAACATCACCAAAAGTTATGGCCGCATTAGTCGAAATTTGACTAGAAGTCCATTAAACTACTGTTTTGTTTTTAAAAGTAATATTAGGTCGGAATAAAAAACAGGTTGTCTATATGTCGGTTTACCGACGATATAATTTTACGTTATTGCGGTTCCCTAATTGACCTGCGATCGCATCGCCTGATGGACTAAAAGAGAAGATTTGTTATACTCTCTCGCTTGCATGATATGACTATTGTATGTATTAGACACTGGCTGGATATAATTAAAAAAAAATATATAAATGATTATAAGTAAAAGAGTGCGTTCCAATTTTAAAATTACCTTTCCATTTTTTATCTCATTATTTAAAATTGTCGTGTCTTAACAAAAAGTGGAACGTACGTCTACGTCGGGAAAATTATTTGTGATGAAATGTTATGATATCAAATATTACCTGAAACCGGACGAATCACATGATAAATCATAAATGGCATTATGGACCAATGCAACCGTGTATCATGGGTATAACGAATTCAAACGTGGTCAACTAACTTTGCGGGATGACGAAAGGGAAAGTTGCCCTTAAACTGCAGTTATAGAAGAAAACAAACAGTTAAAAACTTAATTCAAGACAATAGGCGTATTAAATATCAGGAGATTCATCGCTTAATGTTGATTGGATCGTGAAACATTCATGAGATATAACGAGAATATCCTCCTCACGCAATGATCGTCAAAGACGGTCGGAAGATCAAGTTTCACTCTGGGAGCCGCACAACCTCACTCAGGCAAAGAGACAGCCCCGGGTAGACTGATGCCGTGACATGTTTGATAAATTTGAAACAGAGTCGTCTCGGTATGTTTACGATACCATTATAGGTGCTGAGTCCAGTATTTATAAATTCTTATTCAGAAACGTAGCGGCAGTTGACTGTTTGGGTGTTTCAAAACAAATCGATTGTGATTTTGAACGCAGTGCTTCTTCGTTTCAATTTCTTTACGGATTCAGCGTTATTGCTTAACGCTGAATGTTGTTGGTCTTGTCCGAAGTTTTTTTCGGTTGTGAGCACAACACGCTATCAAAAACACGAGTAGGACTCCGCGCGGATTAACGAATCACCACGACGACCTTCCTTAACAGGACAACGACCAAAATCTTTCCTCGTCGCCCTCTTTACAGCTCTGACCTGACATTTGAATAAAATGTATTCTTTTAAATAAAAAATCTGCTGAAAAGGATAAAATTTTGAAGATTATGGAAGATGCACTGTCAGCGCTTGAGCAGGCTGCAAGTGAGGTGACTTGAACGAAATGGAAAAAATATTTCGTAAACGTTTATTCGCATGAAATTTTGTATTGAGTATTTTTTTTTATTGAGGCTGGTAAAGTTTTGGTAAAGATATATTATAGTGCTCAAGTGTTTGCGCAGTGCACTCTCTATGACTTCATTCTCCTATTCCGGTGGGACGGCAATCCGACACGACCGGAGACAAATCAGGTGCAGGACCGACGGCTTAACGCGCACTTTTTGTATGGTCCGACCCGGGGTTCGAACACGGGGTCTGTGGCTGAACATGCTTACCACTAGATCAAAGGGCATTTACTACTATAATAGAGAGACATTTATCTGTAGAACATTGTTTTTACTTTTGCACAACTTTCTGAGTGCCTCACGCATCTTCAGTAGCGGATTTCAGTTCGGATTAGGTTTGGTAATGTTCAATGCCGCCCTAGACTTAATACAACGTTTTTTCTTTGCCTCTATAAAATGTTATTGATCCTAAAATTTTGTGGCCTGTAAGCCATGGCGCCTTAGGTTTACCTACCCCTAGGTTGGCCGGACCTCATGGCCCTATGGGGAGACCCAGCGATGGTCTTGTGTAATTTTCACTTCTGAATCCCTCTAAACGTTCGTGACACTGTTCTTTCCAGCTGAATGTTCAGCCGCGCTGGAGGCGGTGGGGGCCAAAGTTCACAAGAGGATGGTGATCCGTGACGCCAATGTGAAACTGCGCTGCAACGGGCCCCTAAGCGCCAAGTTGATGGAGGCGCACTCCACCACCGGTGAAATGGGTAAGATTTTTTAATCGCCTTTTCAGTTCATTATTCCTACCCGTATGTTTCTAATCCAACCCTCTAAAAGCTAACCTCCAAAAGTAAATACATAAAGACTGTCAAACTTGTGTGTGAACCTTGTGTAATCGGGTTATTTAGGAACATCGGCAGTGGCCTTGTCGAATAATATTTTAATGAATAATAATAACGCCTGGTCGGTAACGATGATGATGATGATGACGATGATGATGATGATGACGATGATGATGATGACGACGATGATGATGATGACGATGATGATGATGATGATGACGATGATGACGATGATGACGATGACGATGATGATGATGATGACGATGATGATGATGATGATGATGACGATGATGATGATGATGTTGATGATGATGATGATGATGACGATGATGACGACGACGATGATGAATATGATGGTGGTGGTGTTGGTGACGGTGATTGTGGTGATGATGGTGGTAGTTATGTTGCGCAATAGTTAAAATCACAAAACATATAACGTCAACGTGCTGCACACTAGTTAACGTGCGTAAATATACGAATAATATGCAGTTGTTGCAGACAGAGTAGGAGCGATATACTCTTATAAGAAGAGGGGACTAAAGAGCAGTATTCGGCACTACAGTTTGCAGCAAGCCCCACACACACCACTGGACCACACCCAGGGCCAGTGAAAACGCGTGAATGGGTTTCATAGCGTCAAAAAAAAGGCACAGACAGACCACCAACTGCATTTTTACACCATCAGTAAAGCCGCCACACCTAAGTAGAGAGACAGTAATAGTATTGTCATTGCAGGCAGTCAGTGTCGTTTCTGCCGGTCTCGTGAGCTTGCAATGCTCCCAGTATTTCTACTCACGAGACCGGCAAAAACGTTGAGGTACCGCTTGGTCCTTTACCTACCTACCTATAGATAAAAAAATCGTCGTGTACATATGTTAGTATTGCGTTTGGTTATAGTGATTAGTCCACCAATATCCAGTACAGTTTCCTTTTCATCGTCAACACACTCATCAGCCGGACGACGTCCATTGCCAGACACAGGCCGGCCCCATATGTAGCCATCTGTCACAATGACGAGAACTCCTTACCTATTTTATACATTTATTGTCGCAGAAATGATCACAGAGCACATCGTACAAATGCACTCGACTGAGGTCGCGAAGGAGATACAGCCAGCGGTGGAGACGGCGTTGGCGATGGTCTTGGAGGACATAGCGAACAAATTCCTGAAACACATACCCACAAATATGGTTTTTCCTAATTAAACAGCGATACAACAGATACAAAGTAGTATACTGTTATATTACTATTTTGTAATAGTTATAAAGTATTACACTACATTTTCGTAGAAGTAATACAGTTGATTTTAATACAATTTTTCAATAACCTTTTTATTTATAACGATTCATTTCAAAGTGTTATGAAAATACTCTTAGAATGCTTTCGCATTACGAGTAGTGTGAAACTTTCGTGCATTTATCAACTAGGTGAAAGGTGCCCTCTTTTTTATTTAGTTACCACTATCATTTTGTTAGAAAATCAAAAATAATTTCATATTATTTAAATCATATGCATTACAAATACATTCTGAGTTTTTTTTTTCACGTGTTTAAATTGAGATTTGGGTATGTTTTTAAATATGTATGTAGTAATTAGTTTGAGTCTAATGGACAATTTTGCAGAGAGGACAAAGAACTTTTTTTATAACTTCATCATTTTAAGTGTGTATGGCTGTTTCGGTTGTATTGTAATCTACGTACACTAAAAACATATCTTTATTTATTTTGTTTTAACATTTCTACATCATCATTATGATCCGCCTTTGTCGGTCCACTGCTGGACATAGCCCCTTTTAATGAACGCCGAGACGACCGATCTCCTGCTACTCGCATCCATCCCGGACCCGCTACTACACGGAGATCGTCTCCCCACCTGGTGATAATCATTTCTTAGAAACTGTTAATATTTTACTTCGTTTAATTGTAATGGTCACTTATTTAAAACATATTTTAGCTTATATTTAATTTCATATTTTCACAATAAATAAATATTTTTTATTTTTCTATTCGCTATTTTTCTCCTATCCATAAAACAATTTTAAAACGTCTACCGTTGAACTGATACGTACAAAAACGGGACCAGATCTTGATATCCTTGAAGTAGTATTGGTTGACACAGTTGCTACTAATTACATAACTTTAGGTATATAGATTTAGAAACATTTAGAAACTACCCCTGTGAAATTATTTGCGTGTCATTTTGTTTAATTTAGATGTTTTTGAAATTTTATAGATCATCAGCTGCCCCGACAGACGTTTTCCCGTCACAAACTGAGTCTTCAACTATCCGTTTACATTACTTTATTCACAGTATTTACTCTATGATTACATAAGCTTTTTACTTGTTAAATCATAGTATTTACTCGTACATGTTAAATCATTTAGTAATATAGCTCTTTTCCCACCGGACATCATTTAATCCTCAGGGTAAAATAGACAGTTTTCATTAGTAAGTAAGTTATTTGACAGGGCAATGAGATGTTTGCACAGAACAGTGTGTCCTCTGTTCTGTGGATGTCTACAATATAAAAAAAAACCGGTCAAGAGCGACTTGTACTCGATTATAAAGGGTCCCGTAGCAAATCAAAAATATATCGCACAACTCTTAAACAACCCTGTAGATTCGATTGAAACCAACTTTCGTTATTGAATCCTATAACCTGTTTTTCTTTTACAGAACTCACAGGGAGGTTAATGATGGCCACGATGCTAAACTTTGTGCACACTAAGTTCATAAATGCTAATGCTAATAATGGCACATAGATTATATTTTGTCTAATATTTAACATTGTCATTCTTTCGTTTTAGGTTGTTCATATATCATTTGCACAACCAAAATGTCTTCTTGATCATATTTGCTCTATTGGAACAATGCAATTCGTTTGCACTTTGAATGATACGACCTAATAATGAAGCGAGGCAGAATGATATTTATTGGTATAAGCATAAGATAGTTAATCACGTGAAGTAAAATTGTTGCAATACCTGACGTAATCCGTGGCAGCGACATTGTGGCTTACATAGAACGAGTTTCAAATAAATATTTTACTTACGAGCCCGCAGTACACACACGGTGCAACAAATGGACTTCAGACGTTCCACGGTCATTTGGAAACGATAGCTAAGTTAGCCTCAAAGAAGCAGTACTTCAAGCCAGCCCATCGGCTGTGGGCAGGGGCCCCGCAATATCAGCTCGTTTCATTTCACCGTATACAATGTAGAGCTATTCGAATCGTTGAAGACCAAGTTATTTCCGGACAGCTCGATTCTTTGGTCCTACGAAGTGATGTCGGTTCACTGTGCGTCTTTTATCGTATTTTCAATGGAGAGTGTTCCGAGGAATTGATCGGCTTAATACAGCAGCAAAATTCGATCTTCGGTCATCGCGATATAACTCTACGTTCCACACCCATCATTCACATCACCTCGATGTCCGTAAATCCACAACAGAGCGGTTTAAACGCCACTTTTACCGCGAACAACTGTACGGTGGAATCAGCTGTATCACTCGGTATTTCCGATCCGATACGACTTAGAGTTCTTTAAGAAAAGTGCATACCTATTTCCTAAAGTACGTGTGTGGGCGGCGGTAGTCACTACTCACCTGCTGTTTTGCCCCCTACACCCTTTTACACCCCTTTTACCACGAAAATCGTCGTTTGTGTTATGGAGTGTGGTGTAAAAGGACCTCCATCCGAATGTATGAACGACATATACAAATACATATAATACGTAGGTAGGCGGGATACGAACGCACGACTAACTGAGCCAGTTGTTAACGAGGCGGTCGTCAAATTCAATCTTCATTCTAGTACGGGTCCGAGTGTAGCGATGTGTCTTTCCTTCTATGTCATAGCGATATACTCCGCAATCTACTTATCAAACTCTAGAGTTTCGACATTACCATCATACGTGACTATATCATGATCACGATTACATAACATATCAGCACGGTTCTATCATCACGTATTGTCTGTCTAACAATGTACATAAGAAATCTCCATCACACCACCCTCAGTGAGTGCGCTGGTGTTGTTGAAATATGTGGAGGTTCCTTTGTGTTTTTGTTCTTTGTGCATCTGGATACGTGTTTGGAAAGGAAAAAGGTTTTATAAATTGTAAGTGTTGCGTTATATTTTTAGGCTATAAAAGACAAGCAGTCGTTGTCTTTTCATGACTATTGCGCCCGCGCCCTCGTCCCCTTCAGTAGACCAGCGAAAGCTAACAAACCAGATGCAACCCGACAGCATAGCTATCACTTTGCGGCAGTATCCTAGGAGCAGAGGTTACTGTCCGGTTGTGCCAGTGCAATTTTGCAATAATTATATTTTATACAAGAAAAACATGATCACAATACAAGTCTCGGTAGATTGAAAGATGTTTTGCGTTCGAATGAATGGTAGGTTTCTGTACAAATACAAACGCAGCTTATTTTGAGCAACAGGTAAAGAACTCCCGAAGCGGTTTTCCGTAGTTTCTACAGGATGCAAATATGCAACTACGGAAAACAACATGTTAAAAATCAAGACCCACTTTACGAAGCGTTTTTATCACACGGTGTGCGCTGTATTCGGCGGTTAGTTGCAGCCACGACGGCTTCTGCCCACGCGCTCTTAGACGACCGGCTGACTCAGTTGGTAACGAGGCGGTTAGACCGCGTGCTACGCTAGACGTCGCGGGTTCGATTCACGCCTAGGTCCTGGATGTTAATATATGTCTTATATATTTCTGTAATAAAAATCTTAAATATATAAACTTCCTTAAATTTATAAAAAATATTAAATATATTTCCGTTACCTAGTACCTGTGACATAAGTCCTAACGGTACTTACTACAGGGCTAGGCTAACGTGTTGTGATAAGTCCGCAGTCCACAAATCATTTGGCTATCTGGACTTCAACTAATCGTTAACCTCCTTAAGTTGTGAAATGAGACCGCAAACCGCCACCGCAGCGGGCGCTGGATAAAATCGCTCCGTGTTTTCTTAGCTGTACTGACCACTAAATCATTTATTAAGTATGAATGTAGGTAGGAGCTAAATTTGAAATAAACTTGAAGTTAAACGTAAAACTTAAAAGTATTTATAAGCTGCACAACATGGCTACTTATCATATGTTATCAGGTAGTAGACATTTCCCGCCCAATTTTTCGAGATTCACATATTTGATGGGGAATGTTTGAAAGGACGATAAGATAGAAGGCTTAAAGAAAATATTTATATATAAAAATCTCATGTCACCATATTTGCTCGCGATGGTCACATAAAGTACCTACTGAATCGATTTTAACAAAACTTGACATAAAATACAGACCTTATTTCATATCGATTATAACAGCCAGGTCAGCTACTTAAATAGTTTTCCAAAAAAAAATTGGAGCAACTAGACGTAAAAAAAAACCGTAATACCAATCTATATTTTGTACAATGAATACTCTATAGTCGCAAAACGATTTCGCCTCTATTTTTGTAACTTTACTAAAAATACAGCTAGCCGGTCGATCTCTGAAGTCTGCACATAGAATATATATTTCTGATGACTGATCAAATAAAAATTGAACTCTTTTTGTTCGTGTTTGAAATGCCAGTAACAGGAGAGTGAAGAAATCTTTAGAAACTACCTTTCACTGGTTTTCCTTTTCTTACAATACCAAACTAGTATTCTGATTTCGGTATGTGTTGAAAAATGTAAAAAAAAATATTCCTTCTTTTTCTAGTTGGGAGTTTCATCTGTCCCCGTGAGGAAAAGGCCCTCGGTCGGTGCTTGAAGGATGCTTTGAATAAATTGATACCGCAACTATCAACAGGTAAAGGTCACAAGCTTACAAGAAAATTACTCATGGAATTGAATTTTATCGATTATGATCACAGTTTGTCTTATATAGATAATTTACAACACTTTTATTTAAGATCCGCTGTCGCGTCCGTAAACCGACTTACAGACAACCAGATGGGCATCACATGTCGTTCAATGGCAATTGTTTAGTAGGATATTGAATATAGGTACAGGAAGGCGCGTTTTATATGTTGCTATTTTATGTTCCAGGGGTACCACAGTATGGCGTACCGGCTTGTGAGCCGCTGTTCGTGCCTTCCCTTTTCATTAAGCAGTCGGCCGGACCTATATCCATCGAGTCCACTTACTCGGATGTCACAGTCTGGGGACCTTCTAAGATGAAGGTCAAAAATGTTGAGTGAGTAATACAATACACATTTATAAGCATGTAAGCACTGCTTGAACTTAGGGATCGGTTATAATTCACTATAAAACTGGATTATACATTTTACAACGAATTGTATGTGATGCCTCTTTTACATTTAAACGTCACTCTTTGATTGGAAAAATAACAATCGGCGGTCGCTTTTTTGGCGAATATTGTATCGTAGGACATTACAGGGCAGAAACTGTCAAGCGGTAATAGTGTCATTACTTTAATATTGTTCCTTCCTACAAGCATATTTTAGTTAGTCAATGACAACACCTCTTCATTCTTCAAGCCTTGTGAAGGAACCCTAACACCGTGGGCGAAGCCTATTGAACCACTGCACTGTCCTGCTCTTAGAACAGTGTCTAACAGATGAGGAGCCCTGATGATTTGTAGATCCGGGACACCTCATTAATGGCGGCACTGATAGTACTCGCGGCGGTTTTAGTGGGTATTCCGCATTTTAATTTAACGCGAGCCTCAACCACCACTCTTTTTGATACCTTCTCACTTTATGTAACAGCATGAAACATGGCAGCCATTTTGGGATTATATGAGTGAGAGATTATCCACGCTTAGTTTGGATTCCACGAAATCACAAAAGATATATTTATCTAAAGGTGCGTAATACTGTCATATTCCTAGCTCTGTGATCTACGCACATATTTTACGGTTCTATGGTTCAAAACCTGAAAACATAGCCCTTGTAGGGTAGTCCGTCTATCCTGTATGTCTGATAGCGAAACCTAAAGGTACTTCCTGGTGACTCAAAATCCTAAAATTTGGTAACTATGGTAATATGTGACAAGGCAGATTACGGAAAAATCCGAAACTTTGAAATTTACAGCTCAAAAAACCTTTACAAACTGATAAACATCAGTAGTTTCTTTTATACAAAGTTTGTGCATATGAAAGTAAATGTAAGTATGATAACAACGTTCAGTATTTATGCCTCCTGTTTGTACGGAACCCTACGGCGTCAAGGTCCGAATCGCACTTGACCGGTATTCTGTTAATTTAAATTTAATGAGAAATTAGTTTGAACTTTGAACTGTAGTCAGTCTTTAGCGTCGACTTTTACTGACAAGCAATCACGCTGAATATTAAAACTTCAGTTATTATACATTTAGGCGCTTCGAGCTTTTATATCTCGTTCCCATGATACTGCCACAATGTGTCAGCACCGGTAGTTTCAGGGCCTATTTATTTGAGAAGAAGTAAAGAAAGCGACACGTTTGTACAACAATCATGGAACCTCCGGGAAGGCCACATACTTCGCAACTAGTACTACGAACTAGTGCTTTTTGAAATTTGCACATTTTAGGAGGTATTTTTCGTTGGCTTAGGCAGTATTGTCAGTTTCCCACCACCGGTTCAAGCACACGGTGGGGCTCAGTAGCCTGGGGTGAACCCAGGCGAAGCCGATCGAACAGAGGGGGGTGCTCTTTGTAACTCTCTTATAAGAAGAGGGACAGAGGAGCTATAGGAGGAGGGACTTCTGCACGTGGGTCTAGGGGCGAGGATGGGAACCTCACCCTATTGTACTATTCCAAAGTTGGTGGGGTTGTCCTGTGGTGCGGGACAACCCTTCCGTCGAGGAGGCGTCGGTTCCATGGGGAACTGACTAGCCGTCGTTGTGTTCTGATGATTTGTTGTTCCGGGATACCTAACCTCAGACGGCACTTATGGCACTCGCGGTGATTAGTGTTCGGCACTACAATGTCTCACGAACCATTGGGCCCTACACAGGGTCGGTGAAGGCACATAATTCCATTTCCACGCGTCAACAAAAATAATGCTGCATTGTCCGTTAGTGTTTCAAGCAGATAGTAATAAAATAATTTGGCAAATCATCTTCTGAAAATCATATCAGATAATTTTTTACAGAGTAGACACTACAAAGCGCAGAGTAGTGGCAAAGCTGCACATACCTGTTCTGAGGATGAGAGGGAACTATAAGCTGAAAGGACGGTTCCTGATGCTGCCGATAGAGGGCGATGGGAAATTCACCGCTAAATATGGTAAGTTTCTTTTCCTTATTTACTTCTGTTAAGCATTTTCCTTTGTGTGCATGTGAGCATCAATGCACTTCTTCCTCTTTCTTTTTCCCCTCGTTTCTGTATTTACACTTTTACCTTGAACTAGCGATCCGGCGCGGCTTCCCCTTTGAACAACAAATGCTAGGGAATGCTATGATAACAAATTATACACATAAAACTTCTTCGGGAATCGTTCTATCTATTGGTGAAAACTACATGAAAATTCATTAAGCATATTTGGATAAAATCCATCACTTCCAGACAGACATCTCTTGGAGACTTATAATATGTATAGATTAAGAAATAATAATAACATTTCAGATGATATTGACGCCACGGTGACCCTAATACTAGGCAGGCTGCCTCGGGAGAATGCCGTGGACGCTCTAGCTTGCACCAGCCTGGACGTGAAGTTCAAGGTAGAAGCTGCGTCAATGGAGTTGGAAAATCTGTTTGGCGGAGACGCCGAACTGGGTGAGACAAATACTATTTTTTTTTCTTAAAAACATATTAATGTTTTTAAGTTTAAACGAACCTTTTGAAGACTGCCGACGCCCATAAATATTATGTCCTTACATATGAAATTAGCGTTTTCCGTACAAATTCAAATTTGTACAACTATTTTCTCATGTATTTGTGCTTCGATGACCGTCATTCATTTGTTTTTTCCTTCTCACTCTTCACTCATTTCACAAAACGGAAAACTTAAAATATCGCATTATTTACGAGTTCCGCCGTGGCACTAATGCTGCGGAAACGACTCGAAGGGTGAGTGATGTGTATGGTGGTCGTGTTGCAAAAGAAAACACAGTTCGTTTTTGGTTCCTACTCTTTGTACTGGAAACTTCAACCTTCGGAACAAGCCCCCTGGATGGCCAGATACCCATGTTGATAATGAAGAGTTCAAGGCTATTGTGGAAGCGGATAAAATTGTTTTAATTCAAATTAGAAAAAAAGAAAAATAAAATTTACTTGAATAAAATTAGGAAGATAAAAAAGCTTGAATAATTGGTGCCTCGCGAATTGACTGCAGCAAACCGGCAAACGCGCGTCGACTGCTACGTTACATTACTAAACCGGCACAATAACGAAGTTATTTTAAATCATAACATACCTGTGATGAAAATGGATACGATTACGATAAACGGAAGCGCTTAGCGCACTGTTTAGATCCTGCACAGCTAAATAAATCCTGCCCCAAGCGAAAACTAGCCCAAATAATGTTGGTATCGGTATTGATCATTAAAGTTGTTACGGCTGATGTCTATTGTCAGCAATTGCAAACCATGAAGGAAAAGCTTGCGGCTAAACAACCCAGGCTTGTCAATCGCTCCACGCCACTGCTGCTTCACGACAACGCTAGACCACACAATTCGCAACAGGCGGCTACCAAATTGGAAGAGCTTCAATTGGAAAGTTTAAGACATCCTCCGTACTCCCCGGACCTTGCTCCAACAGATTACCTTTTTTTTTCGAAATTGGGATAACTGCAAGCACGGTAGAAAATTAAAATCCGATGGTACCCCAAATAGCCTTCAAAGGGATCATTGAACTACCTATGAGATGGCAAAAGTGCATAGAAAATAATGGTTCATACTTTGATTAATTAAATGTGTTATAATAAAAAATGTACGACTTTCTGTTCTGTGTCTGTCTGTTTATTTCATATGTAACGACCTAATGTTTTCATAATTGTTTATGCAATACACAACATAACTATGTGCCACCGGATACTCACAAGCTGTGAACGTGACAGAGGGCAGGATATTTATTCATCATCGTAAATCATCGATCGAATCACCACTGTACATCGAGTGAGAGGTATCTGCCCGGTCATGCTGGCCCAATTACCTCTTACTATTCTATTATATAACATACAAATACTATTCTATTATATAACATACAATATATACCATTTTCTTTTGTATAGAGACCCAAATGAACAATCGGAATCATTTAGCCACTATCGACGCCCATGAACATCCGCATAATTCCTATGCCGATGCGCTGTTCTCCTTTCCTCCCCCCCACCCCAATGGGCCACCGTCTACTCGCAAACCGCACGAAACGCGACACCGAAGATGTCGCTTTATGATTGAATACTATGTATTATTATTATGTACCATACAACTAGTAAAAGTTGCGTTGCTCACGGCTGTGATCCTGCAGCAGTGCTGCGTCGTAATCGGGCCCGCATGACTTGGGTAGCGAGGGTGTACTGTCGCGTTTTGTGTTGTATTGCATGGGTGTGCTACCACTTTCATCAGTCTCTGGTGGGTCTGTTTGAGGAGATGGAATGAACGACAGACCAGATTCGATAACGAAATGTAGCCATACATCTAAAATGTATGAAAAGGCTCTCCGAAGTATATGTTACAGATCCATTGATAGATACACAAAATAATTTTTATTCTGCTTGTTTATGTATGAAAAATATGAGATATTCAATTGAATTCACTATTTTAGATTGCAAAGCCAGCTGAAGTGTGATGATTTCCATTTACTGATTGACTACAAACCGAATATGTTTCTCAGGTATCATGATGAACAAGTTTTTGAATGACAACTGGAAAGAACTGTCTCGAGATCTCCAGGGTCCGATGGAAGAGGCGCTGAGGGATTTCCTGAAGCCTCTCGCCGACCATGCGTTCGCTAGCCTCAACGCCGATGATATTCTGTCATAGGTCTAATTACAGAGTACACACAGGTGTATCTTATAGTCTTAAATCTTATGTTTAGAGAACCATGAGATTTGTAGACATATCTGCGGTAACTTATTAAATTATTTATTTGCGTGTTGCTTGTTTTAATTATCATTCTGTAATTAACCATATATCCCTCCGGACCGCAGCCGTGCACACGGTTATATTTTTGTACTCTAAAAACCTTACATCGAAAGATTAAATAAATGAAAACAAATACTAATTACGCGTAAGTGCGAACAGGATACCAAGATTGTAGCGGATGATGCTTGTACATAAAGTGTGAACCTGTGTATTGCTAACTCTAATTAAAGTCGCCAGATATAGTAAGTCTTTTCTGGGATATACAATACATAAGATCGATTTTTTTTAAATGACAAACGTATACAACATTAAGCACAAAGATAAATTAAGTACGAAATACTTGGGCCTCACTACCAGTGAACACAATCCTATCTATGTTGTTGAACAATTAACTACGAAGGACGCTCGCCTTTACTTCCTTGCCAGGGGTTTGACTAAATCCAATAATTATAAATATTGTTGGACTAAATTCGGAAGGGTATACGTGAGAATGGACAAAGACTCTTCTATCGTATTAATAAAAAGTGAAAGCCAAGTTGTGAGTCTCATTCACTGAATAGATCTCATCATGATTCGTAAGGTATTACGTTATGTTACCCATGTTATAAATCTTTTTAGTTATTTGATTTATCTACCAAGTAAATATATCACTTTTTATACACATTTATCTATAACTAATAACACCACTACAAATAAAAAATTCCAGATATTATACGGTTTCAGAAACTCATCATAAAAACACATGATATCAACATTACAACCATATTACACCTACATTATAGAAATCTATTTGAACACATAAATATACAAGGACAAACGAGACTATAATTATACAGAAATAAATAGATTAAGGATAAGGACTTAATAATAATGGGAGATATAAATATAAATTTAATAAAAAAGGAAAATGAAAAATCATATGAACGGTCAAATAGACTCTGCTACCTGAATCTGATGGCTGTGCACGGAATTTTACCTGGTCACACCACACCTACGAGGCACCACAGCTGTCTTGATCAAATCATGACTAAACTGGAATCAGCGAATACGGCTGCTTGCATAGCTATTATGAACACAACGATAACGGATCATCTGATGTCTATTTTAAAGATATCGAATAATGAATGTAAAATTAAAAGATCTGACGTAAAGATAAAAATTGACCTAAATAAAGCATTGAAATTTCTCATGAAAAATGATTTGAGCCAACGTAAGTAACGTTGCAAAATCCTAACATACTCACCAACTCTTTGACAAATACCCTTCAATATTGATTAATTAAGCACCCTACTACTACTACTAGTATATCACAAAAAAGTCGAATGATCAAACCCTGGATGAGGTCGGGGCTACTACGATGCATACGTAATCGTAATAAAGATAAGAAAATTAAAACTTGACCCTCACAACGATATACTTAAAATTACATATAAGAGATACCCAAATTATTGTAGTTCTCTAATAGAAAACCTCAAACGACAATACGAATGAGAAAATTTAAATAGGGCAGAACACGAACCTAAAAAACTGTGGAAAACCACAATCAACAGTATTACAAGCCGAAATAATATTAAAAAATTTAACTCAGAGCAACTACAAACTGCATTAACTCCCCTGGAATCAACTAATACGGTGAATGACTATTTTGCCAACGTTGGTAAACAACTCGCGGAAGATTTAATCTCACGGATTCCAGTAAATTTGTCAAAGAAAGAACAGACAGACCGTTCTTCTTTCTCGTTTATACTACTCAAGACGGACTCTTTGGAGGTACATTCAGCATTAATGAATCTTAAATCAGATAGTGCCCCCCTCTTAAAGGCAGCGCATGCAACTGTTATTCCAATACTTACTCACTTGGAGAATCCTTGTTTTGAGCAAGGTATTTTTCCAAGTACTGGTGTACAAGAGTGGAAATTGAACTGAACCCTCCAACTATAGACCAACTCCAGTTTTAAGAGCCATGTCAAAAGAAAGTTTCTGTTTCCACTCTTCTGCACAGGCTGGAGATATACCCTTGAGTCTTTTTAAAGATTATCTAAACGATTGAAAACAATTTGTAAAACTAGGCAGTGTGATTAGTTTGCCCAAATTTGCCACCTATGGAATTCCACAAGGGAGCGTACTGGCTCCAACGCTGTTCCTTTTGCACATAAACATCCTCTGCAACATAAAAATTGAGAATGCTAAATATACTCATATGCAGATGATACTGCTGTAATATTCTCGTGTGCAGCGTGACGCTTTTCAAAGGACAGCAGAAACAGGACTTACCAGAATAGCTAAATGGCTTGATAATAATCTACTGACTCTAAATATCACAAAAACTAACTATAGTTGTTTCACAAAGTACAATAGCACACAACCCCCACTTGATTTTCAAATTCGGATTCACCAATGTATACAAACGCGACACTCCAATTGTTCCTTAATAGCTATACAAAAAGTAAAGCAGACTAGGTACCTGCATGTGGTTATTGACCAAAGTCTGGCATGGACACATAGAAATGACCATGAACAGAGTTCGGAAACTTATTTAGACTTTCAAAGTATTACGACATGTGGCAACAAAAACACTACTTAAAGAAACATATATTTCCCTGGCACAAACTATTACTTGATACTGCTTGCCCATTTTTGGTTGTTGGTGGTGGTTGCAAAGTTGCTGGATCTAATAAGATCGCAGTGCTGTTTATTGAAGACCATGTTTTTAAATCATGTCGATCACCAACAGATGAGATAAACGTATCGGCCAATATTTTGACAATAAGAAAATTATATATCCAACAACTGTTGCTAAAAACACAAATCGCTTATCTATAACAAAATCATTGCCAGAAAAACGAGCCGCATTGTCGTCAACATAAGTCAAACTAACTCCAAGTTTGCCAGTAAACAGTGTACATTCCGATCAACGTGTGTATCAGTCTACAATAAGGTATAAATATCAATATAGAATAAGGTAAACAAGCTATTACTATACATCATATACCATCAAAGATACTCTTAATGTAAAACTGTTCTAACAAATTGCCTTATAACTACACCCACGATGAAGTTGCAAATGTAGTTATGATTCCTTAATTCGACACACACATACACACACGCACACGCACACGCACGCACACGCACACGCAC
>JAFELO010000315.1:561034-601441 GCA_017140195.1 Eumaeus atala | reverse complement strand
CACACACACACACACACACACACACACACACACACACACACACACATACACACACAATTTATATTACAAAATAATAAATTAAATATGATACATACAATGAAACAAGGAAATAAAGATCGTAAATACAACAAAACATTATTAAAATATATACATGAATAGTGATGGATGAAGTATTATATAACTTATCAACTAATTGAAAAACAAATGCTTATAATATATTATGGTTCCCGCTGTCAGACACGCATCAAGACTTACAATTCGAGTCAAACTTACATACAAAATTTATCCAAGGGTTCAAACATCATAACCTTACTTCGTGAGCAGTAGAGTAAAAAAACGATAAAACAAAATATGATACTTCATACTTATAATATTGTATTAAAATATTATTGAGAAAATGTCTTTGGTCCCTAGTTTTAGTTGTCGTACAACACAAGCTGTATCGAATACAAAACAAATATGCAAATACCCTCTCTTTATACAATCACTGATGTAAACATTGAATTAACTACTTAGAAATTATGTGAACGTCATATTTTACATAATTATTTTACACTAAGTCATTTATGTTATTAAATTAATAGAAAAGAACATTGGTTATGGAAGGGCGGATTTTCCTACCACAAGCATCTTTTTGCTAAAATGGAGGCTCCAAACACATAAATATGAAATGTAATTTGGTAACGTAAATAAAACATTTATTTATTTATTTTAATAAATGGTAGTGTTTATTCCGTTATTTTTTGGTGGCGAAAAAGGCACTTAATTTTCCAAACCCCTCTTCAATTACAAACTTGAAGATTTTTTGTAGTATAGGGGGACAAACGAGAAATTGGATCCTTCTGACAACTACCGACGCCCATAAACATCCACATTATTGTCATGCAAATGCCTTCCTTTCCTCCTCACCTTCAATTGGCAAATGGCTCACGAGCCGCAAAACGCGACAGTATAGCTCTCGTTTTATGGCGGTGTCATGAACGCGACAGGTACCTCCCCTGTTATACAGGCCCAATTCGGCTGCATGCAGCAAGTCGCTAACTCTCACTAAATTGTATTGTCTTTTCAATTAATGAAATAAAGTTTTTAACGAATAAAAGTAAATTGCGGAATCAAAAAAATGTGACCCCAAACAGTTTGATCCTAATACATATCTTCAGGGGTAATAAATCGTATTCTATGGACATTATTACTAACGGAAACTACGGGCTCGAGTCATGGGTAAAACAAATGAGTGCGGTATGTTTTGAGGTTCTGTAGCGACCTCATCTAAAGCCCGACTGTACGAGTACGAGCCGGGACTGTGTGAGCAACGCGGACCGAAACGTTCTGCCTTCCAGACTCAGAACACCGGACAGAAGCCAGGGTGTAGCTTCGAATGTAATCTTTACGCGCACGCGAAAATATCTTTTTTATTTTTCTTTACAATTTGTAACTAAAAAAAAAAGAAAAGTTACCTTCACGCCTGTTATCCCCGAAGAGGTAGGCAGAGGTGTGCTGGTACATCCACAACTCGTAAGTGCAGGAGATATACTAGAACACTCACGAAGCAATAAAAACATGTGACAATGTAATAATAAATAGTGTGGATCACGAAATGGTTTATTTTCACGTTCTATTCAACCTCAATATAGTACCAACTCTTTCACTACATTTATGGCTAAGTCAAGGACTTGACTTACATATAAGTATTGGAAGGAAATCTGAGAATCAAAATCATTTCCTTGCTGAGTGCCTTATTAATAGCAGTGGCCGAAACTAAGCTGTAATGATGGATGAGCTTCTGTATGATCCACAGTAGTGTAGGTATAGTGGGGCACTTGCAGGAAATGTTGCACAGCCTAAAGGAATCCTCCCGACGTATTGGCCTTAGGATTAACTTGGATAAGACGAAGGTCATGTTCAACGAACACGTTCTCCCCAGGCCGGTCAACGTCGTTGGTGCTGTTCTGGAAGTCGTAGACGAGTACGTCTACCGCGGGGAAACAATTGCAATTAGGTAGATATAACTTCGAGAAAGAAGCCGACAGAAGGATCCAGTTGGGTTGGGCAGCATTCCGGAAGCTTCGTCACATACTCGCGTCGGCTATACCGCAGCGCTTGAAAACAAAAGTCAACCAATGCACTCTCCCCGTGATGACCTACGGGGCTAAAACATGGCCTCTTAATTTAGGACTGGTCCACAAATTTACGTTAGCTCAACGGGTTATTGAACGTGCTATGTTGGGTGTTTCTCTGTCCGACAGAATTTGTAACGAAGTCTTAAGGCAGAGAACTAAAGTATGCGATATCACGCGGCGAATAAGCTCGCTGAAGTGGCATTGGGCTGGTCACACACTCAAAAGAACAGATTTCAGATGGGTCTGTAAGGTTCTGGAGTGGAGGCCACGATTAGGAAAACGAAGTGTTGGTCGACCGTTCACCAGGTGGGAAGACGATCTCCGTGCAGTAGCCGGTCCAGGATGGATGTGAGTAGCAGAAGATCAGTCGTCTTGGTTCATTCAAAGAGGCCCATGGCCAGCATGGACCGATAAGGGCTGATAATGATGGTGATGATGAAGGGAGCACTTAGAGGAGGCTTTCGATATTTTCATCCCCAAGATGTAAATAAGGGTTTAAAGATTATATGAAAGAATCAAACCGAACGCAGGTTACACCGCGGCTCGTCAGTTGATTATAAAAAAAAATGTGTTAATGAAAGCTTATATAATACCTGCCCACATTGTCCCGAACCCTAAAAGCTACGGAAAAATATCGCACTAGGGCTTCCTTCATAGTAAGGAGATGTACTAGCTTCAGTACTAAGTTAGTAATAAGTTCAAAAGATTATGTTTGTTACAAACCTTTATTCAATTATTCACATGTTTATTTCTAAATATTTATAAACTTACAAACTATCATCACAATCACGCACTATAAATGTATTACATTTATTTTATTTCCTAAATAAATTATTATCTTTATTAATTTTCAGTTTGCGTGTAGAAATAACCGTGGGAAATTTTGATTACTACCATCTAAAATTTAAACGCCAATTAGCTATTAACGTTTGAATATATCGTATACAAAATTCCGGTGAATCGTAAGACTACTTACTGTTACAATTGGAAATCTTACTACTCGATACATATTTCTAGAATAGAAATAATCTTTGTCTACAATCATTACTTTACACTAAAGTCATGTTTAAAGTTACTCACATTAATGAACATTAAATCTCTTACATTTTAATTACATATATTATGTTTGTAAGTGCTATATATAATACTTAGCTAAAATGCCCAAATTCGCAAAACTTTGTGAAACATTAGTTTCGTTGCTGCCTTCTGCGTTGTTCGACAACGACGATATATGCCATTGCATCATTCAGGGAACAATATTCTTCACTATTCAAAAAATCCCAAGCCATATCCACAGCGACAAGGGCGGGCTTATATTTTTTTTATGCAAAAAAGAAGCCTATCAAGATGATACAACCAAAACGTAGCTTGCGCCAGGACGTTATTCAATGATTATCATAATTAAGTTAATTGCAAACCAATGAACATAATGCTCCACGTAAGTAATTTCTTTTTCCAGAATAGGGGGCAAACGAGAAATCGGAGCCTTTTCAGACTACCGATGCCCATGAACATGAACATTCTCTTAAACCTCACGAAACGCGACACTGAAGATGTCCCTTTACGGCGGTATTATGTGAGCGAGAGGTACCTCCCCGGTCGTGCCGGCCCAATTCCGTTGCACAGGAGGATGTAGTGTCATGCACTATACATGAATTTGTTTATATGTATAGGCATAGTATATAATGTAAATAAGTAGAGCTGTGGACTTCATCTCGGTCTATTGACTTATTTATTACACCCCACGTTTCAGATGCTGACATCAGCCATACTTAAGAGAGGACTTCCATCACAGAGGATCAGTCCATCCCAAACTATCGCTGCTGGAAAGCATCTGAAACGCCGGGCATGTTAAATAACTAAACAAATCGCGATTCGTTATGTCAGAGTATATTTTAGATATCATACCTCAAAACTTTTACAAACATTTGTCACAGTAAATTATTCACCTATTAAAAATGCTATCGTAATTACATCTATTACTCTCATTCATAGAGATCAAATATATAGAGATTATTAAACTTTACAGTACACCTTCTACTGTGGCGATTTAATCGTTATATCTAATTTGTAATATTGCAATAGAACTACTTAATCGGATTGTAGCGAGGACATCTGACAAATTGAAACGGATAATTTGGGGTTATAAAAACATACCGTTATAACAATTGAAAGTTTGGAGAATTTTGATTTGGCTAAATATGACACAGCTCTGTACCATTATCTATTATATCTAGAATAATAAGATATATCCCGAAAAAAGATTAGACTGTCAGGATACATTACATGGAATAAAAATTGTGGGGCACAGCCAGCATCTGAATAATCCGTTAAAATAATTTTATTGTAATTCGTGCAAACATAAGAAATTAACACTCTGTAACACTCATAACTTAAAGTTCATATAAATGCTATTTGTACAATATACTTATGGCTTAAGCCATTCGTTGATGGGAATCTTTTCGAAGGCCGAGTTGAGGAAGATACGGAAGTGCTTCGCGATGGCTGCAGAGGCGGCCGGCCTCATCTCGTCTATGATCTCCGCTGCGTTATTGTTCAGGAACTGATTCATGGCCTCACCTGAAATTTGAATGAAAGAGAGAATAAAAATAGTAATGTAAGCTAAGTAAGATCTTGTGTTTACAAAAACCTTACGATTGTAGGTAGGCAGAGGAAATAGAAAAGCTGGAACAGATACACCGTGTATGGAAAACCTCCAAATTAACCTACCGTTAAGTTTAATCTATCGTTAAGAGCAAATCGTTGCAACAAGGCATGAGGGCGTGATTGTCACATAAAAGACTTCCTAGGCCGGCTGCAATTCGTCCATCACTACATCTCAGAGCACGTCTCGTACAATGCTCCAGGGAGGTGTATTAATTAAGATTAATGCTATTGAGCCTACAATATGGATGAGCTTGATGAGCCCTCCTCCCGGATGAGCTCGTTAGATTATTGAAACTGGAAGGAATAAATTTTGTGACATACGCAAATAATTTGACGCTCACGATTGTGGTTACACGCGATACCATCGAACTGAAATGTTCTACGCTCTTATGCTCTCCGTGTACCTTGAGGTGGGTACGTGCATGAGTGAAAGCCCACCTCCCCATGCTTACCCACAACTGATCGTTTATCTTCCAAAATTATTAAAGAAGTACCTATAACACTCCCACGGTTGACGGTATCCCTGACCCGGAACCTGGAGCCCTTCAGCTTGAAGTCCACCTGCATGCGGTCCGCGGTCATGTACTTGACCGACTGCTTCTCGATCTCCTTGCCGAAGATCTTCACAATCGCCACCACGTCACCTGCAAATATATGTACGTGATGGTTTAATAAGAGGAAATGCCAGGCTGTGTTACAGCCGCATTGGGCCGGCACGACCGGGCCACGACCTCACATTCGCACGATAAACAATAGCTGTACTTTTAATGCAACAATACATCTTCGCTTCTTCTTCGCCGTCCTTCAGAATGCCTCATGTTAAGGTAAAATGTGTTGCTTTGCTTTCTTATAGTTTTTATTATCGTTTATAGAATGAGAGCCTTTTGACGACTTCCAACGCCCATTGACCTCCGCATAATAAATTGCCAGGCCTTGTGTTGCCCTCATTTCCTCCTCCCCTCCAATAGAACCCCGGCTGCTGACAAACGCGACAACAGAGCTGTGCCTTTATGCCGGTATCATGAGGGGCGAGAGGCACCAACCATCGTGCCGGCCTAGTGCTTCCTCCACACTCCTCACTCTCTCGATACAAACACGCCGGCTGCGAATACGAATAAATGCAAGAGGTAGTGCCATGCTGCATTGCAGCGGAATGAGGCCGGCACGATGGGGTAGTTTCCTCTCGCTCACATAATACCGCCGTAAAGTGACATCTTCGGAGTCGCGTTTCGTGCGACTTGTGAGTAGCCGGTGAGCCATTGGTGGTGGGGGAAGGAGAGCAACGAATCGGTATAGTAATTATGTGGATGTTCCTGGGCGTCGATTGTCGTAAAAAGGCTTCGATTGCTCGTTTCGCTCGCCCCCTTTCCTGTAAAAGAAAACTTGTCACCTTCAGACGGTACCCGACGTGATCACGTGTCTCTCTATCCCGGTGGCTACCGGGACACAAGTATGTAGTAACATCCTTCTCAAAACTACAATCGCATGAAACAAATACAAACAGACGGCACATAAAGTAATAAGTTCTGTATATAATGTTTCTGTTTGTTTACCTTCCATCTGACGTTTTCGCTACAAGTCCGAACCAAAGGAGCTGGGAGCATGCCCTTTCTTATTCTTACTTCTACTTTCTCTTTCCGGTTTAACGTATTTAATTTTGTTATATCACTATTTATTATTTTTATTCCGTCTGCGTGTTTGCCCCCCTAATACTATAAAAAATATATTGACTTCTTAAGTACAGCAACACCCGCCTTTCCTCACAAAACCATTTGTCTGCGGAACGACCAAGCCCGGGGAGACATCTATAACTAAAACTTATACTTACTGAAGGAAGCCCAGAAGTCTCCTTGAGAGCGCACAGGGAAAAGGAGCACCTGCCCGGACACCTCGTAGCGGCCCGTTACTTCTATACGGGGGAGTACTAAACCCATGTCGATGCGAAGTTTCTTCAAATCTGACCTGAAAAAAAAACGGTTTTCATACAATTTAATCCATTCCGGTGAAGCAGCGCAACGCCTTAACGTGCGGATGATAATGTCGAAGCTCACAAAATTGGCACCGATTGTTCGTGTTATTTGTTTATTCCTAGCCTATAAAAATGACACCTATTTATAAAATAAATTTCTCAAGTTTCGTCGGTATGTGATCGCTTTTCCCAAAATTAAAGAAACGGATATTTCAACTTCTCCTTAATTCCTTAAATAAAAATTAATTAAATGCAATAGTTTTTCGTCGGGACGTACTGTTGCTGGGAATGCTATTGCATTTACTTCCACAGCTCATCGGTAAATGTGATGAAGTAAGACATATACGAACGAGATACACATATTTTAGGAAGAGGTAGTGCCATACTGCAGAGGAGGAGGTAGTGCCATGCTCAGTGCTTGATACTACATCCTCCTATGCAAAGGAATTGGGCCGGCACGACCGGGGAAGTACCTCTCGCTCACATAATAACGTCGTAAAGGGACATATTCAGTGTCGCGTTTCGTGCGGTTTGTGAGGGGGTGCGGGGGGAGGGCAGAGCATCGGCATAGCATTCGGTATTGTGTGGGTGTTCTCGGGCGTCGCTAGTCGTAACAAGGCTCCGATTTCTCGATTGCCCTCCTCCCCCCCCCCCCAATTCTGTAAATAAAATCGAATTCATAATATTAGTAGGATTCTAACACTCTGAACCATTTCGATCTCTGAATCATCCAGCTGTGTCGTAAGACGTAATTCTGTAGGCCAATTTTCATAATGACACCACAAATTACAAACACGATAATGCGTCTAAATTAAGTTTGCAATTTGAAACATGACAACGGAAAATGGTCGCGTTGAAACTTTTGAGCAATTTTGCTTCAAAATGTTTAATTATCAGCATGTTACTAGCTGTGTTATATGTGGCCTGGTTTTGTGTTAAAGCAATATGTGAAAAATTTATACCTGCAATAAACCTGCTAAACATAAAATAACGAGCAATCGGAGCATTTTTACGGCGTACTTCGCGACGCTCGACTGTCTGGACAGTTACTATGCCGATGCGTTACCCTCCTTCTCCCCTACTCACAAACGGCATGAAACGAGACACTAAAGATGTCACTTTATGGCGGTATGATGTGAGTGAGAGGCGCCACCCCGGTCGTGTCGGCCCAATCCGTTGCGTAGGAGGACGTAGTGTCATGCAATATGCATAGCACTGCAACCACCTATGCAGCATGGCAATACCTCTTCTTATATATACTATATGCTTATACATATTTATCAAAATGACGTAACCCACAAAATTACATTAGACACACGAAAGAAGACGGAAAAACTCACTAATTACGAACATCTACGTTACTTTTCGTACCGAAATCCGATTACCTGTATCAATATTTGTGCTATTTCGTAAAGTACACAAATTTCAACATTAGCACATAATAAGTTAAATATATGTCGGCACACAGAACAAAACTGTAATCAGACTCCGCCTGATTTTAGCTGTTTTTGGGATATATTAATGAAGAAAAGTAATGTGGTTTTATGTATACTAAAACTCGTATTAAAATTTCAAAAAAAAAAAAAGAAGAGCAATGTGCAGGACATAAAGACATTATGACTCGAATGGCTACAATAATTTCCGAATTTTGCAAAATTAAAATGAATAAAATACACGTTGTACTAAATACACGTTGTACTAAATACACGTTGTACTAAATACACGTTGTACTAAATACACGTACTAAATACACGTTGTACTAAATATATGGTTTAGTGACTAGCGATCCTAGTCTAGTCTAGACAGTGAATTAGGTTGTGAAACGCACAGTACAAAAATGGAAAGCTGGAAGAGCTCCAAAATATATAAATGAGATACAAAAACTGGTAATTCTTAACAAAACTGAAAATTCAATGATGCTATTAGGGAACTTGTCCGTAAAGTAAACACATAACAGGAATTTACAAATATATCTTACAAAGATTTTTGAAGTAATAAAATTCACCAGGGTATCATCTCGAAATTGAAGGGGTGCGGAAGTGCATATCCCCTGCCGTGAGGTAAGGAAAACCGTAATGGAAGGTACAATATCTATATCCGATTTATTTATTGATTCAAAAACTTATTATTAACAAATTGTGTTTTGTTGTAATTCTTAAAGTTTTAATTGTTATAATATTTAACTTATGATGATGTAATATGAAAGTTAATATTGTATATTTAAATGTAATTGTTTATATTTTTATGCCTTTAATGTCCAAACATAGGGTCACTCTTTGTACCTTGATCTATCTATAATGTACAAATAAATATATCATATAACACTTTTAATATAAAAGAAAATATTTGAATATCATCTCGAAATCGAAGTTGCGATTTCAAAGACAATAAAGTGTGACGCATTTAACAGATTCATAAATAAAAATATTACTTATCTTAGTTTAATAATAGGTTACCTAATGTTTCTCTGAAGTCTTACATAATATGCTTATCTGTACTGATATTATTTAGAGGAAACATTTGATTGTTCGTTTGTTTGGTTGTTTGCATCGAATACGCCGCGAAACTAATGGACAGATTTGAAAAACTGTTCTATTATTAGCATCCTACGTTATGAACATAGGCAATATAGCCTCTTCTAAAACGCTTTGATGATTCTGAAAACACCCATAATATAATCAAAATGTGCAAATTAATATCAAGGCTTATTTAGCAGCAGAAATTGTTGACAACTAGCTACCCCGACAGACGTGATTCTGTCATAAATAGAATTTGTTGTCATTGTAACGTGTGATGTTTACGAGGTCGAAATTAAAATACATATTTTTTGTATTTTTTTTTATTTTTGTAAGTCAATGAACCTTTGCCACTCTTCGTGAAATATTCGTGCGAAGCCGGGCGGACTGCTAGTCTTATTATAATTTGCAGACATACTTCTAATGTTGCACGTTTTGCTACAAGGTTTAACTTCCATCTTGCTTTCGTTGACTTATTCGTCTCAACACAACTGCCTCACTTGAATTAACGTCTTTTTTATATAATACAGGGGACCAGTCTGACAGCTGTACCGTTGATTTCTTTTTTCGGACTTCACGTATCTATTAGTCCGAAGAAAACCACGATATGCTATCTGTGGAAAATACGGTACAAGTAAGACTGGAAAAAGCTTGGGCGTCGTAGAATCGAGTCGCGTGACGGTGAACGCGGTCTAATGACATAAGATGGCACTGGAGTGGTTGGCAAAGAAGAGGGCAATACTCCATATGAGTTATCCAACACTTCCTAGTTATTTTGGTGACGTGTGTAAACGCATTAACACGCGGACACCAGCCCGGGTGTGCCGAATACGCATTAAACCACCGCGAGGACCATCGGAGTCGCCTATGGTGAGGTACCACATTACTGTAACTCGTCAGGGCACCTCGACGGCTAGTCATTCCCCTAAGGTGAAGTCATGACACAACCTCTACAGAGTATTTGTCCAGTACCATAGAATAGTAGAATAACCCTGGAAATTCGGGGCAGTGCATTAGGGTGAGGTTTCCGTCCTTGCCCGTCCGCAAAAACACCTTCTCCTGCTCCTCTGTCCGCTCTTCTTGTAAGAGGGGTTCAAAGAGAAACCCCCTCAGTTCTATTAGCTTCGCCTAATGTGTCTGCTCCACCTTAAGCGTCTGAGCCCCACCGCCACGACAAAGCTTGAACACTGGGTTAAAGCTGTTACAGATCATATGTTTTTAGGAAGTGGTAATGCGGTGCTGCATAGGAGGAAGGGGGTAGTGCCATGCATGGCGCATGACACTACATCCACCTATGTAACGGAGTTGGACCCGCACAATCGGGGAAATACCTCTCGCTAACTTGATACAGGCGTAAAGTGACAGCGTCGCTGTCGCGTTTCCAGCGGTTTCTGAATAGCCGGTGGCCCATTGGGGTATGATAGAAGGGCAACGCATCTGCGTAACAATCATGCGCACGTCCATGGGCGTCAGTAGTCATTGAAAGGCTCCGACTGCTCGTTTTCCTCCTTATGCTATAAAAACAACGCGTCTACTGAAGGGCTCGCCATTGTTATATATTCACCCGCTCCTAGGCTATATTTACTGACCTAATTTTAGTGACAGTATAGTTGCTGGGCCCGACGACAGTAATGTTGTTGAAGGCGGCTGTCACTCGCACGGGGCCGGCGGCGTTCTCCATCACCAAGCGATCTATCAGCAGCGGCTCCAGCGGAGGTACCTCCAGCTCGGGGATACCGTTGGACAGATACGGACGGAGGTGGTTGAAGGATCTCTTGATACAGCTGTCCAGTTCTGGATCGCTCCGATTGCATGGCAGGAGGAATTCGGCTGGAACGAAAGAAAGAAATGCATGTAAATTGTTATCTCTATCACTACACTGTAGAGTTTAAAATGCAGCGACGCACATCGGCCTGCAACCAATCTAAAGCGCTTCTAAGTCTTAACCTAATTACCGATGATCCTACGTGACGTATTTATACTACGGTGACTATATATACAGCAAATATACTAGAACACCCACCATTAGCCAAGGTACTGAGGCCTATGACGTCATAGGTAGCAAGCATATGGCCACTTCGGGCACATTCCAATAGAAATTGCGTGGGGCATTTTAAGTGCAGCCACAAGTATGCTCTGTTCTCCCTCTATCCCCTATTCGCCCTTGAGAGTATGAGTCGCCTAGATCCATTAATGTACTCCGTAAGAATAAAAATATTTTTCGTTTATTTAACAATTTTTTGGATTTTTTTAATACACTAAATATAGTGAAATAGTTTTTGGTACATATTTCGTTCGTCAATAAAACGTGAAATAACATAAATTCTTTAACAGCCTTAAAGAATTTATGTTATTTAAAATTAATTGAAAATTTTACGCGCATCCACAATATAACAACCCCACAATAATAATAATTGTAACAACGCAAACTTATTATATACTACTCAAAACAAAATAAGGGCCACTAGTTTATTTACATTTAAGTTCAATTTAATTAACTGAAAGTAACTGTTAACTAGCATTATATTCATATTATGAACTCTTTGGCGTTTGATCTCTTTTATGCCCTTTAAATTTTATGTGATCGTGTTCCTAATTTGAAATTATTGGCCATCATTTTAAGAAAAATGAATGGAATATATTCTTATGTTTTTCTTTGATTGTCTCCTTAACTTGTTTGGGTTATTTTGGGAAAAAAAGTATTACTTTCTCAATTTTAATTGGATTCATTGATCATCTCGCGTTAATTGTGCCACTAGTACGAAGGCACATGGGTGCAATTACAGCAAACAGAGCCATAACTATGATTCAAGAAGGACGTTCCTAGCGTTACGTGGGTTTGCAGTTGGATCTTTCTCGTAAAGCTGTCCAAAGTGTACGGAATCGCTTTCAAGACACTAGCAGTGTTACCAGGAGACCTGGTTCAGGTAGAGTTTCCGTACATCCAACTAAGAGCTCGTCGTGATCGTACAGTAACGGCCCGTAAGTCACAGCACCTGCGGCTGACGACGGGTACCCGTGTCAGTGATCAAACTATGCGTAATCGATTGCACGAAGACCAGAAAACGTCAAGACGACGAGTTGTTCGAATTTCTCTGAGCAGGGTTCAACGTGCAAACCGATTAATATTCAACCGTCAGTGTTTGAACTGGGGGATTAATCAGTGCTATTTACAGACGAGTAAAGTAAAATTTCTTAATGATGGTCGGCGTGTTAGAGTGTGTAACATCGAGGACGTCATCAGGCCTCAAGTGATCCCATTTGCACAGCGAGTGGGGCATAAAATCATCCTGATGCAAGATAATGCCCGTGCACACACAGCTCGATCAACCCAAACTGTACTAGGAGGGTCTCATATTGAGGTATTACCATGGTCAGCTAACAGGCCGGATTTAAACCCAATCGAGCAGTTGTGGGACTAATTGAAACGAAGATTTAGAGAGAATGAGCAAGGTGTCTACAACCAACAGCAACTGATTGACGCTCTAAAAGATGTTTGGGAGGAGATCCCATTCCAGATGAAGACGTGAGGAATTTAATCCAGGGTATGCATACGAGGCTTCCGGAGGCTTTTTGCTGGGAGAGGAGGACATATACAATAACATTATTTTGCAGTTACATAAGTTAAACAAGTTAATGTCTTTATTATTTTCATGATACATCAAAAAATCTTAGTGGCCCCTATTTTGTTTTGAGTAGTATATAAAAAAAAACATTCATTCAAGTGAGGCAGGTGTGTTGAGACGAATAAGCCAGCACAATGTAGCAAAATGCGCAACATTAGAAGTATGTCTGCAAATTATAATAAAACTAGCAGTCCGCCCGGCTTCGCACGAATATTTCACGAAGTGTGGCAAAGGTTCATTGACTTACAAAAATAAAAAAAAATACACCCCGTATTGCAAAGAGAGAAGGGCATACTCGTTATTAAAAAGGAGAAACAAAAGTGACAAGAAAAGTAGTTTGTCTTTTTCCGGTGTTTCCTTTTGTTCATGTTTTTCATTCAAAATGGCCAATTTTATTATGAACATAAAAAAAACAATTCATGATCATTATTTTAAGCAATTGTTTGCCTATGTTATAATTAATAACATTATTTTGTAATTACAGAAGTTAACAAGTTAAAGTCTTTATTATTTTAATGATACATCAAAAAATCTTAGTGGCACTCATTTTGTTTTGAGCAGTATATATTATAGGAACTACCAATCTATTGGCATAATACAATACTCCTTATTTATTAATACCACGCAATAACGTCATTTATCGTGTTCAATTACTTGAACGCAACGAAGCTATAAAGTTTTCAGTTTTAAAATTTTAGGAAATATAAGTATATGTTACTTATTGAAATACCGAAAAATGTGAATAAATATCAATGTTTTTATGCATTTAGGTGTAAAAGAAAAATATCGGTTGTCCCTGCAGGCTATCCCACAAATTTCCTGCATTTTCCTCGCGACGACGCGACGGCTCGTATATATACGGATATACGGGCATGCGGAGATAGGGACATACGGAGATACGCGCATACGGAGATACGGAGATACGGGCATACGGAGGCACGGACACATGGAGATACGGGCATACGGAGGCACGGACATATGGAGGTACGTACAAACGGAGTCCAGAAATATTGTCGTTAGCGAAAACTTTCCACTTATGCTATAGAAAGGCAGCTCCTGATATGGATAATCTGCGACAGGAGACGACGTTGCTTTTCAACAAGAATGTAGGATTGTATTTTTTAAGAATCGCTTCCATAGCTAATGTCAATTGTTTTTTTTAATTCTTATTTTCATTAGATTGTTAACAAAAGTGTAACGACAAAAGAATGGGTTCAAATATAACAAACTGTGATATTGAAAATCAGACTGAACGCAATAACATCAATCAATATCTTAAAATTTTCTATGTTTGCGGGAAGTATAAACACGTGATTGTCAGTATGTCGAGTTATTCATATAATCTACGTAATGCAAATTTTGCAATTTTTGGCAGCTTATTGCAAGATTCAATAACACACAATTTCGATATTTCATGGATATTCATATTTTTTATATTATTTCATATTTTAGGATAGAAAGAGGCTGTTGGTGGCCTTTGAGATCGATGACATTTCATCACCGCACAGAAAACTTACGCAACGGCAGTGCAAAAGTGGCCTTGAGTGTCCGATCAACGTCTGAACGAAAACAGACTGGTAGCAGCTTGCGGCATTTTGGTTATATAACGTTTTGGTTAAATAACGTAACATGACCTTGTGTAGGATTTGCACCACGCTCGGTTCAAGTTCACAATTAGCATGGGACCTATACACCGGTGTTGTGTTTCATACAACGTTATCATCATCAGCCCGCTTCTCGGCAATTCTACGTCGAGATCGTCTTCCCGTCTGGCCGCTTATAATAGGACTTTGCTCATTATTACATTAATCAGAACTTGTGTTTCCACTTTTATACCTACAGGATACAGAAGTGAAACGAATGCCGATTTTAGACGTTCAGATTTAAAGTTATTACGGTGCCAAAGGTGGCTATATAGCGTTTGAAATAATTACGATCTGGAGAACTAAATACAAAAGAAAAATAAATTAAAATTAGCACATTGTTTATTAAGGTTTCAGTCTTAAAGTACTTTATTTCTCATAAGAACATAAATTCACTTATAATCAGATACATAACTACAAAACATGTTTTTTTTATATATATCTGGACCATTAAATACAAAAGTACACTTATTTTATTGACGCTGGAATACGGGATTTAAGCCTGTCAACATTTTCAAATTATTGCATTGTTTAATTTCATCTGGTAATATGTTGAAGAAATAAACACCCCCCAAGAAAGTAGTCTCTTACCATAATTTGTTCTTACATTATCAACCTGGAGCTTATATTCATTTGTTAAATGCGATACGTGTGATCTCTCATTGAGCTTAATTTCGAATTGTATGGAACCTGATTATTTTCAATTGTGCAATCAATGATGTTTTTAATTAGAATTCAGATTATTGTATGTGTAGAGTTGTGATATATACATTAATTGCTATCTACACCATTTGTATGTGAAACAATGAATAAATATTTTACAATTTATAATTGTATATCATATTGCAAGACATCATGAACTAACTTATGAAACTGATGACAAAATTGAAGAACTTGTGTGAACATTTGTATGATTTTTAGTGGTTCAAATGTGTAATGGCTCAAACACACCTCGAACTTCGCTGTCAATCGAGCTACTTCAAACCAAATAATCTTTGAATATGCTATGAACTTGGTTAATACTACATATGTACTTTTTTATATATAGAATAGATGAGCAAAGGAGCAATCGGGGCCTTTTTACTACTCCCGACGCCCATGAACATCCACATAGTTACTATGCCGATGCGTTGCCCTGCTTCACCTGCACTGCAAACTGCACGAAACGCGACACCGAAGTTGCACTTTATTTTACGGCGGAATTATGTGAGCTAGAGGTACCTCCCCGGTCGTGCCAGCCCAATTTTGTTGCATGTAGTGTCATGCACTATGCATGGCACTACCTCCACCTATGCAGCATGGCACTATCTCCTGCTAGATATAGATTAGAACCAACATTAAGTTCTAGCAGAAAATATAAAATGTAGATGTTGTGACCGGTAAGCACCGGAACATCGTGTTGTGACAGTGAAAATTAATGAAACATAGCGAAAAAAAAAATCTTATACTAAAACTACTTTTAAGGATTTTATCGCGGTTTATTTCATTATTATTATATATACATATATTGATTCCAAAGTTTTGAGACGTCGTGCTTGGTAAAGAATGAAATAAACCGCGATAAAATCTGTATTAATAATACATAGTTTTCTTGTAATGTACATTTGCGTAAACTTAATACAGGAAAATAATTTCACTTAATTTTTCTAAATAATTTATACAGGTATAAACTTAACTAATATCCATTTTATAATGAATATAAAAATAAAGTATTTAATAAAATAAATTATCCTATCAATATGATACAGATAGATAGAATGACATGGAAAATTAAAAAAAAATGGGAATACCCATTACTCGTGGAAGAGCCATTAAATAGCACCTCGATTACGTTCAGGAAATCGAACATATTGTCTGCCTCAATACACGCTTACTACACCTAAGAAGTTGTAATGTATGAAAGAGATAAAAGATTAATTGAATAATGACAATGCCGGCGAAATGTAAGCATGTGTTCACCGCCCATCGATATATAAAGATAGAATATCATAAAGCAAGTGATGCAACGACAATAATACAGTAAAAGGAAGTCGTGTTACATAAGCGCATAGAACGTACGTCCTTGGGCGAGTCGCGCAATCCCTGCTCTTACTAATCATTACATATATTCAAATTGTCACGAGGTCGACTCAGAAGAGACATTTGACCAAAACAATTGTTACATATATCATAACTGTCACGAGGTCAGGCAGGGACATTTGACGAAAACAATTATTGTCGACAAATACTCGTACAATTTTTTTAAATGCTTCTGTTGCGATTATGGGATGTACGATATTAACAATCTCTTCAAAGGCATGGACGATATTTATATAAAAAAAAGACGATAAATCGGAGCACTTGCCAAGGCTCCAGAATAAATGGGCCTTCGAAGGAAGTAGTAGATTCCGCGGTCTCTTTTTATAGAATAGGGGACCAATGAGAAATCGGAGCCTTTTTACGACTACCGACGCCCACGAACATCTACATAGTTACTATGCCCATGCGTTTCCCTCCTTCCCCCCCTCCCCATGGGCCATCTCTTCCTAAAATCCTCCTCTATGCGATATCCGCTTCCACAATATACTCCAACTCTTCATTATCAACTTAGGTCTCAGGCCGCCCACGGGGCTTGTTCAGCACGTGGAAATCTCCAGAACCAAAACGTTGGAACCAAAAACGAATTGTGTTTTCTTTTGCAACATACACATCACTCACTCTGCAAGTCATTTCCGCAGCACTAGTGCCACGACAAATAGAAAAAAAAATAGAAGAAAAAAAACAAATGAATGACGGTCATCGAAGCACTAAAAAAGGACAAATTCGTGATCATAGTGGCCAGTACGAAACACGCCAACTTCATATGTAAGGACCTAATGTTATGCAAAGGCCGCCTTAAGGACCTTATAGGGCTGGGTCGCTTACAACATTGCTGATTATATAACATAAGTTTACCTGATTACTATTTACCAAGTTAAATACATTTGATGCAGATGTTGGGAACCAAAACGCTTATGCATTACTTTGACATTATTACAGGTAACAATGGCGACTTTGCGAAATACCGATTACACGTCCAATAAATAATCAAGATGTCTTTTACTCTATGAACAAATTAAATCTCCAGAGAGTTCGTTTGACCTTCGCTTTTGACCTTACGTTGCATGTGTTTTTGCATATTCTACATAGGATCCTTCCACGAGGAAGTGGTAGATTAGTCAATCGTTTTAACCTACAGTTGTAATCATAATTACGTAAAATGTCGTTCGATCTTCTGCTTATGTTGTTGTGAGCTAGTTCTAAGTATGACCACTATATCATATTAACGATTCATTATTTATTTGTTTCTGGTTAAATTAGGCATGTTCATTAACATTTGTTATCCTTTACCAAAAAGGCCCCAGTGGCTACGTGTACCCTAAATGACATTCCCTCCAGTACTAACGGGTTATTCAATTGAGGGAGGAGTAGGAGACCCTTACAAATAGTGTCGTAGAAATATGCCCTCGAACGTACGGCTCACGTAAACGAGCTTACGATGCTCCAGTTACTGCAATAATTACAGAAAGCATGACGTAACTACCAATTAACTATCAGCATTTATTTCCTTAACTTTGTGTATGTAATCTCGGTTTAACTTTTGGCACTAAGGACAAAACTTCTGAGGTGAGGTAATCGAAAACGTTTGCAAGATTAATAATCAAAGTTTGTTTGTTTGTGTATTTCCTTTTAGGACTCTGAAATGGTATCAGGAGCACTGATGTATTGCAGGAATTTATTCAGAAAAAGGTTGGGAACATATGGGCATGTCCACCCTGGTGGAGAACAAATAGTTGTCATATAATTATTGTGCACTTTCTGTGCAGACTAATGTGCCAGCATTACGTGGGAAATATATCTTGAAATTATGGGCAAACTGTAGAGATTCAAGTGATTTGTTTGTGTCCATTAAAAAGGAGGTCCTTGGTATAAGTGCGCAATATCATTTGCTTGTGCGAAGCTGACGAACACATGTCAGTTCTTCGCTTCCACAGCAGTCTTCGCATCCACAGCATAAGTTTAAGTGCGGAAAAAACGCATGTATGTACGTCAAATCACCAGAATCTTTATTTGATTCGTGTTATGGGTTAAAATCGAGTGTGTTAGTTTAGATCACACGACCTAAGTAAAACGTAACTGACTATTAAAAAAGAGAGAAACAATAATGTAAGTACTCGCACCTCTCTCTTGAACCAATAGCTAATACGAAATATAACTCTTTCAATCTTCTCCAACTTATATCTCCCTCTCAACTTCCTCCTCCTTCCTCGATCACACTTTTCGTAACGTTCTGCGTGCATTCTCCAGCTTAATCCTGTGTCAAGCGTGCGTGTAGAAGTTTTACTTATATGTGTTATTATTAGACAAAAAATGGTAACAGATTCACCCTCTTGAACGCCTATCACCAAGTCTGAATACTTAATACCTGAATGATACCTGAAATAGGAACAAGTATCGATAGATATTGCCTAGCTTTGTTCTCGAATTGCCGACTCATCCACTATACTATGAAGGGCCATCTATAGGGCCAGTACAAACGGGGCGGTTTACGATACTGCCTTTAAGTGATATCTGTGCTATCGTGCGGCGTGCGTTGCCGGTGGCACATTACCATGAATTACGGAATAATATCAAATCGTCTACGTTGTGTCCGAGGGAGACTATGGACAGCCAGACATCGAGATTATGATTTCTCCCTTGTCACCTTTGACTATAAAAAGCATGGTATACATTTAAGGGTAATTTTATCTGTATCTATGAAACAGTTCCTACGGAGCCGAGCCACACCACATTTTACAAGAGGCGAGCGGGTCAAGGCGAGGACCACGCCTACCACACGAATTGATATTCCAATTAGGTAAGGTAATAAGGGTGGACAATAATGAACGAATTATCTATAAGAAAAACATAAGCGAGCACGCGCACGTGCACACGCACGCGAACGCGCACGCGCCTACGCACACGCTCACGCACACATGCACGCACGAACGCATGCACGCACGCACGCACGCACACACACACACACACACACACACACACACACACACACACACACACACACACACACACACACACACACACACACACACCGATATTGGTACTAGTAACAATTTACCGTACCCCAAAAACAATACTGTATTTTCGGATCGAACATACTTATTTTTGTTGCGTATGGTATTCCTTATTGCGAAAGAATTGACAGTCAAGGAAAACAGTTGGAATACTCGATCACCTATTGCGGTCAACAGCAATGGTACACGTAATGTGTGTGTGTGTCCCAACTGCCAACGCCGACACAAGCGTGAAAACGTCTACCATATTCGGATCACAAGGCTGTTACAACTGGCAAATTTTAGTCACCACATTACAGCTAATGTTGACTCATCAACGATTGCGGATAATTTAATCATTAGCGAATAAATTGGCTTTGTGTAAAAGTAAAAGCTGTCGCGTTTGGCATGGCTTGAGTTTCCGATAGCCCATTGAGGGGATGAAGGAAGGAAGGTCACACATCTGCCTAACAATTGTAATACCTGTGGGCGTAGGCAGATATCAAGAAGTTCTTTTGCATTTACACTATAAAACGAAGGCAAAGCAGTGGGTCAGCTGATGGCAAAAGAGAATGCCTAGAGATATTCAAAGGCGCTTATTTCTTAAGAAACGATAAAAAAATAAGGGGAGTTAAATAGCGTGTATCAGAATAATGCTGAGTGTACCGTTATACCACGCGAGACGACATACGAGAGACACAATCTGATGAGGTTGAAAACCGGCGTTAGGAAGCATGCATTCCATGCCTAAGTTTTGTTTCTACTTTTTTTTAGGAAAGCATTTACGTGACATTAACGACCCATTGATGTGTGGGGCTCGCGGCACATTATAGTGCCGAACACCTAACAAAACCACCGCGAATGCCATGTCTATCGCCACTTGTGAGGTGCCCTGGAACTGCAAATCATCAGGGCACCTCTATGGCTCTACCCTAAAGGACCGACACCGCCTTCACAGACACAGGGCAACCTCGTCAACTGGGACAGTGCAAGGGGTAATGGGGGAGGTTCCTATCCTCGCCCTTTGCCCCGTGCGCAGAGAGAGTCTCCTCTTCCTGCTCTTTAGCCCCTTTTTCTTATAAGAAGAGTACAAAGAGCAGCCCGTCGATTCAATTGGCTTGACCCGAGGTTTCTGGGTTCACCCCAGGATACTAAGCCCTACAGCTACCCCACAGCATAAGGTCGGGTTCGAAAAAAATCTCCATCCAGTCCTATGCGCCACCAGAAAATGACACACTGCACAAAACGCGACAGTATTGCTCTCACTATGCTGTAACTTGTGAGAGACGTCCCTCCCCGTTTGTGATGCCTCAATTGTACTACTTCTTAGTAAGCAATGATACAATTCTCAAAATAATAATGTCGTCATAGCTGAATTGCAGCCACGGCGGCCATCTCTGGAAAGTGCGCAGGACATATTGTAGTGTGCTGCAAGTGCACTCCCTGCTTAGGCGTATGACCGATGGCTTAACGTACTCACCATGGCAGGGGGTCTAGCACAGCTACGACAAGACATGAATGCCACAGTGGGGTTTGCATGGCCACCGTGCTTATACCTAACCAATTTGGCACAAGCTAAGGGCGCACTATATTTTCTTACTACTATTAATTGTTCTGTCTTAAACTATTGCAGATGTCTATAGTATTGCGATTAAATAAATGTTTTTATTTCTTTAAACGTCTTGCGAATGTTTCTCTTCAGAATCCTATTCATTCTTAATGAGTAAAGACCTATGACGTATCGCTGCTTGAATTGTTTTATTCCAGTCGGGAGTCCCGAGTATCATCAGTACAACAACACTTCTTCACGCCACTTCCCTACTGGTGTTTACAGTGCGAGCAGAGTGCCACATATCACGATCATTACACTTTGCCTCCTCAATATTCATAACTCTCTTTATAAGAACGCGCCGTTACGAAAGCTCTTGAAATTATTGGTAAACCTTTGGACAGACAAACAGTGTTACACCGACACTTACTGTCGTGCCTTATTTCTCTCTCATTTCATTATTACGATCGCTAAGCTAGCCCTACTCTAGCTGAAACAATGATCCTTCTCGGTATATTATTAAGACAAAGACGAGACTGGTGAGGTAAAAGCAATTGTTTTGCAGATGTCCATCGGCCTTGATCACGTTCGGGCTGTTTGAGAGCGGTACACATTGAAGCGTGTCTGATTACCTCATAGGCGGCCTTCTGGTGCGGATGCATACATAATGAGTATGTGCTTAATCTACTAATGTGTTGACTTATCGTCGGTCACTATCATCTCACAATTGTAATTTTTAAGCTACCTCGTGAACCGTGATAGCTAGACGGTTATATTTTCACAGATGATGTGTTTCTGTTGTTACTGCAGCAACAAATAGAATAAGTCAATTATTTACTGTGTTTGTCATACAATAAACGTGTACTGTGCCGTTTTTATAAATAGTGGTACGGAACCCATTTGTTTAGTTTTTAATGCAAGTTGTGCTTTTTATACCTGAGGCCCGATCGTGGCCACCGAATTCGAATACAATGCATCATGCTGCAAAGATCCTTTTACAAAGGTCTTAAAGGCCAAGTCAAATTTGTAGATACAGAGAGTGTTGTGGCCAGAGACCATGGAACGTATCGGACTCACAAACCGCACGAAACGCGACATCCCCTCATTTTATTCCATCATGATGCAAGTAGGAGCTGGGGATTTCTTGCGGTGGCTACTTTTTCTAGATTTCTTAAAGGGGCAGTTTGACCCTTTTGGTGACTTTCGACTTCCATAAAAACCACAGGTTACGCAGACCTCCAGACGCCATCCAATTCTCATCGTCAGATGAACACTCATTCTTCTTCTCTACAGGCTTCTCTACGCTTACACACCATGAGGTTCGTAAAAAAACTCCATCCCGTTCTATGCGCCAACAGATACTCACACGCCGCACGAAACGCGACAGTATTGCTCTCACTATGCTGTAACGTGTGTGAAGGGTCAATCCCCGTTTGTGTCGGCCCCAATTGTACTTCCTCTTTGTATGTTATGTTACAATTCTTATAATAACAAAAATGCAATTCTAGCTGAATTTCGGCCACCGCGGCCATCTTTGAAAAATGTGCAGGACATACTATATTGTGCTGAAAGTACACTCCCTGTCCATTATTTTCCTACTCTGATGGGAAGGCAGTCCGACAAGATTGGATCTGGAGCAGGACCGCCAACTTCCTGACTTTGGACCATTACTCTAGATATTGAAAAATCCTGATAACACCGACCGGGGACTCGAACGTTGTACCTCACGTCTGTGTTTGAACATGCTTATCACTAGTCTTCGATGCAGACAAAGTTAGAGTTCTTGCTGCTTTATGTAACATTCTGTTGCAATTATGTTTTTGCTACCTAAACACTTTAAAAAAACCATATCTGTCAGCTTTGACTGTCAGAAAAAGGTGTGCTCCGTGTCGAAGAAATGTGACTTTTTTTTTTCGATGTGGACGGAATAGTGGGTGACGCTATCGGCCATCACCAAATGATAATTAAATAGTTTTTTTCTTTTCCGCTTGAAATCTATATTTTCATGTCAGGATGCCACGAACTATTGATTGATTTAATATAAAAGGAGCTCTTCCTCCTTTTTGAAATTTGGTTAAGTCCAATATAACAAAAAGTCTGATGTCACCATAATCTTCAACTATTGCCTTTGAGGACTGAAGAACAATCCGTCTTGGTGGATCGAATTTATAATTATGTATAGAAAGGAGCTTCCTCCGGGTTGCAGCAGGGATTCTCGGACAACTGCAAAGATAAGACCTCGTTCCCTCATTTTTCTTTCTACTCGCTCCCAACTCACTTCATAATATATATGTTCTTGGGCTAAGAGTACTTTTATTTAACTCCTCTAGCTCGTGACAATTCTAAAAATAAAATAAACGCCTTTTTATTGGTGCTTTGGCTGGTGACATCATAAACATTTGAAGCACTCATAACATTGAAACAATAGCTCACAAATATAAATCAAAGCATAAACAGGGTTAGTAAGTAGACACTAAGCTATTTATTGCACCGCCAAGGATGTACGCATACGTGTCTTAAATTAATGTAATGGTTTGCAAAACAACGAGGCTGGCTGGGCGATAAATAAACATGATCAAAGAACTACATATAAAGAGTCAATCAAGGGCTGAATGACTATTGATTAAGTACTGAATTATGTGAATGATTCAGTAATTACTGAATATTGATGGTTCCGCACAAAATTAGGAAATTTAACAAAAACAATATTATCAACTTCTATGCATGGCTACATATTCAAATGAACTATATATCACGCTTTTTTGAGTTGTTTTTTACTGAAAAATTTTGAAGTTATACTTCCTTTGGCGCATTATTGAAACATTAGGAGAGTAAATTTTTACGGCGGGCGCACACTGTCAGTATAAACCGACACCCTGAAGTTAGCTTTAGTCGGTATTTTAGCATTTCTCTTGTTAGACTATAGATGTATACGTTCTGACACGTCTACATCTTCACACATTTTCTTTAAGTATTATTCAAATAACTTAAGATTATCCAATACAATGAAGATTTTTATAAATCCTGCGTGTGGTGAAGCAGTTTGCTTTCCCTCTCACGATAACCTTCTTAGAGCTTTTAGAAGTGAAGCGCAGCCCAATACAGCTTCATCGGTTTTCATTGCTACGAGTGCTCGTCTGGCGACGAGACTAGGTTTGAGGTTGTAAGAGAGACCGAAGCAGATGGGAAAGTTGCATCCCGAGATGAGGCCTTAGAGTGATAACTGACAGGTTATGCTGTCGCCTTTCGTACTATGTGTGAAATCCTGGTGGCCAGTTGAGGGAGAAGGAGGAAGGAGCAATGCGTGTATGAGTAAGTACTCATTATGCAAATGTGTATGGGTTAGAAACCTTACAGTCTATGCTGTCGCGTGTTTTGTGGTGTCAGTTACCGATGACCCAGGGTAGTTCAGGAACCCCTCCATGGTTCAAGCCTTGTCGTGGCGCTGGGGCTTAGTAGCCTGGGGTGATCAAAGACACCTAAGGCGAAGCCAATTAAACCGAGAAGGTAGCGGCTCCTAGTACCCCTCATATGTGAAGAGGAGACAAAAGAGCAAACTCACCCCATTGAACTGTCCCAAAGTCGGTGGGGTTGTCCTGTAGTGCTGGGCATCCCCATCTATAGAGGTGGCGTCGGTCCCTTAAGGGGCTGACTAGCCGTCGAGGTGCCCTGATTTGCTGCTCCGGGGCACAACACCAAAGGCGGCACTGGTAGCACTCGCGGTGTTTTTTGTGGGAATTCGGCACTATATAATGTGCCACGAGCCCCACACACCACTGGACCCCACCCAGGGCGCGTAAATGCGTTTCTCCGCGTCAACAAAAAAAAGAAGGTTAATTCAGGAAGGCGGATGGAATGGATATCTTTGGTGGTCTAAAGTCCCAAAGTAGTCCAATCACTCGATTGCCTCTTTATACTTAAATAATCACGCGATATCTGTAATAACTGCGATTGTTACATTATTTTATTACTAAAAGATTGAATGTACTTCAATGTTAAATTATGTACATAATATAATAATTGCTTATTGTTCTCAATTTAAGTAAACGCATCGGCGCTTTTTTTAACAAAAGCTCTCGATATTATGTATGAGTTTAATCTATTATGTTATATGTTTTCTTAAATTTTACACCAAAATTATAAATTACATTTTACAATCAAACAGTTGTGAATTAAATCATAATTAATAGTTTCAATTAGCTCAGCACAATATTTAAATAACAAAAAATATTTGAATATTTACCCAACCGAATCCTTTCGAACGTTTTTTTTTAACCCCGACATCTTTAAATCAAGATCTCACAGGACTAATATTAATGAAGGAGGAGATGTAGATCACAATAACATCATCATCTACGCATATTATAAAGCAATCATCACACTTCTATGATGAGTTTCACAAAATTTATGAAACAGATTTTCATGCGGTTTTCACTTGTAGGCAAAGCGATTTCCGAGGAGGTTTTTGTATATAATCTGTTAAGGTAACAATCCGGCCTCTGTGACGTGGACGTAGCCGGAAGCGGATCGCCAGGCCGTCATAATTACACATTTTAATTTTAACAATGATGAACATAGGCTCACTGGGTGCCAGTATAACTTTCATGTTTATTCAATAATATGAAAACCTATAAAATATTTTTAAATTTATAATAATATCAAATTTCTATTAGCTCTGTGTACAGTTGATAAAAATATTTTTATTTTATTATTTCGTTTGAAATTGAAATTTTATTCTTCTACTTTCATTTTTGGACACGGCTGGAGCTTTTGGAATTGAGACCACATCCAATTTTTTTTTGTCCCTTAATCACTTTGACACAAAATGGTTTACGTGTTTATTATAAAGTATACTGCGATCAATAAAGATGGCCTCTCCGCATTTGCCTCATCATTAGTTAAATAAATATTGATATCAGACGTCATTTAGCTATAAACAATATACATTATGCCCATTTGAGTTTTCCGGTAATAATATAAAGCCTTGGTGTTTACCTCAGTAAGAATTCAGTAGTTACGTATAATTAGGGTTCTCAGTATACACCTATATTAAGTAGGTCCTTAACCTCAAACTATTATTGAATCAAAAAAATACCTGAAATACTAGGACCACAACACATCTCCGTGCCAGCTCCGTAACGGGCTACCCATTAGAGAGAGAGACAGAGAGAGAGAGAGTGTGTGGAGTACCAAATATCACGAGCCTAACAGACTTGCCTTGCCTGTTCCACATTTATTACTCTCCCATACAAGCACGCTGGCTGCGAAATTTCTTATCACCAGCTTCGGGTCGTATCCGTTCAATCTGATCATGATGTGTCAGTCTTCGTGTTCATCTGTACCTACATCCTAAGTTTTCACATTCACTGAGTGCTAGAATACTTTAGAAGAAAATAAATTAAGTGATACCTTAAGTTCACACCTTACCTTAAGTTAAATTGTGACGTGTGTGTGAGTGACATCTACTGCCGTGCTTCGCGTAGCGTCGCTACAGATAATATTCTCACACCTTTTAAGCAATTATTTGTCAGCAATGTGTACTTTTCTACTTCCCATGTCTTCATGTACATTTATGTCCTTAATTGATAAAATAATTTATATTGTGTTTACATTAGGCAGAGGTATAGTGCCAAGCTATGCAACGGAATTGGGCCGGCACGACCGGAGAGGTACTTCTCGCTCACTTGATACCGCCGTAACGTGACCTACGCGTCGGTGTCGCGTTTCGTGCGCTATTTACTAGTACCCGGTGGCCCGTGGGAAGGGGGGGGGGTGGTCGAAGGCGGGCAACACATATTTAGTAATTATGTGGATGTTCATTACATGTATTCGTTAAAAGGCTCTGATTTCTCGTTTGCCCCCGATGCCCGATGACCGAATCAAACACGATTATATGAAAGAAAAACATAACTCTGGACTGTGGTGCTGTGAATTTATGTTTTATTTTATCATAAGCACGACTGTTGGGGAAGCGGCCCCTCGCCGAGTCCACGCACGCCGTGAACACGCAAGAGGCTTTTTAGCAAATATTTGGGGTCCGGTTGCACTGTACACACCCGCGGCTTCGGTGTTTCTCAACGGTGCCACGCGAAAGTAACCTTGGCACCGATCACTGACTAAGTGCTAACTCTTGGGTTAAACTATTATATTCTATAGAATTTGTTAGATAAATTTATCTGTTAAATTAAAAAAATCAAAAGTAGTGTTGTTGCTCATTGCAGCCGAAATTGTCCAGCTCGAGCGGGCTGGTACCTGTAGCCGGTGGCCCATAGTGGAGTGGTGGGGAAATAGTGGAACGCATCTGCAAAACTTTTTATTTTATTTTTGGTGACGGAGGGGAATGCATTTCCGCATGATACCTCCCGAGTAGACTGCCAGACCTTTGAAGGCCTCGGCAATTGGGTAGCAATACCAACTAAACCTACGGAAGCCTTCAGCCGCTATTAATCTAGGGTCCCGGATCTGCAGGCAACAGGACCCCTCCAGCGACAGGCTGGCCTCAGCGAAAAGGCCATACTTCACCTCCTCGTGGACTGTCTGGCTACGCTATGACAGTCCCCACGACGCCGTGCCTCGATGAAGTGGACCGGGTTCCCATCCCGGCCCGACACGGAACGGTAATGTAACCTAGCAAACGAGAACGCAATTTTCTCGTTTGCCCCCCATATGCTAGATAAATAAATGATTGCAAGGCGAATATGTAGTGTTGGTCGACCGTTCAGCGGGTGGGATGAAGACGATCTCCGTGCAGTAGCCGGTTCGGGATGGATGCGAGTAAAGAGAACCATTTGTAGCAGTGGACCGAGAAGGGCTGATAACGATGATGATGTTGAAGGCAAATCTGTCGGAATAGTGGTATTTAGCACTGGGTTCCTCAACCTACCCCATTGGGGTACCGTCATGATGTGTTGTTGTTGTAGTAATAGTGCTTGCAGCGCCACCAAAGTGACCGCGAACAATAAACTATATACAGGCGTTTGGAGAGAAGCGAAGAGTACTATCTAGTCTGCCGTGTGTGTGTGCGTGTGTGTGTAGGTCGAAGTTTGCTAGTCATTATAATTTAAATTCATGTATTCGAATATAGTTCAATGACGCACGCACACACAACTTATATAAAAGATAAGAGTATCCACAAAATCATATCCAATTAATATAAATGTAATAACATTAGCAGTGAGTAGGTAATTATGTATTTTATTGTTACTTTACTTCATAGGCCGGTATGTAACAAGTATGAGGTTCACGATTGTGTGAAACAGTAACGGTGAGTGTATTGTTACACCGCGTAAGCGCGACATGCTTAATGCGTGTGTTGCGCAAGTCTGTTGCGCATCTTCGACTGCAGTACATTGATTTAAAAAATCAGAAGTAAACTCCGGCCACGTGTCGGATACCACACAGTATTTTTCTACCATTTATATTTCCTAATCATAAGCATTATTTTAACCGCAACACGTCTGATTATTTCTGGACCAAAAGAACATATCTTTGGACCTCTCAGATTACCCGGCGACTACGCGGCTCTACAGGCGAGATGGGCTGGGCTCCTTTCGAAAAGACTGGCCCAATCTAGCATTAAACAGAGAGGTGTGTAAAGAGCGTAAAGACGCCTTTGTCCAGCAGTGGGACACGGTAGGCTACTAATAAATAAATAAAATAAGTAAACTTTATTAAATAATGGGACTCATTGATCTTTGATACTTTGCGGGAGAAGACGATGGGGGTCTGAAGGAGGGCAACGCATCGGCATAGTAAATATGTGGATATTCATGGGCGTCGGTAGTCGTAAAAAGGCCCCAAATGCTCGTTTGTCCCCCTATTCTATTTAAAAAGTAACCAACGTATACGAGAAACTCGGTGATTTAAGCGTTTCAGGGCGCCATCAACTTTTTTAGCACAAGCTGACATACTAGTAGTCAGAATCTCGTGGGCACTACCCACCAACGCACCTAAACGTCCCCAAAACCAGAGACAATGCAGATACGCTGCTCTCCTCCTCGTCCTCCCCCCGTGGGCTATCGGTCTGTTGCTGATAAGGCTGTGGAGTACCCGATGTGCTTTTGTCCAACCGTCCGGAAGGTGAGACTTTTTAATTGACGCCGATGTTACCTGTTTCAACTGTTTGGACATTCTGGTCGTACAAGCTCTACTTGGCTGCAATGAAGAAATAATTCCCAATTTCTATGACAATTTAGTAACAACTATCATATTCCTACTAATGACATAAATGTGAAATTTCTTGTAAAATCTATAATGATGTGACTTTGCTACTAATCACGAAAGAAGATATTTTGTTCTCTTTGGGCCGGAATTCAGCAAGCAATGTCTAATCTAATTTCTCGCTTATTATATTATCATAATCAAAATTGACCTCAAGGAAATTGGCCTTTGTGTGCATAATAAACCAATTTATGAGCAATTTTGCCACTCTCATTTCACAAGTGAGTATTGCTGTGCTGGTTCAAGAATAACACATTGGAAAATATTTTTTCCAAAAAAGACAAACACGAACACGTAATTTTTGGACAACACAACGCCGCCCGCGTGGTTGAAGCCTCGTCGTGGTGTTGAGGCTCAGCAGCCTGGGGTGAACCCTCAGGACCTGGGCTGTAGTAAATTGAACCAAGCAGGCTGTTTTGTACACCTGTAGATTGCACTACCCTGACCATGGGAAGAATGACCCCCTATGAATGAATTTGGTATCTTGTAAGGGACTGACTATTCTCCGCGATGCTTTAATGCTGTGCAGATTCGATCCCTCCGGTGAGATCGGATTCGGCGTCATCTTTGGCACTCCTTTTGGCTCATTTTTGGTAAAATCCGTTTCCCTATGAGCAAAAAAAATTAGGACACAAAGCAACAAAATATCACACTAAAGACTAACAACAAATGTTTACATTATTTATAACATAACCTCGTTCACTCTATCTGTCTCACTAAGGAACAGGCGTGAAGGTGCGTTGTTGTTGTTACAATATAATATGAGGCATAAGCCTTCACAGGAAACAACGTGAACATACAAAACTCTCTTGTTTTTCAAGGCTCATTTTCGCATAAAAATTTTCCAGACCAATTTTTAAGAAACTTCCCACATGTATTATTATATTATATATTATATTATGTGTAATCAACAAAGCGGTTCCACTCGCGTCCAACATCACCCCCTACCTTATCCCCTGAAGTATTATATTATATATTATATTATGTGTAATCAACAAAGCGGTTCCACTCGCGTCCAACATCACCCCCTGCCTTATCCCCTGAAGAGTTGAATTTCTAAAAATCCTTTCTAAGTGCTCATTATCGTGAGAGGAAATATAAGTATGTAACTTTGCTTAACTTAAATTACAATCAATGTATTTTTTATTTTATTTATTAATAGCAGCGATATTATATAGTAACACCACAGCAAAGTATGACCCGGTAGGGTCGTACCTTATAAATATGATTTACTGTAAAGTAACATAATAATTGCTTAAAAAATTATTAATTAATAATAATTATATGTAGATATAAATATTATTAATAATTATATATAAATGTAAGCCTGAAGACACAAGAGTCTTTCGTAGTCATTCGAACTGTTTAGGCTGAACAAGCGCCGCCAATCAGTAGTAGGTCCCTCCGAAAAAAAAAAGAAAAACAAAAGACATCCTTACTGTTGCGACCTAAATTCACACAAACCGATAGCAATACACTTTTCCGATCTAACAGACTTTAACAGCGATTAAGCTACCGGTCGCCTGATGTATCTCTTAAGTCGATACATTAATGTAACCCCTATAGTTCTAAGAAATATATTTATTAATTGAGAAATTTATTGAAGATCCTTTTTTCAATTAGAACTTTTTCTACATGAAATATCCGTCTGTTTTTTAATTCGGAAGGCAATCGTAAAAACTGCATCAAATTACATCATTTTGATGTTAACATCCGATCGAGAACACCACGTCAGTGTCAAGTATTTTCGGGTATTTTTGATAACATGTAACATCAGTCGTCTCAGCCCAGTCATATCAGTGGTTGCTGTAAAGCTTCTGCATCCTCAGGAATGGAAATATACTTAAATAAACTGCAGTCTAAATTATGCTAAGCTCGTTAATTTATGTCGAAAATATAATATACAAATATTTGCGGATCTCATCTTACAATTTCTCACATGAGAAAAACTGACTTGTTTTTATATTATTAACAATATGAAATACAACGTACGTAATGGTGTACTTTTACTACGATGTACTTTTACTACGTACCCGTGATACTATTTTGGAAACACACGCTACATTTTACTCTAGAAAGTTTTATAACTTAAATGGGACCTTCGACTGCGTGATGAACCGACTATTTTACATTGAAGATGAATTCCAAAGGGGAAGGAAAAGGAAGATGAAACGAGAGCAACGCATCTGCATGCCAACAATAATGCGGATGTCTATAGGCTATGGTAATCGTCATATGACTCCGAATCTTCGTTTGCCCCAATACCAAAAAAAGCTAAGTAAATGCTTACAAAGAAATGTTTTTTACAATATGAAATCAAACATTTAATAACTCATTCCAAATCTTAGCATAGCCACCTAGCCTTTGGTACTTGGAGTCCGTGACTTATAAAACTAATTTCCACCAAGTAATTGATTGTATAATAATAAAATCCGAACGCAATAGGCAAAGGTCAGAGATTTTCATCACAATTTACTCAGTTGCCAAACTCTTTCGACACGCCACCGACTTGGCGTTACTCAGATGCTTCCAGACGTGTTGCAAAATGTTTTAACAATACACCTTCATAACATTCATGTTATGATTTATTACAAAAAGAAAACCTTTTGGTGTGTACGTAAACAGGTACACCTTATTTTTATTTTTTTTAAATTTAACCCACTAAAAATACAAAAAATTTAAGTAGGCAATGCGCAAAATATACTGCATTAATTTCATTTCAATATTTTTTTAATATAAATACCTACTAAAACTTTTTCGAAAAGTTTCATTATTTCTCTAAATATTGTGATCATATCATACTATAAAAAAGCAGTTAAATAAACTCACGTATTGTAGGTGCATTTTCATTTACCGCTGCCTCCCCCCAGTGGCATATTACACTGACGTATAAAATGAGCAACGATTTAAAAACACACGCCGCCATTTTCGTAACTGAACTAAAGCCCAACTAACTCACAGCACTGAAACAATAACCACCGCCGCGTCCGATGCTATACAGATATAGTTGGCAATAAGAACGCCTGACAGGCAGACTCAACATTCATTTTGTTTGAGGTGAAAGCAAGAAGCGTTGTTATATTCGGGCCCGATTTTCGTCATCCCCAACCTCCCACTCCCGGCAATATTTACTAACACCACGTGTTAGCCATGAAGGTTCTGCTGTGGTCCCATTTGCATGGCGCCACACGCATAATAATGAATTAAATTTGCAATAACAATGCGTTGTTTTTAATAAGTGAATTTTGAAAATGGCGATAATGGCCGTACAGGCCGTTGTTAGGCGAATAATGGCTTATTGTTCAAATGATATACTCATAATATTCGAATAATGCACTAATAATGTTCAAAATCTACGTAAGAATTAGTTTATTCAAGAAAGTTTTTCTTGGATGAAGTTATGAGTAAGAAGTAAATAAAGTACCCATCACTAATCCCAGTAGTATTCTTTATCACACACACATACACACTTAAGTATAGGTACAATGGTTTGAGTGTAGTTTCCAGAATTCTTAAGCTGGCTAGATAATTATCGCACTTGTTTCAACATTGATATATTTGAAACCTCAGAGTCTTAGCTGCATACCCATAGAATGCAGACCGCAATAAATTACTAAGCAAGGTTTAGACAAATACAAAATTTGTCGTGAAAATATGAATTTTAATGCTACACAATATTTATTGAATTGGTATATAACGAGGCTAAATTACAGGAGATTCGGACCGATACCAAAAACTATCTATTCCGTTGCACTTTTCATGTGGTTTGTGATATTTTATCTCGCACGAGAAAAATAGACGAAAGGTTTTTGAGTACACGAGTCCTTTTTCTTCATCATCATCATCAGCCGAGAGACGTCCACTGCTGGGCACAGACTTCTCCCTCAGAGCGCTGTAGGTCACAGTCACGAGCCACGTGCACTTGCCTGTTTATTGTAATAAAATTCTCATATATTTCGGATTTTCATGCGGTTTTCACCAATGGATAGTCCGATATCCGAGGAAGGTTTTAGAGCATAATTTGTTAAGACAACAAACCGGCCCCTGTTATTTGTGGGCGCATTGTTTAAAAGAGATTACCAACATAACGTCTACCAGTAACAACTTTGAAACAAATTAAACATTCTTAGTCCATCTTAGACCACAAGATAATAAAGCATGAACAACATGTAATAAGCATAAATTACCCTTATGAAACAAAATAAAGACCCACTTAAAAGCTTAAAATAATCTGATTGAAATATTGAATTCATGAAAATAATAAAAAATTAAAGATCGGCCAAGTGCGAGCTCGCACACCGAGTTTGCGCACAGTTTTAATATTTTGTACTGTTAATGTTATAGCGACAACGGAAATATGTAAAAGTTTTAACGTTGGTGCTTGGTGACATACAGGCAGATAAGCGGACAGATGGACTACGGAGTCTTAGACCTTAGTGACGGGGTCCAGTTTTTACCCTTTCAGCACCCTAAACCTTAAATTTTGAGGAACTCTAAAAATAATGTTCTTGAATGATACACTATGCAATGTGATATATGCATATGCATGTTGCAGGACAGGCAGTGCTGATAAATCACGTAGGAAATGTAGCAACTGTTACGGGTACCACCGCACTTTAAGCGTTACCCGGTATAAAAGCAAAACTATTTGAAATCTATAAGACGTACTCAAAAGGACCTCTACATAGAATTTTTCTGGATCCGCGCTAGCTTAGTGCAACAGTGGGCATTGGCGAATGATGGATGAGGACTGATGGATGGATGTACATCTGTTAGAAATACTTGTAAGCCAGTTTGAGACATGCGGCGTCACCTCAATGGTAAAAATTTTCCCGTATCTTCCAATGTCTTGTTTTAACAGTTTAATTTGCGTCTTTATATTATTATTTGAATTCGTTTCAAACGTACATGTATAATAAAACTACAACCATTAATAAAGAGAAAATATTATCCGTAGTCATCATGCAAAACGTATGTCCTTGGCGAAATCGTACCACTCCTAATGTACATTAGGAGTAACATTTAAAAAGATTGTTGAAATAAAATTGCACTTCTCTATGATATGATTTTTACTACATTTGAATTCCGAACGGAACAAAATTCAAATTTCGAAACTGTTGTGAATGTTCTCTGTTATTAATAAAACACATTTGAGTATATTTACTTTGTATACACTGGTGGTTTTCGCTGTTTAAAACGTTATGATGGAATAAATGTGGTGGTAAGCCATTATGTTACCCGCTTTTGCGCTTATAAGGTGACGTAAGTCCACAGATATTATTATATCATGGATTCAGTTAAAGCTCTAACGACTTTTTACTTTAATGTTTAATAAAATTTAAATGTTCTATGTTCAATGATTCTCGACCAGGGTTTCACAAAAAGGGCTAGGCTAACTGAGCCGTCATAACGTTTAGGTATCGCACTAGGGGCGCGAAAAATATAATGGCGCCACCATAAACCGTTACACGTGTTAACTTTTGAAGGTTTTTCTTCCTAAAAAAATACAAAAGAGCAATTATAATAGTACCATCCATACCAGGTCTTACGTCTTTTTGTTTTAACGAGCAGTCCGTCCAGGCTTCACTCACAGATATTTCCCGAATTATGGCAAAAAATCATCGATTTATAAACATATAAAAATTATGGATTTTAATTTCGGCCGCATAAACATTACACCTTATAATGACAACAAAATAAATTTATGACAGAGCAACATCGTCGGCACTAGCAAGCTGTCAATAATTTATGCATTGTGTGCATAAGGATCTGCTTTGAAAATATCAAATTCATATTTTTCTTACAGTATGGAAGTTTCTTAGTGATCAAAACGTTTGAGATTTTTTTTATGTAGCCTATGATCATCACTGATGATGCAGGATTCCAATGGTTAAAAGATTTTTTCGTATCTGATAATTTAGAAACCTATACACTGCTACCAAACCAACAAGAAAATGTATCCTCTTTATAACATTAGTATAAATAAAATGCCTTTCAGTAATCAAAATATTTTTAAAAGAGTTCGCTGTGCTCTTGAAAGTCTAACAGAGAGAGAGGTACCTGCATGGAACAATGGGTTTGTGAAACCCTGATATAGACAATTAGATTCGGTCTAATTGCTGGTTTGTAACTGATAACATCTTATGATGATTTCTTAGGTTTACGCGAGTATTACACATTACGTATAATAAAATTACTTTAAATATTTTATCACAGTTTATTAAGTTTATTAATTTATTTTATTAATTATTATTTTTTATTACTTTACCTCTCGGCTGCAAAATATTTTTTGTGTGAAAAAATATGGAAATAATATGTCACAAAAAACTGTAGAACGCCATTTCTAGCTCATTTTTATAAGGTTCCAGATATTGTCAGATGTTACACATCATAAAAAGCCACTGTTTAACCACTTTTAGATGCTTGGCTGGCTCAGTTGGTAAGTCCCGTCCAGGTCATGGACTTTTTTATACGTACTACATGTTTTTATATAATAAAAATCATAAGGTACATATATGCAATGTCATAATTTTATAAAAACACATTTTAATATGTTTCAGTTGTATTGTACCTGGAACACAAGTCTTTACGGTACTTACCACAGGACTAGTCTAACGTGATGAGATAAATCCACAGTTATTATTATTATTACTGTAAGTATCGTTCATTTTTAGATTATTTGTTGAAGTCAATACAATAAAACTACGGATTACCGATATCGCGGTATAAAGTTACGGTTTCATGTGTTAATATCGCATGTTACACAATGTTATTTTCGTTTAAGTACTTGTGAAGTGACTGTCATTTCAGGCTACCTGCCTTCTTAACAAGGACCATTGTAAACTTCAATAATTCTTTTTTTTTACTGCTCTATGCTGACGGAAGTATCCAGCGCAGCTTCAACGGTTGCTATAAGACACGTCGGGCGACGGTATAGGGGAGATTGTGGTCGATAGGGGGACAGACCTTCAACTCTATAATTCGAAATGTTTGAATATAAGCGGCGTAATCCGTTAAATTAGTGTATTAGCTACATCTAATGAGCACATTTGTCATCGTGTGTACTTTAATACAATGTTATTGAATTCAAAATAAAATTCCCAAAACTTCATAAAGCATAGGTAGGAAGGATGATATTAATTTATCTAGGTCTGTTCTGTTCGTGCCAGCAACCTTAAAATGCTACGCGGCGTTATCAATTTTAATTAAGAAAAATAGATATTGTCTCAAAAAAACTTTAAGCGAAAAGTATAAAAAAAGATACAAAATGATGCTTGAGAAAATCGAAAATCTTGGACCAGTGTGTGGAACCGAGACTTGGCCGTTAGATGTGAGGCTCAAAAGCAAGCATGATTGGTATTTTTCTGCGACATGTAGGTAACCTACATAGCTCTGAGATCAGTAATCTGAAGTGGCATCGTTCGCAGAAATAAGAACCGTTCGGGAAGAAAGGTTCTCGAGTGGCGGCCCCGCACCGGAAGACGGACGGTTTCCTACCCGATAGACTGAGACTTGGTGGCGGGGAGCCGCTGGATACAAGTTGCTCGTGATCGTGACCTGTGGCGATCTATAGGGGTAGCCGTAACGAGTAACGGGCGGCGTCTGGCTGATCATGTTGATGACATGGTACCCTACCATACTATAAGGAGCAGTTGGATCCTTTTGATGACTATCGACGTCCATGCAATTAACGTGCTTGTAATGCGCGTACTGCCATCCTTTCCGCACACCAATCACACACCGCACGAAACGCGAAAGCACAGCTTTAGGGGGTATTACGTAAGTGAAAGGTAGCATATAGTCTTCTTCGTATTGTGGTATTTAATTGAGAGGTATTTAGAAGAGAATGACGGACGAAATCGTGAGGCGCTACTTTTAGTACAATTATCGTGGTAAAGACGACAAATTTACACATTTTGACGCATCAGTTTCAAAAGGAGGGTTATGTATTTCCACAGTGACAAATACAAACGTAACTTATCCTCATTTTTAAGACTGTCGAGTGTTTATACATACTAGGAATAATTTTGAAAGAATATTATGTAACAGGAATAAGTTAAGCTGATTTTCCTGCTTAGCAACCTTCCTTAGTTAATACTTCGCCATATGTAATACATACAGTATTTACGAGTAGTTCTAAAGGGAAATATTTTTTTAGGTTTTGGGTGTATAAAAAGTTCATTCAAAACACTCTACGAAAAGAGGAAAAAATAGACAGTGAACAGTAAAAGTATAAGATTATTTAGTCAAGTCATAGAATATAAGCTCTCCCTCGTAAATAATATGGAACATAATTCTGTATCAGTTTAAGCTATTGGTTAGTTTCCATACAATTTTCTGTATGAGGTAGCGACGCATTGCAGCTGAACTTACCGGGAGGTACATCTCGCTTAAGTTTCCGTCGCGAAGTGTCTCATTGTATAAGAGAAAGAAGAAAGGCAACACATCCGTATAACAAATATGCGGATGTATATGGGTGTCGGTAGTCATCAAAACTACTTATTTGTACGTTTTCACACAAAAAAATAATGTATTCGCTGACTATCCTTTATTTCAGTATTTTCTGTAGTTATTATGCACATGAGTGGAAAAATACACTTTTATTGATCATTATAAAAGTTCATTCACCTACATGCTGACTTGTCAATTAAATCACATTTTAATACTATCGGACCATATAAAAGCTAAACATTAATAATTATTTTTATCAACTACGTACAACATGCTATTTGTCTTACTGCGTATTAATTGTGATTATTATTATGATAACTCATTAAACATTTCTTGTTTTGTATCAAAATAAATGGAAATGTACAATGAACAGAGCAATGCACAGTGTACATTACGATAACATATAACATAATCAGTGTTATTTATTAATATTACATAAACTCTTAAGGTACATGGACATCCCCTCTCAGTAGTGCCCAGGCGATTGTAACAAATGCACGCAGTTATAACAATAATTTAGTGATTTATATGTCCGTATAAAGTACTTCTTAGTAGAATCCGTGACATAAATATGCGTCTAGACTTCACAAGAAGGCAGTGGTTGACGGTAGCGGTCATTTCTATAGCGGATTTTTGTAACGCTATATGCGTAGCGCTGCAGGCTCCATTCTTCCCGAAGGAGGTAATTTTTACATGTTTATTGAAGATTAGTCTTTGTAATGCGATAATTAAGGCATGGAAATATGTGGACTAAAGTTGTGTAACGCTTTACCGCGGCTAAGTCTCTTGCCGATTCAAAATCGTGATGGTTTTAAGTGTTAAACACCAGAACAGGCAAAACGACTGTGTGTATAAGGATACATAAGGATGCGGTCGTTTTGCCTCAAAGAGGTAGCGAGCATTGCAGCCGCATACGGTCACTAGGGTCTGGTGAAATACTTTTTTTTTTTTTAATAACGTAGTTAAGTGGCCACGCTTCATTTAGGTTTCCAATTAGAAATATGATTAAGCAATTCAGCGTCATCATCATCCCTTATCAGTCCACTGCTGGACATATGCCTCTTTCAATAAACGCCAAGACTGCCGATCTTCTGCTACTCGCGTTCATCCCGGGTCAGCTTCTGCACGAAATTAATAATTAATCTAATTCAGCATGTTATAAGAAATTTTACATCTTACATTACAAATGCAAATATCTACATATATTTTATAAATTTGCGATTTGCCCCGGCTTTTTCTGTTAATAACTTATCCACTTAAACATTCTTCGGTATTCGCTTTATTCATTGGTGAAAACCAGACGAAAGTACGTTTTCGTGGATTTTGAAGAAAATGATCACATATAGACAAATAGGTTTAGGGGACACTGTTTTATAATGAGTATAGATAGATAATCCATGACCTGGACAGTATTTGATCCCGCCACCGTGAGACTGACCGCTAGACTCTTTATTTCCGCAGATAGAAGGGATGCATGCCCATAGTTATACAAATAAATAACTTTTTATTTCGGACCTGCTCCAAATTGTGTGTTCACATCTACATACTTATTCTACGTTAATAATTTCAGCAATGAAACCTACATTATAATTAAATTTCCCACGTCACTATTATATATTATATTTTAAGCGAGTACTAAAATTAGCGAACTATTATTATCTCTCTGACGAGGAGTGAAGCTCACGCGGGGCAGCTACAGTTGGACTCGCGTTGTCCTGGGGACTGGAGGAGCACGATGAGTTGCCATGACTGGAGGGACCCGTGCCCCCCTTCCACCACGCGTGGGTGGTACGTCTCGCGCGTGGTCGCTATGGTAAACCTAACCGGTGCGTTTTGAACAGGCTCTACACCATGACGCTAGGACTAATATAACCGGAGTTACGCGGATAAAACCGCGGGGTGATGCTAGTACGGTGATGCGCAAGTCTGTGACTACGGTAACGTTTTATTTCGTTGTATCAACAAAAATCACATGCAAACAAAACAAAAAAAAAGAGGTCAGCCTCTTACACTTGATGACATATTTTATCAAGTACATTCACCAAGCTAGGACTAGTTGTCCGTTCTTTTCATAGATATCAGACAGAATCTCTATAGTCTTTTATATAATAGTACTAGCTCTCCCGTTACTATTGTAGGTATTGTTACATGATTTTTGATTTAATTGTTTTTAACACTGGGTCCCAAGAAGAGGACCAGCCTCTATGCTGTTAAGATGTACACTACAATGAATATTTTTATGCGGTAATCGGAAAACTAAATATAATTCATAAATCTTCTGGTATTTTTAATAACTTATGACGTCAGATCTGTCATGTCAGTCTACCCGTGACCACGGTTGCTGTAAAGCAGCTGAAACCTCAAGCTGTTTTATATAACTGAATAAAATACGATAAAATCGTGAACATACTATAGAAAATATACCAAAAATCGAGAACAGCGTTGCTCAAACTGTGCAAAAAAACCATGTTTTAATGAACCAGCGCTATCCCTAGTGCCTAGGATATACTTTAAACACAATTCGGTTAATTCGCGTCCTCCCCCTGTGCTGTGAATTTACAAACGCCACTCTCATCT
>JAFELO010000315.1:433444-560984 GCA_017140195.1 Eumaeus atala | reverse complement strand
GACTTAACTTTATTATTTGTTTTTAAATCGACTTAAAAATAAGGAGGAGATTCTCATTTCGTCGGGTTACTTTTATGCAGTGATTGACGCCAGAACCAATTTGGAAAAATACTTTTTGTTTGACGGGGTATATCCCTGATGTGGTCTTATCTGGGATGGCCCCAGAGAAATCGAGGGAAACTCTCAAATGTTATATGCGCACAAGTGTTTCTTCATAAATCTTTTGGTGTTATTTGAACATTTTCATCTCGTAGTCATGATTGTGGAAAGCACAACTCTTGAACGATCACGATATATTTATTTGAATGCTGTAAACAGGCATATTCCAACTGTAAGTCTTATTGTTTTGTGTTGGTAATTAGTGTAATTGCTACATTGTAATAAATTTTGCATATCTTCCATTTGATTTAATAATACTTTTAAGCATCTTTTTAGTTATTATCGTAACTAAACTACTGTACTACGACACAAAAAGTGTAAGAAGAATAATTTTATTAACGAAAAAATGAAACAACTTTATACGTATGTAGTTTTCAAAATTATTTTAAAAGGTCTTTAATAGGTAATCTTGATTTTTTGTTACAATTTAATTTTATGAACTGACTCATTATGTTGCTCCATCCTTACAGCTGGAGCTCAACAAAATGAAGCCATGGCCGACTTTTATGTGCGGCTATCGTCCCATCATCACTGAACCAAAATTCGAAGTCGGCACATATAATAATGTAATTGTAAAACGTCAAAAACGAGGAATTATTAAATATTGTTTTATGTACTGATAGTAAACTCGCAAGGTTTAACATAACTAGTTACACACAGGACGATAAAGAAACTTTGCTCGTAAAATATTTGACGTTGGTAATTATTTGAAGTACAACATGAGGGTCAATCCCTCGCCGCCGTACCTCTTTGTACCTTTCAGTGAGGAAACTTCCAGAAAATATAACATATCGTATAAAGTTTTTGCTTTTATAGCATCGCTGTGCATAGCATACTCTTGCGCGTTGCTACTCTTTATGGTCCAAACCGTTTTCAAGAATGTTGTATAAAGTTACTAAAGATGTCTTTAGAGGCCATTAAATACAAATATACAAACAAACACTTTAATACATATTCAGACAAAATATACAATATATAAAAACATCGTATTATTCTTACCAAGGGCATAATCAGAAACGTTATACAATTATGTGTTGTTGTACTAAATGTTTATTGTTTACTATTAGTGTTGAACTTAAAAATAGTAAATAAATATTAAATCACTATAATAGAGTTATAATAACAACTCCTAAATGAAAATGTCCTATATCCCCTGATAGGTACTCGTCACGTGATAATCAGTTATGGCGTAGTAAGCATTTGTACAGAAATGAGCGTAAATGTATATATTTTATAATTTTTTCTTATTATAACTGTTACTTGATCATTATTTTATTTAGCCAAACTATAATTTTCAGTACCTCTTGCGTATATGTATACATGCTTCAGAATAACAGGGTCTTTGTTCCATATTGTATATGGGAGCAAATAAGCAGTCCTTTCGGAAGTTGCTGCTAACTTCCTCAAGTATTTGTACATCCGTAGGTGAAGCCATCCTTACAGTTACAATAAAAGTACTTTTACGGATTTTATCATGGTTTATATAAATATTTAACTAGTACGATGTTTAAAAAGCGTTACAGCAACCATCTGACATCTCAGTCCACCCGTGACCATAGGGTTATTGGTGGACTGAAATGACAGATGTCTTAATGTCACAAATTATTAAATGTGCCCGAATAATTATAATTATTTATTTGTTCCGGTTAACGTAAACAGTGCTTATTACATCTTGCTGTGTGTGCCTCACCAATGACAGATAATAGGACAATCAGTAGAGACACTGGCGCCTTGGGAATACGGAGCGATAGTCGACTTCCTTCGACTGAGATAGCGCCACTACTACTCATATAGGCCCTGTATATTCCCAATAAAGGAATATTATATATATAGGCCCCATATATATGTTATAACATTCCTTTACAATAATTGTACTGTTTATTTAAAACATAAACAATATGTTACATGTTAACTAGCGCTGTCCCGGCATCGACCTAGAAGAATAAATGCTTACCCTAAGAAATTACAGGAGTTTTTCTACCCACGGGTGTAATCCAAATAAAAATCCGCTCAGAATATTTTGATAAAATCGATCACATACAGACGGTCCGTGTGTAGAAAAATAAAAAAAGATAATAAAACTTTCCAGTGAATCAATGTATACTATTTTCCAACTAAAAATAATTTCATAAAAGGTTTCGTAGGTTGTTAAATCATTGTATAGGCACGTCTACATAGAGCGAGCAGCATCGCGCGCCCATTTCCTCATTTCAGTGTGTAGACGCGTCTATCAAATGCTACGCTGGCGTGATGTAACACAAGCATAGATTTAGAAAAATACTAAGATATACAGCGAGCGTCCCAAAAGCGTCCATGTAAAAGATGTGCAACTGTCAAATTATGCACTTTGTAGAAACAACTTAAACATATGCACGCAAGGTTGCTTAAATTTGCACATCTTTTAAATACTCGTAGAATCCACATTTTAAAAACGATTGAAACCATACACGTTAGGTCGACATTGCCAAAATATATGTTAATGTTCGGATGCTTTATGATGACAGTTGGATGTGAAATCGTATATCTTGTATATTTGTATGTCAATGCACGTATAAAGTTAGTGCGTAGTCATTATTCAGTTTTCAGTCGTGTAATGAACACACTAATTTTTTCATTTAAAATCTTTAGGAGGCGACTATGAATTTTTAAATGTATAAGTATCAAATTTATATGCACCACAAAAATTCTTATAAGACAAATTTTCTCATAATAATTAATAAGGTATTTTCTAACTTTACGTTATCTTTTCAATGTCACGCTGCCACGGGAATTAGATGTGTACCGAGTTTCATAATCGTTTCATTAGAAGTGCTTAGTTTAAAAGTCTGTTGTAATATTTGATGCATGGGTATAAAATTCAAGATTTGAAACACAGATGGTGATTCGGGGTCAAATTTAATAGGTCCACTAGAAAGTAGAGATATTCTTACGTGCCTAAGGTCAAATATATAAATAAATTGTAATATGGCGCAGTACATTTTTGTGATTTTGACGACCGGCTGGCGCAGCGGTAACATAGCTCGGGTAGGCCGAACATGTTGCGCCATAGATCGCGGGTTCGAATCCCGCCCAGTTCACGGATTCTTCGTTTATCTATGTTTTATTCTATCTATGTCACGCTGATGCGTTGCCCTCGTTTTAATTCCTCCTCCAAGGGCCCACCGGTTACTCACAAACCGCACTAAACCGTACAGCTTTGCTGTCACTATACGGCGACATGTGAGCATTGGTCGTGCCGGCGCGATTCAGCTGGCTATGCAGCATGGCACTACCGCTTACCAACTACTACTATCACTCTTACTACCTACTGTTATGCTTATTATAAACGGATCCTTCAATCAGTCGGCACGTAGTTACTGTGTAGCTTTGTGACGTCTACACTTATACAAAATGAGTACCAGCATGCTGTTGGATTGTTGATTTGTGTGCTCCGATACTCAGGGCGTCTCATAATTGTCAAACGCAGATAACCCACCCGAGGTTCAGGGGTTATCAGCGGCGAGTTGGCGGCAGGCGCGCACTTACCATATCTCTTGAAAGTGACTGTTTAGTACATGATGGGTTAGCAACTATATGGGATCAGTTGCCCTGGCGTTAGGTTGGTCTACCAGTAGACGGTTACTGGTCCATGGTGATGATTACGATAATGATAACATTGATACTATTGGTGGAAATATACACTACGTTTCGTACGTATAAATTGAACCCTGCAGTTTGAATGCGTACCTATACATTTCCGGTCTTCGAGGAGGTACAGTATGAGGAGGAATGTAAAATACAGCGCGTAACAATAGTCGGTCATATGCCGCACCGTCACTCTCTGTTCGTAACTGCACCTGCGCCGACAACTGTCCTTCCGGTTCAACTTGCACGTCGCGTGCTGTACTTAGTCCTTACCAGAGCCATAATATGGGGTATTCAATATAGCAAGCTACACCCAACACTAAGGATTTAATTGAGCTTTTTAATTTTAACTTATAATCAGGAGTATTATAAGCCCTAGCGGTGTTGCCGTAGAAGTAGGTTATCCTACTTCTTGTTACGCGTGGACGCTTTGCCACTTATCGTCTCATTAGCAAAAAGCAGACACCAGCTCTGGACGGAGTACATGAGACAGTCCCTCTAGTTACTGGTTGCCTAATCCGGTCTCCGTAATTAGACGCTTGTTGAATCTGTTTTGATCATGAATAGGCATTGTAGCATGCACTGTTAATGGAATAGGAGAGTCAGATCAGTACCTTTCCCCGAGCTGTGTAAGAAGACAGCTTCAGTAGCTTTGTTTGCGGTGTAACAGCTCCCGAAAGCTAGGAGAGAGGCTGATACTGCTTGCTACCTAGGGTACTGTCACCAGATACGATATCTCTATGATGCGTAACGTATCGCGCTGCTGAACGAGAATGAGAAACCCCTGGAATGATTAATGGCATCCCGTCTTTCCGTTTATATGCATTCAATTTCGTAGTGCACTGGTTAAAGCGGTCTTTTAAGGTTTCTTAAGGTTTTATTTCGTCTTCAATGTAAGATTTTCTTATGTAAATGTTTTCTATTATAAAGATCTAATTTTTAGGCGGAATTGAAGGGGTGTTCGTCAATAGAATATGGGCTGGTGTTCGGTATATTCGAGCTGGCGGTGTTCATCGTCAGCCCGTTCTACGGCGCCCACCTCAACAGGTTGGGACCCAAACTGGTGTTTAACGCTGGCATACTCACTACTGCCACATGTGCCATACTCTTTGGGTAAGTCTACACACCATTTTTAAAAGGGAATTTTATAATGTCTTGGTATCCAAACTAGTGCTAAACGATGGCATACTCACTACTGTCACGGCCAATCAACACATCATTTTATTTTTTAGAGATAGCTTTATAATCAGGTAGAAACCAAACTATTGCTAAGCCATGGCACAATAACTACTGCCACGGCCAATCAACACATAATTTTATTATTTTGACAAAGTTTTATAATCAGGCAGAACCCAAACCACTGCTTGACTATGAAACACTCACTACCCTCACGTTTAATCTACACATCATTTTATTATTTTGGGAGAGTTTTATAATCAGATAAAACAAAACAAACTGTTGCTTAGCTATGACACATTCACTACTGCCAGTGTCAATCTACACATCATTTTATTATTTTGATAGACTTTTAAAATTAGGTAGAACCCAAACCAGTGCTTAGCTATGACAAAGTCACTACTGGCACCGTCAATCTACACATCATTTTATTATTTTGATAGAGATTTAAAATTAGGTAGAACCCAAACCAGTGCTTAGCTATGACAAAGTCACTACTGGCACCGTCAATCTACACGTCTTTTATTGTTTTGAGAGAGTTTTATAAAGATAATGACACTCAAAAATTATTATCTGAAAATTGTTACTACGATATAATATACATGACAATCTAAATGACAAGTTCTAATGTAATATGTGAATGTTAAAATTAATTTATATTTTATTTTGACTTTAAATTAAATATATTATCTGTTATTTTGTGACTATTTATAATTTTATGACATGATCATTGTATTAGATGTATTTAAAATGAAATTGTTCAATGTGATTTATTTATTTGCACACTAGCGTTATTATAACGTGCTGTTACTTATATTGATATTCTTAAACTACAATGTACACAACATGTGTGGGCAAATGAAATATTCTTATCTTAATCAGGCAGAACACAAACCAGTGCTTGGCTATGAAACACTCACTACTCTCACGTTCAAACTACACATCATTTTATTATTTTGAGAGAGTTTTATAATCAGATAGAACCCAAACTATTGCTTAGCTATGACACATTCACTACTGCCAGTGTCAATCTACACATCATTTTATTATTTAAATAGAGTTTTATAATCAGGTAGAACCCAAATTAGTGCTTAGCTATGACACACTCACTACTGCCACGGTCAATCTACACATCATTTTATTATTTTGGGAGATTTTCATAACCAGGTAGAATCCAAACTCGTGCTTAGCTATAAAACACTCACTACTGCCGCAGTCAACCTACACATAGTTTACTATTTAGAGGGAGCTTTATAATCAGGTCGAACTCAAACTAGTGCTTAGCTATTACAGTCACTACTGCCACGGTCAACCTACACATCATTTTATTATTTAGAGGTACTTTTATAATCAGGTAGAACCCAAACTAGTGCTGAGCTATGACACACTACTTCCACGGACACTTTATACATTTATAACAAGCGGTATTTATGTTTGTTATTCTTTCACAGCACAAACTTCTGAACTTTGGCACATAGTATAGCAATCTGGAATAACATAATAACTACCATTAGGTACCATTGGTTAGGTATTATTACGTGGGTAAAACCGTGAGTAATACTAGCTCTATTTCTTATTAACGAATGTTATACTTCACAGATTTTTAGACAGGGTGGACGGACATATACCGTTCGTGACGCTCGCGTTCACCATCCGCATCATCGAGGCTATGGGTAACGCGGCTTTCCTCACAGCGTCGTTCGCCATCATCGCCAAAGAGTTTCCCAACAATGTCGCTACCATGTTTGTAAGTACTGATTGATTTACCATGTTTGTAAGTACTGATTGATTTACCATGTTTGTAAGTACTGATTGATTTACCATGTTTGTAAGTAACGATTGATTTACCATGTTTGTAAGACAGTTGAAGCTCCGGAGAGTTTGGGTTTCTGGAACAAAGACTTACTAAAAGTACATAAAGTAAGATAAAGTGAGCTAATAATGTACCTTTTTGTACTTTATACTATAAGAGTTGGTTGCCTTTATACTGTAAGAGCCTGGTGGTAAGCATATTCAATCACAGTAATGAAGTGCTGAGTTTGAGTACCGGATCGGACGAAATTGTCCCCAATGACAATTTCGAAATTGTCATTGGGATTTACAATTTTTTCCTAATAACAGTCTAAAGTCAGGAAGTTGTGTTTGTTGTGTTCACCCCGTGTCGCGGAGCATGATTTCTCTCCGATTGCGACGGATTTGCCGTCCCATCAGAATAGGAGGTTGAGAAAACAGAGAATGTACTTGTGCCTGCGCAAACAATTGTGCAAACAATGATGTCCTACGCAGTTGTCTAGTATATATACAGATAGCCACTGTCACTGAAATTAACCTAATGTGCCATTATTACTATTACTGCTATACGATAATTAGAGTCAGACACTTTCTTTATTTTTATAGCATGACCAGCTTTCACCCATAGACATCCAGATAATCGAAGCGTATGAAGACCTCGTTAACTCATTTCTGTCACTGGTTCAATCAGACTCTCAGAAGTCATACCTTAAAAAGTGAATGATACTTCCCTCATGCCCGCCCCCCAGCTATCTCTGCCTCTATTACAATCAAGACCGACAATTCGTACCTCACTGTGGCTTATATTTGCGGAAATATGCGCCTCCCGAACACAAAGGTAATGCCGTCCCTTGGGCGGTGCCGTAATAAATTAGGATTTTTTTGGGTTAGGTTGTTTGTTTGGTTAGGTTTAGGGTGACGAACCTTTCAAGGACTACTGACGCCCATGAACATCAGCGTAATTATGCCAATGCGTTGCCGTCCTTTTCACGCCCCTCCCCCCCAATGGACCCCAATGGGCTACTCACAAACCGCACGACTCGCGACACCGTAGATGTCACTACACGGCGGTATCAAGTGAGAGAGAGGTACCTCCCCGGTCGTGCCGGCACAGTTCCGTTGCGTAGGAGGATGCAGTGTCATGCACCGTGCAATACACTACCACCTCCTATCTAGCATGGCACTACCTCCTACCATTGCACAACCGGGGACTAACCACGGCACAATTAATATTTCAAGGGGCACTTTTAAAAGCGAGCACCGGCGCCTAGAAAGTATTTCTCTCTACAACACACTTCACTAAAATTCAAGTGATAATTCCATTCGGGATCGCTGAGTTGAAGTGATGATTTCCGGTGATAAACTCATTGGAGGAGGGGAGAGAATCATGCATGGATTACTAGAAATATAAGGATGTTTAGGGGAAAGCCCCTAATAAAGATTTCAAAATGCAAATATGGCTAACACTGTCTAGAGCAAGCAGCATTAACGATATTTTGTTAACATTCATAAAGACGCCTGTAGATATATTTAAGCTGTTGCCTACTTTGAGTAGTTTGCCATTTTTTTTTAAGTCTCCAGACTTTTTTAATAATTTCTATTAAAATGTATAAACCAATAATAAATGTATACAATTTTACAGGCTTCCTTGGAGACTTTCTTCGGATTGGGTCTAATCGTGGGCCCAATGTTGGGAGGAGTTCTCTACGGCTGGGGCGGCTACTCTTTGCCCTTCGCTGTTCTTGGCTTCACGCTCTTTTGCACAGCCATCTTGTGCTACGTCACTCTACCGAAATCGAGAGATGATGAAGATGTGAAACCCACTGGACGTGAGTACATTAGTTATTTTAGCGACTATTGGCCCAAATTAAAAACAATTTTTTTGTGTCGAATAGTCCATTTATCAAGGATTGCTATATTCCATGACGCTACTTCTACTGAGAGGACCGGGCTTACCAGTGTGAAACTACGGGGTGATGTTAGAAGGAAAATCTTATGAAATGTTAAATCGGAATATACGTTCAATGATACATAAAATTTTCTCATGCATAACTTTTCATACAAACTACATTTCCCTTTAACTGAATTGCCCCATAATTTAAATCATTTTCATAATCTAGACATACTAAATAGTAAGAGACGTTATACAATAATAAGTGTAGTTATGCGATCAAAGAGCAGTTAATAGTTTATTTATACTTAATTAATATTTATTGTATACAATCGCACGATTAACGTAGAGCCGAGTAATTAATATATTATTATTTCATTACATAGTAAGAATAGTGTGATTCAATAGAATATTGTAGTAATCACGTAAATATTATATTTTGTCATCTATAAACATGAGGAACTTGGTACGCATATAATTTATTGATAATTTAGGGTGACAGGACAGGCTTTCACTTGCTTGATGTTGAGAAGCACTTATGAGTTAAAAAGCATTAATTTTATCGCCCTCGACAACTGCTTCTCGCAGGGCTTCAGCTTTCAGATTGACCCGCATTACTTCTTCTAATATATGCTATACTCTATCATCGAACCATCAATAAACCGTGAAGCTCTACCTCCGAAACTTATTCGGGAATCCTATTCGTTATTTTGAAACACTTATTCATAGTCGTCGTTGGTCGTTTTTTTTTTCGTTTAACTAGTAGCTTTCCCTTGACCGCCATGTTTGAATTCAAAGAATAACTTGGATTCACATGGGTATCATATAAATACGTACAGCAGTTCGTATAGATAGAAGGTATAACGCGAAAAACATAATATATTCATCCTGCTTATGGCTAAACATAATATACTCATCCTACATATCGTTAAACATAATATACTCATCCTGCATATGGCTAAACATAATATACTCATCCTGCATATGGCTAAACATAATATACTCATCCTGCATATGGTTAAATATAATATACTCATCCTGCATATGGCTAAATATAATATACTCATCCTGCATATGGTTAAACATAATATACTCATCCTGCATATGGCTAAACATAATATACTCATCCTGCATATGGTTAAACATAATATACTCATCCTGCATATGGTTAAACATAATATACACATCCTGCATATGGCTAAAAATATTAATTTGCTTTCATTGGTAAGACCTGAAAATAACAGTTGATGACAGTTTTATACAAGTTTTAGTCGCATTTAAGGTTGATTTAGTTATAGGTAGATATATTCTAATCAGTCAGACTGAGTTTGTACGAAAGCTATCGCGTGTTTAAAAAGCGTTCACACGCCGACGGAAAGAGTGCCATCGTGATTAGTCAGCTGCCGAAACAGATGGTGGGCCTACGATTTATGTCTTATTAAACACGCGTTAAAAAGCTATTATGCGAACTTGACCATACAGAAACAATTTTTACCAATCTTGTTAGCTTTTTAATATCACATATTCCTTACTCTTGTCGATTTCTTATATATTAAATAACGATTTAATTTCAGCAACAATGTTAACGCTTTTGAGAATACCGGGAGTCTTCATGGCAGCAATAAGTATAATTCTTACCAGTATTAGCATCGGATTCCTACAAGCTACCCTGGAGCCACATTTGAGACAAGTTAGTTCTTACGTACATACATCAACATACATTTATACTATAACATTTACACATATACATATATACATACTAATTTTGCCTCCCCCATTAGGAAATCGACGTGAAGATAATTTGTTGATGTATTAATTCATAATAACGAGAGCAATTACACATACAAATGTATTGCTATTAAATGCTTCCAGGCAATTGTAATACCATCACTTATTGTCTCATTCCGTTGAGTGAACAATCCAAAATGACCAGAGTACCACATGGCACGGTGGTACCATCGCGGACTTCCTAAATCCAATCAGAACACAAATTAGGTTATATAGACTGATCTGCTGCTGAACATGACGTCTACTGTTGTTGTCTGTTCACCTAAACAACTTCCTCCAATGACTTAGCAGAGAATTTAGTGGTAACCGAATAAATTGTTTTGAATAAAATCTTTCATTCTGTTTTATTTGTTGATATTGAATAAGAAATAAAGTGTTAAACATAAGTATAAACCTGTTTTTAAAATAACTGTTTATAATCGTTTATAACTGATATAACAGCTAGTTTTAAAAGGGGTACAAACGAAAAAGTTATAAGTGTTACAGGAATAATTCTGTAACAGGTGTAATGTCTAACACTTATGAGAGTGTTGCAGTTGTTAAAGTGTTTTTGTGTCCCTGGATCGTAGGTCCAATTTACAATTTATTATATTTCCAGTTTGAATTTTCGCCTGTCATCTTGGGTGTGATTTTCATCATCAACGGTGGTATCTACGCACTGTCGGCTCCGGGATGGGGCTGGCTCTGTGACCAGCCGACAATGAAACCCAAATACATCAGTTGCATTGGACACCTGTTCGTGGTTGGCGCTTTCCTGCTGATTGGTCCTGCGCCCTTCTTCGACATGCCAACGTAAGGCCAATTCACCACTAACATAACATATGCTGCGTTTTTTGCGAAAGACGGACGGTCGTAGTCGGTGCGATTTTTTGACTATAGACTCTCTGGTCTATTTACGTAGGTAGTCATCAAATAGAGAGAGTAAGATATCTGCATAATCGTTACTCATTATTTCCTCCAATAGGTCAATTGAAACTGGACTTCAATGCAGCTACCTCTTGCGAATTAGATGTTTCTTTACGTTTGGCTAAGTATTTATCATCGTTAAGCAAGTAATTTTGAACTTTCAGAATACTGTGGGTAACAATAGTTGGACTTGTTTTGCACGGACTTGGTATGGGCAGTCTTCTTGTCTCCACATTCACGGATTCATTAGGAACGGCAATGTAAGTATTGAAAAAACATGCCACTGAAAATTAAGAAGGTTAGATTATGTTATCTGTAGACTAGTGGAATGTGAAGCCCATCCCCGTTCCCTTTCACATCACTGCGTTGCGTCAGTCCGTCGGCGACAGGTCAACAGATATTGTAACCTAAATATAGTTACTTATTAAATGAGCCAACCCTAAAGAACAGCAACCAGCCAACCCTAGACAGTAAACAAAGCGACTAATATATAAACAATTTACAAATCAGACGTAAATGCCCCTTCCCTTTTTACGACTCCATTACCCGCTACAAGTCGCTAATCGCAATATAATGACATGGAACAACATTGCCAATTCGATTCGAATGGTTCTCAGAATTGGCAGGCACCTGCTGAAGAAAGTTAATGGATTACATGAATTATTTTAATTTGATTATTTTTCGTAGCGATTTAAGCAATGGCCTATATACCGGGTAGTAGTCAAATTTGTCCCACACGGGGAGGTCTCTCGCTTACACGATACCGCCTTATGGTGACAGTTAAACAGTTTCGTGTGGTATGTGAATTTCCGACGGCCCATATTAGTCTACAGGAGGAGGGAAACACATCTGCATGACCTCTAACAGTATTTAACGCTTACACTAGTCGCCTGTGTATTTGTATAATCTAGCAAAGGCATATTGGCGTTTTATTTCGCCAGTCTGAAAGTAGCAGTTCGTAGCTCATTCATGATCATCTCCATGGGCCAAACGTTCACGTCCACGCCGAGCCCATTTTAGCTAACGCGCACAAGCTGCCCCCGACATCAGACTCGGCCTATCGGTCCCTCTGGCCATGATAATAATAGTTAAATTAAGCTGTTACAAACACTCTCGGGATGCATCTCTCCCATCTGCGGGAGAGAGGGTGACGGTAACTCTTTCGACCCGAGACCTAGTTTTACACTCATAGCAAGCCGATGAAGCTATATTGTGTTTCTCTTCGCTACCACAGCATAAATAAAAAGAAAAAAAGAATCAGTTCTTAAAGGCCAAGGTTTCCATGGCCCGAGGGGCACCTTTAGCCAAAAAGTACTACCTTGGATCTTTTATCCAAGTACAGTTGTACATGTTCTTCACAGAATATTCGCATACTTTACTTATGTTAGCGACAATAAGAATCCCTTCTACACAATTATTAATTAAAAATATCGCTAGGCTGTTTCGTCTCATCATATTCTAGTTGTTAATAAGCTATAGCTTTTATAGCTTTAGATAGAATTTGGCTTCTGTGGTTTCTAAAGCCAAAATTCAGCCATTAATCAGTAAACCGGGATGTTTAAAATATATTTTAATGTAGCTAGAGTCCCACGCGTTATGAAGATGAATCTAATAATGCCTCACACGCAAATGTTAAGCAAGCCATTATCGCTGTAACAAGAAACAAGGAACTATTTTTAACTAATAACTATTTTTATAACACATTACAAAAAAAGACAAGGAAAACGTAATGCGAAATCAAGTCCATAGCCGCAGAAACATTCACCAGATTATAGCTAAGTGCACAGAGATATCGATTCAAAAACTTTTTGTGGCAAATTTTGTGCATTTGTTTCCTGTCTATATTGATTTTAAAAATATTGTAGTCTGAGAGCTGGATCTTCCTTAATACAAATAAAAATAACAACATGCTAAAATGTTTGAATAGTCGGGAGTCCGAAAAGCTCCCTGTAGCTCAAAAGTTAGAGACCAACACAGACCTAACGAGGAGCAATGCAAAAATTATATAATTCGCTAGTTTCTAATCGGAAAGGCTGCTAAAGTTTTACAAAATAAACGCAAACTTTAGAAAATCATTTATAAAAAATCCGGACCGGACCTAACTATCGTTAGGTCAGTCTTATCAGTCTAGTCGAATGAGGTCGGTTTTATTCCATAAACCACCTGATGGGATGCTAACTAAGAGCACCATTGTATAGTTATTGGAGGAGGTAGTGCCATGTTGCATAGGGGGATGTAGTGCCATGCATAGTGCATGACTCATGCAGTGCCATGCACTATGCAAGGCACCTCCTACGCAACGGAATTGAGCCGGCACGACCGGGGAGGTATCTCTCGCTCACATAATTATAAAGTTACATCTTCAGTGTCGCGATTCTTGCGGTTTGTGAGTAGCCGGAGGCCCATTGGGGGTGGGGAGGAGGGCAACGCATCGGCATAGTAATTATGTGGATGTTCTCGGGCGTCGGTAGTAGTAAAAAGGCTCTGATTTCTCGTTTGCCCCCCCCCCCCTATTCTATAGAAATGTTGTTTTACCTGACCCAACTGTGAATCTTATTGACTTGGTGGATACTTGTGGTTTTGTCTTTTACATACAATATCCACATCCAGATAATTTGCCCATGGACAGACGCTATGACTCGAAACAAAACACGAATAGCACGTTATACGTGTCCCTGGTAATTTCTATTTCTCTAATTCCTTCTCTCTCTCTCTCTCTCTCTCTCTCTCTCTCTCTCTCTCTCTCTCTCTTATGATCTGCTAATTACTGTTTATTTTTCAGTGCCAATGGTTTACCAAACTCCATAGAAACGTATGGCCTTGTATCTGGTATGTGGACGTCTACCTTCGCTTTGGGCGCGTTCATCGGTCCTACGGTCTCAGGCCTGCTCTTCCATTTACTAGAATTCAGAAACTCAACTGTGTTTATAATTGTGCTTCATTTTCTGATGGTATGTTGTAAACTTATATTGTAATTTAGAGGTGGCGTTTTATTAGTCAACCATTGAGTAGTTGCAACGACGATTTTTGAGCGATGTCTTTTTGGAGTGGGATGCAAATTACAGAGGATGGAAGTAGCGAAATAAAAAAAATACAAGATTCATGTTGTAAAGCGGTTATTCAAAATAAACAAAAAGTTGTATGCTATAAATAATACTGCGACTGCAATTGTTCGTCAGAACAAACGAAGACTACAAAAGAATAATTATACTACAGCCACTTTAACGGATTTTATCCCGGTTAAATACTTATATTTTACGATGCCGACGTTTCAGAAGCTTTACAGCTTCCACGCCTACGAACATCAGCATTATTATGCCGATTGATTTCCTTTTCACCTCCCCCCAGTGGACCACCGGCTACTCACAAACCGCACGAAACGCGACACCGTAGGTATCACTTTACGGTGGTATCAAGAGAGCGAGAAGTACCTGCCTGGACGTACCGGCCCAATTCCGGTATGCAGCATGCATAATGGCACTACCTCCTCCTATGCAGCATGGCACTACCTCTCACAAAAATGTGTAACATTCGCGTGAACCTAAGAAATTATTAAAGACGTAATCGTGTAACCCGTGTCGTCATGGAGCTGGTTATGATTCTCGTGCGTTTCTATTAATTGTAGGGGGAGGACCGTATGAAATGCGACAACGGAGCTCTCACTTCACGGCAGCGACGTCATATGAGCGAGAGGTTCCCTCCCCGGTTGTGCTAGTCCAATTTGGCTGCAGTGCGGCACTACCTCGTACTAATTGAAGTTATATGAAAGTTACCCTATCTACTTTATTTATCATCCCATTAGGGTTCCTTGAATTTAGGACCAGGTTTTTATTAAATGGAAATGCAATAGCATGTTTCAAATCTAAAAGATAACTGCAATTTTATATCATTAATTAGTTATCGGTTGTTTCAGATGTTGGTATTATTAGTTTTCCTGTCCATGTTCGATCGCTCCAAGCTGGAGATGTCAGAGTCCACCAACAACCTCCTCCAGATGGACGGCACGCTGGACGAGAGCGTCTTGATCGGGGAGAAGTTCATGATACCGACCACGAGACAAAAGAGGTATGGCTCAACCAAAGTCCTTGAACTTTTTCTAGCTATTCTGGATCACATTTGACCAGTGGCATTCATCCGTGCGGGGAATCATTTATTTTTAATATTTTTATTTAAATATCCACTTCTGAATCTTCCTAATCGCCGTTCTGAAATATTCTTGCCACTAGGACCGTGGTATGAAAAAAGTGTGAGGAGTAGAATCGAAAGTAGCGCTTGGCGTAACGTTTAGGGCGTTCGTCGCTTAAGTTCTTGTGCACCTTTCACTTGAGAATAAATACACCGCTACTTTCTGTAGTAAAATTGTGTTGTATTTACAATAGTTTGTTCTAGGTGTTAAGTCCTCCGTAGACGATAGAGTCGTTATACGGTTTTTCCAAGCAAACCTTTTAATGGTCCTATCACACCTCCGTATTACTGCGCGCTTGCGAATACTGTAAAACATCTGATGTTCTACTTTAGATCCTTTAGTTTAAGTGCTAGAGGCAGCAAGAAGGTTTTGGAAGTTACAATTATTTTTGTCCACCTTCTAGTCACAAATATTTTTGATCTTCTGTTTTTTGGCAGAAATCAGATTCGTACCAAAAAAAAGACTTCCGGTAAGAAAGAAATCTCTTTATTGTACAATAAAAAAAGTTCAAGTGACAGCTTTGCTCTCGCGTATCGTATGTTTCGTGTGTCTCGGGTAGCATATTGGTGAAGACCAGGGTACAGGAACACGAATACATACCAACTATAGGGATAAAAATTCTTTCACTTCTCGTTTGCCCCCTTATAATACAAAAAAGGAGTGGTCCACTTAAATTTTATTCATAATGATATAACTAATCGTTTTACAGCATCTTTTCTATTTTGCAGCCGTCAATATGGCATTAGTGTCGAAAAGTCCCGTCCTCCGGGAATGAACAGTCTCATTGCGTGCTCCAGCTACAAGAACAGAAGGAGTCCGTGGAGTCAGCACACGCCGCGATATCGACCTTCCTATGGAAGTCTGGATACCAGATTCAGAGCAACGTAAAGGAGTATGCAGCAGTGAATCTTTAGATATTATGACCAAAGATAATGAAATAAATACTCATAGTTACTGAATTTTAGAATTTATATGCCTGCACCTCAAACGTGGGTATCTTCTCAATTGTATGCTATGATTTTGTTAAAAATTTAATAGCGTTGATTAGTAACGAATGTGTCCTTTCGCAAAGTTGTTGAGTTCGTAATTACACATAGAACCAGCTGAAGGCGCGTTCGAGGTTTCGGCCGTTTGTTGAAGTATTGCCATAAGTTATGAACACAAGTTGTTTATAAGCATCTATAAATGTTAACTAATTGAGCATATATATTTTTAAGTAAATCCTACTAAACAAAATGGATATTTATTATATTAATTGATTTCTTTGTCTATATGTTATAAACATATCAGAAAGTCAAGTATTTTTATAGATATTCTTCTTTAATTATTATTTATTATTCACTACACTATAGCTATATCTATTATATTATATTATTATACCTATGGCGCTCTATGGGGGTGCCTATTGTTTATGGTTTCAGAGGAGTCCCGGTTGTGTATTTGCTCTGTGGTTACCGGGTGCTTACTGTCGATTAACTTTATTGATTGTTTACGTGTCTATAATAAAAACAATTTAATTATTTTTAGTTTTTATTAGCTTTCGCGCGCGGCTAAATTCACGTTAAAAAAGAATACAGATTGTTGTCAAGACAAACCTTTTGGAGTGCCATCTGATAAATATGTTTGCGATTATACTACTGCGCTAGTTAGCGTAGGCCTTTACGTCAGGGGCGTGTGTTTTTGAAAGCAAGGACGTTCGTTATTGGTAAACGTATTTATAAATCCAGGTCGTTTTCTCTCAACTGCAGATATCAGACACTTGACAGTTTGTAAATAGCCGAGCGCACATACGTCGCGATTGCACATAGGTGGACAAAAAGTTTAGGAGGTCAGCTCATGTGTTCTGACCGCCTGGTACCTCAGTAACTCATAAGTAGTCTTTTATAGCATAGGCCTCACAAACGGCCAACACTAGTCAAAGCCACTGGGTGGCTACCAACGCCCATTAATATCCGCATATGCGATCCATTGCCCTCCTTCGCCTCATACCCCCAAATGTTACATGATACGCATACAAGTACCGTATGAAACGCGACAGCGTAGCTGTCCGTCACTTTGCGGTATTGTGTGTTCCAATTTAGCTGCAATAGAGCATGGCACTATCCCGTACAGGAACATAGTTTTTACTTAGTGTACTGACCTGGTGGTGACCAACGACACCCATAGACATCCGTAAATACAGCAGTTATTCAGAACCGTTGCCCACCATCCCCTAATCTTATGTCAGTAGCTATTATTTTAGGAAGAAGAGAAAATATGTACGTACCATTTTGGAGGTGTCGGTCCACAGCCTGATTTCTCTCTGATCGGGTTGTCGTCCCATCAGAATAAGAGTATACGGGTATAGAGAGCACCGCCTCTCATGTGTACACTTGTGACTGCGCAAACACTTGTGCACTGTTATAATACGTCCTGCGCATATGGCTCTTCTCAGTAGAGATGGCCGTTGTGGCCGATATTCGGCTAGAACGACATAATTAGTCTGGACAGCACAAAGATACGATACATTTCTATAGCCTATGGTGTATTATTTCAATAAGTGACAATAGTCACCTAAAGGTAAATTGATACCTAGCTAGTTACTCCGTGCCAGAAAACCGTTGAATTTCAATTTGAAGAGCTCATTAACACACTATTTAAATATATGTGGGATTAACTAAATTTGATCGGTGTCCATGAATAGACTTCTAGCTTGAATTTACACAAGATACGGTGTGAAATAACACAGAAATTTTTTACGCAGCCTGACCGGGCCATGAAAATATATTTCTTCACATGGCCTTGAATATTTGGACTATACAAACCTGTTTCAGTAACTTTATTTTTAGTAGCAACTCGTCCTAGCTTCATGCGAATATGGCAGGCTTAAGTTGCTGTAACTCGCGTCGATTAACACAATGAGTGAGAGGAAGAGGGAGACGATTTATGTGTGTGTGTGTGTGTGTGTGAGTGTGTATGTGTATGTGTATTTGTGTGTGAGTGTGAGTGTGTGTGTGTGAGTGTGAGTGTGAGTTCGAGTGTGAGTGAGTGCGTGCGTGGGTGTTTGTGTGTGTTTGCGCGTGCGTGTCCGTACATATGTATTTTTGTAATAAAAATCCTAATAATAATAATAATAATATCTGTGGACTTATCACACCACGTTAGCATAATAGCCCTGTGGTAAGTATCGCTAGGACTTGTGTTACAGGTACTAGACAACGGAGATATATTTAATATTTTTTATAAATATAAGAAAGTATGTTTAAGTTTTACATACACATAATATATATATATATATATATATATATATATATATATATGAATATATATAAATATATATTGTAATATAAATATATAGAAATATTCAATAAATATAATATAATTACAATTACTTTAATATATATACAGATATAAACTACAAACTTAATAATTATAGTTAATAAGTTGTTAAAAAATTAATATATATTTAAATAAATAAACAGATACATAAATAAGCTGAAAAGGAGCGAATTAAGAGCTGAAAATAAAATAAAATAAAATGATGTTAGGACTGCTTCCCGGAAGCAGAAATTTCTTCACCAAACGAAAATTATGTCTTGATCCCTCAAGTTTCTAGTTCCCGACGATTCGATAACGTTTCGGTTGTCATGGTCACGGGCAGACTGAAGATTTTAGTCGTCTGGTTGAGTATTCATGTGCAGCAGAGTTTAACAATTAATTCGTCCGATTCGTACAAAACGAGCTTATTGTGCCTTGCAGCTGTGATGAGTCATTCTTTGTTTTTGACTTAATTATATTTATCAACGGGTCCCAAGCAGGTGGTAAGACCCGACCATCCTCTCTGCTAAAATTTGGATGCTTTCTAATTTCAATCGCCTCACGAATCATCCTAGGACGGAGTCGAAACTCTTTCGCGAGGATTTGGGGATTGTCAAATCTAATATAATGGCGGGCGTTATCTTGTACATGTTGACAAACTGCAAACTTAGTAGAACGACGATGTTTAACATCTGCAATATGTTCCTTAACGCGTGTTCTAATTGATCTCTTTGTTTGACCTACTTATGAAAGCCCGCAGTCGCAATCGAGTTTGTATACTCCTGCAACCTGCAGTTGGATCTGAGGCTTTACCGGTGGTAAGAACTGACTTATCTTTTTTGGCGGCTTGAAGAAAGTTTTAATAGAAGCACGCTTAAAGATGTGGCCAATCATATCAGTGACCCCCTTCATGTATGGTAGTACCAGCGGTATCCCCTCAACTGTGGCCGGTTTTAGTCTATTTTTGATATGTAGACGTGGCATTAGAAGCTTACAATAAAAATACTTTTACGGATTTTACCGCGGTTTATTAAATTATTTATGTACCCTGACGTTTCAGAAGCTTTACAGTAACCATGGTCACGGGTGGACTGAGATGACAGATGTCCTGATGTACCAAGTTTTTAAAAGTACCCGAAGAATTATAATTTTAGTTGTTCCGATTAACGCAAACAGTACTTATTATATCTTGCGGTCTTGAGGTGTTAAGTTTACTTTTTGATTTGATTATGTTCACCACTGGATCCCAAGCAGAGGGAAGAACCCAGCCATCTTCTCTATTGAAATTTGGATGTTTTTTAATTTTAATAGCCTCACGGATCATCCTTGGAAGGAATCCAAACTCTTTCGCGAGGATTTGGGGTTTATCAAATCTAATGTAATGGCAGGGGCCAACTTCAGCGTGTTCACAGACAGCAGATTTTGTAACACGTCGGTGTTTCATGTCGGCTACATATTCTTTAACGTAAATTTAAGACATCAACATTTGAAGTTTATTATTAATCAGTACTTGTTTGACATGCCGAAGTTCGGCACCCAGGTGTTGTTCGTCACAAATACCTCGAGCTCTTTGAACCAAGGACTTTCCAACAGTACTTTTATTTGATGATGGTGTAAATCACCATTCAAATACCTATCTGTATGGGTCGGTTTCCTATACGCTGCATGACCTAGAGTGTTATTCGGATTGCGGATTATCAAAATATCCTAGAAAGCCAATGAATTGTTGGTTTCTAACTCCATCGTAAACTGTATTTTTGAGTTAATAGAATTTAGATGGTTCAAAAATATAAGTACTTTATCCTTTGGTAGTATCGTAAATGTATCATCGACGTATCGCTTGTAGAATCTTGGTATTATAGGTGCAGTTTGAAGGGCAGCCTCTTCAAAGTGTTCCATAAATACATCTGCAACTACGGGAGATACGGGTGGTCCCATTGCGACTCCATCCACTTGGTCGTAAAATTGATCATTCCACAACATATAGCCAGAAGTGAGGCGGTGTTTCAATAGTTCTGAATATTCCGAAGGCAAATTATTATCGTTAAGCTTTCTAGACACCACTACAATACATCCTTCTATTGGTAAGGCATGTGAAAAGAGACTGTACATCAAAGCTCACCATCGTTTCATTGTCATTGAGACGTAGCTGTTTAATCTCTTCGAAAAAATGATAAGAATCCTTTACAAAATTCGAACCCACAACCTCTGGTGTAACACGCAGACTAACCGCCACGTTACCGACTGAGCCAGCCGGCCGACGTAAATTTATAAGATTTCTTAAATATATATTAAATACATTTGCGTTGTCTAGTACCTATGACACAAGTCCTTACGGTGCTTACCACAGGGCTGACGTGGTGTGATAAGTCCACAGATACTATTATTATTATATTATTATTGTAAATGTTACAGCATTACTCCTGACTATCACTAATGACGTTTCTGTATCCTTTTCAAACTGTTTGTACAGTTTCCTATGGATGTGTACCTCTTATGTCTCCTTTGTATCCTTTCATTCGCTGTTTTAGATTATTTGCCTAACGGGAAAGAGACACAAAGTAGCACCTCACGCGATTATATGTACAATTATTCAAATCTAAGCCTCATTGCTTGTAACAGTTATTAACACTTATTAACAGGTTTTAAAAAGGTACTTTGCTAATTACAATATTGTTCGAAACGACAGGACCCGATCCCGTCGTGGGGGTACCCTCATCTATTACAAAAGGTCCCTTTATTGTATCCCCCTCGACCCGCCCCCTCTAGAAAATCTAGAAGGATCCCTAAGTAATGCCTGACGGGCCATCAGCCCATTATCTCTGCATATCAGTCAGGTTCCAGTTAGCGACCTTAGCGCTATTTTCGAAAATTTAAACGCAGATGACACAGTAATTTTAGCTGGGGACCTCAACGCCCACCACGTGACCTGGGACAATAGATCCAACAATATTCGCGGGACTGTCCTTAGAAAATATGTCGATGATCGCAACATCATCATCAAGGCTCCGTATATCCCAACCCATTATACTCCGAACGATAATGGGTACGTTCACCGAGTACAATCGATATAGCACTGGTTAAAAACATTTCACTCGTCATAAAGACGGCTGAAACGTTACACGAGCTTAACTCGGACCATAGACCCGTTTTAATAGAAATAGGAGATAATCGATTTTATAGAAATATTAAAAAAAAAGAAAAAGATCATCGACTATAAATTACTAAAATATAACTTAGCATACGTCAAATCGAGTGAACTCGAATAGTATCCCAGACAGTATAGACTCTCCACAAGCTGATGTCGCGGCCTCATCCATAGTCACCGCACTTTAGCGGTTAGCAAAATAGGAGAATCATCAAGAGAGATCTCGTTATGGAACTAATCCGTCGAAAAAATGCGGCGAAGCATCTGTACGATCGCAACGGAGGCGATGTGTGCAGGCAAGCCAACCGACAACTCGAAAGAGAAGTCAAAAAGGCTATACCCAAGTTCATAAACGGGAGATGGGATCACTTCGTCAGCGAACAATCTCCGTCTCATACGGCCTACTGGCCACTAGCGAGGGCTATGAAATCGGAACCGGTGGCTTAAAAACCACCACTAAACCGCGGAAATCGATTACCTGCACTAGAGGATGAGGAAAAAGCGGAGTGTCTTGTCGACACACTAGAGAGTCAATGCATTCCTAGCTCCCTCCCCACAGACCCCTCCCACATAAAAAAAGGTAGAAAGTATAGTAACATCCCGACTGGCTGTGTCAGCGGATGATGATGATGAGATCATACGTCTGACGGACACAGAACAAATAAAGGACCTAATAAAGAACCTTCACTCAAAGGGAGCCCCCGGGTCCGATGGAATAACCAATAAGGCGCTGAAACAGCTGCCTCCCGTTATTATACACCTCCTAGTGTGCATTTTTAATGCCCTTCTGGTGTAATGCACCTTCCCAGGCATATGGAAGAAAGCCATAGTGATCGGCATACACAAACCGGGGAAACACCGGACGGAGCCCACTAGTTACCGGCCCATAAGTCTCATAAGCTCGTTAGGCAAAATCTATGAAAGGATAATTCTCGCACGCCTTAAAACCGTGATACGAGAGAAAAATCTGTTCATAGATGAGCAGTTCGTATTTCGTGGCAGCCATAGCTGCCCACAATAAGTACACCGCCTCACGGAGTACGTACTATCGGGACTCAAAAGACAGGGCCGGCAATGTGGCACGGGCGCTGTCTTCTTTGATGTAGCAAAGGCGTTTGACAAGATTTGGCATCAAGGCCTCATCTTTAAACTATACAAGTTAGGACTGCCTTACAGGCTAGTACTGATCGTAAACAGCTACCTAGCAAACAGGCAGTTCTAATACTGAGTGGAGGGCACCCTGTCCTCCCCTCGTCCCCTCAGAGCCGGTTGTCTGCAAGTATCTGTTCTCTCTCCCACCCTCTTCAATCTGTACACCAGCGACATACCGCGACACCCCATCGTCCAGCTAGCGACATCCGCGGATAACACCGCACTGTACATTAGATATCTCGACAACTACGGAGCCAAGCTACTGCAAAAAGCCGTCACCGAACTCGGTGAATGGTTCTTAAAATGGAGAAGAGAGGTTAATGCGGAGAAGAGTAAGTCCATACTCTTCTCACTAAACCACCCCTCGCATAGACGAGAAAACATGCCTGTCATCCTGCTCTACGGTAACGAGATACCTAGAGCAGAGACGGTGAAATACTTGGGAGAGACTCTCGATAGGTCGATGCTTCAAGAATCACACAGATAACGTTCTGAAAAATGCACGATATGTCCTTTTTAAACGTTATCCTCCTATGGCTACTGGATGCCCGTGGTACTTCCGAAACATCGATCTACATTGTGACTTTCAATTGACCTCGATCAAAGGACACTTCAAAAAGCTGTCACAAAAGTTCTTTGACCGTGCCCTTAATCACAAAAATAAATTAGGCGCGCGACGACGCGATTGCGATAGCACTAGCTAAGTCCGTCCAAGAACACAGACAAAGAAACACCAAGACGCGCTCCCGCAGTAAAATGCCAATGGGGCCAACTAACGGATAGCAGTTTTTAGTCGGTAGTAGCTAGCGCTACACGACCTGAGCCCGACACACACTTCAGGCCCCCTTGGGTCGGCTGGATGGTGCGTAAATACATTTTTCCTGCTAGAACCAGTATCATATACACCGCTCGTACCGGTCGAGCGATGGAACCTTACATATAGTGACACAGTTACAACACATATTACTGACAGAATGTCACACACCGCTTACAGAAACGAGCTCAGGTTCGAATCCGTAAGTTGAGAGGTTAGATTGGTAGAAATAAAATAAGGCGTCCTCCTCAGATAAGGCACACATTAAACGAGCTGAATTGTCCTTATCCACGACACCGCAACTTAAACGGCATCGTGCGCGCGCCGTCCCACTAGAGTGGGGACGGGGACCGCTTCCCCCTTTTCGGTCCCAAAAATAATTACTATAGGGTACGCCCACAATCAACCCGGTACATCTCTTCCAATCTGCGGGAAAAGAGAGGGGTCATTCCCTCTATCGTCTCCCTAAACCTGAAGACACAAAAATCTTCGTAGTCAGTCGAACTAGCAACTATAATCAGCAACGAGTAGTAGAAGTATGCGAAACGTAATGAACTGCAAGTAACTAAAGGTGAACTGTTCTAGGATCCACAACTAACGCAAAGGTTACATTCCTACGGCATTTGGTAAAGGTCACATCGTCTTCTCATAACACGAGTGCAGTGGAACGAATTGAAGGTACTAGACACTACAATACTAGTTGAGTCATGGGTTCGCTTAAGATATATCTATGGCACCTTACTGGCGAACCATCACAATCAAATTAACGAAACGATTTATTTACGTATTCTATATTCAGCATGACTGAAACTGTGGTCGACGCGGGACGAATGTGACCATTGAAAGTCCCACCGCATTTAATACAATGCGTTATGTTACACGCTATTTTGAGATTTATTGGTAAGCGTGACCAACCATATCTTATCCGATTCCGATCACATGTCCCAGATTAGACCAATGTTTTATGGTCATTTTTTTATGTCTTTATTTAAAGGCTTCATACATCATAAGAGTCAGCCTTACACCAACTGAAAAAATAATTCTAAATCCTAAAAAGTTGAAACAAAACTTAAGAATCTGTCACTATATTCTAATTTAAAATTAGAACTAACAATGTTATGTATAAGAAAGAATAGTTCAGCTTTATTATATTTAGTGTCCATCATAAATTCCTGTAGGAGAAATTCGTTTCTATGACATTATATAACATCTAGATGATATAAGTCTTCGTGTCGGTTGCATATTGTACAGTTGGAGTTGGTCATTTTACCCATTAGGAAAAGTTTTTTTTTTTTTCAGTGGAATGTGATTGGAACAGATGCAAAAACAGAGCGAAAGCCAGGGTAGCTTGGGTGGTTTATTAACTAAGTTCCTGTGCCGAATACCAGAATTCTTTGAAATCTGTTGGACGTATTTATTCAATTCCATTTTAATAAATCCTACAAAATCATTAAAGCAAGTGTTTACACTGATCAAGGCCTCAAGCACATCATTGCCAAAAATAGCAACATGTGATGGGTACCCATTACAGCCAGATATTAACCTACTGCAAATTATTCATAAATACATTTGATAATGAAGAAAGCCCGAGTCCAAGCTCATTTACCTTTAGCACATGAAACCTGGTAAGCAAGCCAATTTTACAGTCAGTTATAATAAGGATGTGCTGGAAAGTAGTACTTCTTATATAAGCCAGTTTATTGACATTATTTTTTATAACATTACGGAGTCAGGACGTTAGTGGTGTTAATTCCGTTCCTAGCAGAGCACGTAAAGCCGTCGGCCTGATGTCTCTCCTATCCGAATAGGAGAAAGAGGGACTGGAGTAGGCATTTCTATCTGCGTACATCTTGTGCATTGCAATAATGCGACTTGCAGTTGAATAGTCTCTATAGAAATGACCGCCCTAGCCAAAATCCGCTTGACGGACATTGTATTATAGAAGCCGAAATGGTGGGAAAGAGAAATGCATTATAAATTAACAGTGACAAAATCGCTTAAGTAATTTTATTGTAATGAATGATATTCACGTGAGCTTACAAAAGAAATATTTCAACCAGTCGGGCTACTTAATATACTGAAGGCAATTATTTCAGGCATTTAAATTAGTCGGGGTTTTAACTTACAAGCATAGCTCTGTGACCGAGTCCGCTAACCAAGAGGATTCGCAAATTTATTTTATACACAAAATGGGTTGCATGGAAAATCTGATAAAGTACTGTTTTTCGACCGGAGTTTACTCCATAAGAAATAAGTTATTCTGACACTAATAGGAAGAGATAGTGCCATGCTGCATAGGAGCAGGTAGTGTCACGCATGGCACTACCTGCTCCTATGCAGCGGAACTGGGCCGGGACAACCGGGCAGGTACCTCTCGCTCACGTAATACCCCCGTAAAGTGACACCTCAGTGTCGCGTTTCGTGCGGTTTGTGAGTATCCGGTGGCCCATTGGGAGGGGGAAAAGAAGGTTAACGCATCAGCATAGTAATTATGTGGATGTTCGTGGTCGTCGGGAGTCGTAAAAAGGATTCGCTTTCTCGTTTGCCCCCTATTCTATAACAAAAAACAATGGCATCACCCCGCGGCGTCGCGCGCGTAACACCGGTCCTACTTGGCGTATATATAGCCTATTCGTCGATATTTTTTTTTAATTTAGATCAAGATAAAACTTTTTTTTTTAAATTCAGACCAAGAGTTCCTGAAAGTAATGCGTTCAAACAAACAAATTCTTCAGCTTTACATTATTAGATGAAAGGTGCATAGGTGCGACGTTAGTACGGTAAGGTTACATCAGCGTTAACGTTGCACACGATTTTGTTCCTCACATTTTACCACCCAGGTTCCGTATGGAGTTCCCCACCAAGGTTCAAGTCTTATCTTGGCGGTGGAGCTCAGTAGCCTGGGGTGAATCCATGCGCAGCTAATTGAACCGAGGGGGTGCTCTTTGCACCCCTCTTATAAGAAGAGGGGATGAAAGATCAACAGGATGAGGCACCTGTGCGCACGGCGCAAGGGCGAGGATGGGAACCTCACCCATTGCACTGTCCGAAAGTTGTTGGTGAAGGCGCGTAAATGCGTTTCCCCGCGTCAACGAAAAAAAAGAAAAGAGTTCCTTATGGAGTGGACCACAAAAGTATGTTTTATCCTCTCACTAACTTATTCTCTTTCGAAATTAAACTATTTATAAAGATAGAAGTTATTGTTATATTTTCGAGCAAGTCTTTAATTTGAGTGAACAAACTCATTACGCAACGGACCAGTCGGGTTTCGGCTTTCATTTCTTGCGTAAAACAATCATTTTAAAATATTCTGTTATATTGATAAGTTTATCACTATATTGTAACAGGTGACAGACCTGTTGTTTCCATAAGCATTTATTACATTTTGTAAGGCATCGTAGGGTCCGTAGCACCGGGTCGGTACCTCGCTCACAGTAATATTACCACAAAGTGACAGCTACGCTGTCGTGTTTCATGTTGTTTGTGTGTTTCCATTGGTCCATTGTAGAATGTAGGGAAGGAGGGCAATAAGTCTTCATAACATTTATGCGGATGCAATGAGGTAGGCAGAGGGGACCGATTGCGATCCCTACTGATAGTCTTGCACCTCTACATTCATAATTCCGTTCATACGAACACGCCAGTTGCGGAGACTAGCCATCACCTTGGGGCATTATAAAAATAAATATTGTTGCTATGGGGAATTAATAAAATATTCTTCATTATATAAAGAAATATTATATAAATATTTTTACAATACAGAGTATATACTAGAAGAACAGCATAATTATGCAACAAATGATGGATCCGTATTTAATTTACTAGTGTTTTTACTATCAAACTGCATTGTATAAGAAATAAAAAAAATTATGTCATACATAAGTACGACTAAGTTAGACAAACGTATGTTTATTAAAATGAAATGGCAGATTATGTTTCTTTAATAGTTTGAAATATTTTACATTTAAAAAGTATTTAAGGTAGGGGAAAGTAGTTAAACGGGCACAAAATAAAAGAAAGAATTAAATGTATATAGTCATGATATGATCATAGGAAAAAATAGTTTATCCAGAGATATAGACATATATCTCGTTTACTATATCTGTGGGTTGTGGCAAGGCTCCATGAGTGACGTCAGAGATGAGTAATGCTAAAGTTTTTTGTTTAGGTTCCGAGGAAACCATTGTGAGCTGTAACGTATCTTAATAACATTATCAGAGGAAGGCTCATTACCGGTTTAACGGATATGGCGGAGTGACGTCACTAACGTACAGTCCTGGGGTTTTTCTTATAGTATAGGTGAGTTAACGGTCTAGCTTTTTGACTACGGACGCCCATAAACATGCGCTTAGAGGTAATGCAGACAAGTCGCCCTCCTTCCTCCTTCCTCTCAACGGGCCAAGTGAAACGCATATCTCATTGAACGTTACAGCGTAGTTTTCACTTTAAAGCGAGTGAGATGTAGCTCCCCCGTCGTGCCAACCGGAACCAGCCGCAGTGCAGCAAAGCGTTAAGCAACCTCTTATTGCAACGGCCACTGCCTGTCGATTGTGTGAGATACAAGCACGGCACTGGCTTTTACTAAGTGATTTCCTCAATTGACAACTAGAACTACTATAATAATTTGTAGCAACATTCCACCAAGGTATACCGTGGTGAAATGTGCCTACCGTGCTAATTACCATAGCTAGTGGTATCGTACCAGACGTAGAAATTAATCACTTAGGAACAAGTAGTGCCATGCATGGTGCATGACACTACATCCTCCTATGCAACGGAATTGGGTCGGCCCGACCGGGGAGGTACCTCTCGCTCACATAATACCGCTGAAAAGTGACATCTTCAGTGTCGCGTCTCGTGCGGTTTGTGAGTAGCCGGAGGTCCATATGAGGGGGAGAAAAGAAGGGTAACGCTTCGGCATAGTAATTATACGGATGTTCATGGGCGTCGGTATTAGTAAAAAAGGTTCCGTTGGCTCGTTTGCCCCCCTATCCTATATAAAAGACGTGTCAACCCGATTCAGCTGCAATGCAGCACATTGTTGCATCACTACCTCTTGCAAACAGTTATTTATTTGTCTTCACCTCGAAGAGAGCACCAAGCAGCCAGTATTTATGTCACCTTGTAACTCTCTAATGACGTAACACGAAATAAACTGACAAGTGATAATGGATGGTGCCTTCACATGTATGGTGATAAAATTGCAGTGAAAGCTAACTGTGATGGACATTAAATGCTTTGCTTACTATATTTAGGCAGCAAAACAATGCTACTAGAACGCACTGCGCAATGTTTTTTAGAGACCCAGCGACCAGAAATTTACGTACTAGTAAATTCTTTTAGGGATCTCCGATCAGATCTGGATTCTTCTTCGTCTTCTCAGTCTTAAACCTCATTACTGAAGGCCATGTTCAACCTGAAAAGCCTCTACGGAGACAATGTCGAGTCGCCTCCATTCAGCTCTATCTTCAGCTCATCTCAGGGCTGCAGTCACTGTGAAATCTGGGTTCACAAGTATAAAATTTCAAATTACAATTATGATCATATTTAATACCACTAAGGACTGTTGTATGTTCTACGGCGGTACAAGCAAATTCTTTATATTAAAAACTATACAAATCCATCCAATACTTGAGGTTTCGCCATAAAGAACTTTCATTTTAGTTCATTATTGAAATCTTTTTCATCATCATTTTCTTCCTTTCCTTCTTTTTCATCATATCATCATAATATGGATATAACATACCTTCCCATCGGAAAATGCCTTCGTTTAGATATGAAGCAAAAAATGATAATATAACGAGTTTGTTTTTGTTATCAAAATATAAAACGACTTACAAGTCTGCCGTACCTTTTTCATCGAAAATAATTAAACATTCCTTTGACCTTGAAAAATGTGTTTTATTCCAATTCGACCTCGATTTATTTTAAGTCTTCCGAGGTCAATTTGAAGCAAATCACAGGTAATATACAGGTTCGTGACTCCTTATGGATACCATAACAAAGACGCCGAGCTCATCACAAGTGACGTCATCGCGGCATACCAAATTTAGCCATGACTACTCATGCTGATCCTTATCCGTTTTCCCAAAATTCTAAGCCCGTGTGTGAACAACGTACCGCTATGTCACACTAACATTATAAATATATTCTTGGCGGTATAAATTTGTCTATTCGTTCATTAATTATTAATTTCTGTTTTTGTATCTATAAAGAAAAATATTTCTAACAGTGGCATAATAATAGAGTGGAAAGTCAGCAAAAATGTCATAGACACCAGCCAGAGGTGATCAGGATATTAATTTGTGCTTCTATATCTTGGGAGACAGAGGAGCCCTATCCGATAAAATGCCACGGGGCTCAAGCAGAGTGGGCCAAGAGGTTGGTTAAGTTTCTCAATATTGGGGGACAGAGGGTCCCCCAATATTGAGAAACTTAACCAACCTCTAACAAACGGTAAAGTTATATTACTGCTTGCTGATCTTTGTTTTGTTTTGTAAGAGGTAGGGCCACGCTGCATTGCAGCCGAACCAGGCCGACACGACCGGAAATCACGTCAAACCATGGTAAATTCTTTGTCGCGTTTCATACAGTTTGTGAGCAGCCGGTATCTAAGGCAGGGGAGGAAGATAGACGAAATCGCATCATCATAACATTTTTAGGGATGTTTCTGGGCGTCAGTAGTCGACAGAATGCTCCGACTGCTGTTTTGTCTCTCTATAATGTAAAAAGGTTTTACTCTAATCCTGCAATGGCGTAACACTAGGGTAGCAAGAATTCTAGACATAATGGGCCCTGACAGAATGAGGCTCCCTGGTATAGCAGGCCGGAAGCGCAGGAAGCACTTCATATACATGGGCAGCGCTAATATAGTGAGAGAGGCCTCTGCCAAAATGCCACGCTCCTGTCAATTTACTGTGTGCCCAGACAATATAGTCACGCCGCTGCTCCTAGCTGTGACCGATTTTTTTTTCTAACCAAGCACGTATAGCGATATCTAGGAAGGATCTAATCCTAACTAAGTAGTACCCAGGTACTATCGACAAAGATATTCTATGCTTAGGGTGTTTTTGAATGCTTTACAAAGTAGATAGCACTAGGAAAGATAAGTTTTAGTCGTAAAAAATCATGTCATTTCGGCTTTTTTGTACAACATACTGGGACAAACGAAAAATCGGAGCCTTTTTACGACTACCGACGCCCATGAACAATGAACATCCACATAATTACTATGCCGAGGCATCGCCCTCCTTTTCCGAAAATGTCACTTAACGCCGGTATCATGCGAGCGAGAATTACCGCCCCGGTTGTGCTGAACCAATTCCGCTGCAATGCAGCATGGCACTGCCTCTTACTGAATGAGAAATAACTAATTAAAATGTTATAAAACTTTAAAATACACGAAAACTTAAACAATAGGAACCTAAGTCGGGCGAATAACAACAGGTAACAGGTAGCTCTCGACGGTGATGTTTTTTCCCATGTAATTTATGAGTCAATTTTCATTTAAAATACGCTTAACAATAACACTTTAGAATTCGTATAAACGACAGATTTCCACCTTTTGACCTCGAGAGGTGTTTGACCACGAGGTCCGTTAAATTCTACCTGCTGATGGTATCTGTAATACGAGAACTGGATATTTTTAAACAAAAAAAAAAGCTTTCATAATTTGCTTCAAAAGTGTGCGTTTATCTGAATGAAAACAATTTTTAGCGATATTGAAGTTTTAAGGTTGTTTTTAACATATTTTGTTCAATTTAGGTTATACCAGTACTGCATGAATAACGGCTTGCAGATAGACGTTTCATTTTTTAAATATGTATAGGGGAAAACGAGCCAGGAGAGCCATTTTTCTTTGACGACTAACGACGCTCATGACTTCGACATTATTATTATTATGCCGATGCGTTTCCCTCCTTTCATCCTACCCTCCAATTGGCCAGTAGCTACTTTTCTTTTTGTGTAGTTCAATCAATTCATTTACTCCCCTCCTTTCTTCCTCCCCTCCAATTGGCCAGTAGCTACTTTTCTTTTCGTGTAGTCCAATCAGTCCATTCACGTGTCCAAACATTTACTTATTGTATATAAAGGATCTGTATATTTAACACGTGAAGAAAAAAATCTGATCAACAAAACATAAATGTAAACAAAGTTGAAGTTTCGGTCAGAGGTCTCAAAATAACTAATATTTATCTGTTGGCACGGAACACTTAGTGTATGTTCACACTAAAGGTTTCGTGCCCTAACAATTTGATTATATTTTCCTAACTAACGTGGATTAAGAGATACAGCGTGGCGACAGACGGATAGACGGACAGCGGATAGTAGTAATAGGGTTCCGTTTTTTACCCTTCAGTTACGGAACCGTAAACAACGAGTACGCTTTGAACCGCACGAGTACGCTTTGAACCACACGAGTACGCTTTAAACTTATTTAGTTATACGAAACGTCACTCCTCTCTGTCACTCTTTCTCTCTCTCTCTCTCTCTCTCTCTCCTGTCGATATAGTAGTATGCTAAACTCCCTCTCTTTTTCTATATTCACAAACTTATATCTCCCTCTTCCATACGCCTCATCCGATCATACTTTCCGTAACGGGAGCGTTCAAGCATTCACCAGCTTACTAAATTTAATGTAGGCTCACCGGCACGGAAACTTGGCCAAGTACAAAACGTATGACAACTTCCTTTATTCTTTACTTAGCTCCAGCTCACGTTCCTGATCACTTTTCCTCACAATCAAAACTTTTTTGAGTTGATGATGAAATTTATGCAAAAAAAACACATTTACACAAAGTTTTACACTAGAGTTAAATCGCTACGAATTTAAAAGTTGTCTGATTTTTTGTCGCTTTCTGACATTTTTAATAGCGTGTGTTACCTCCTCTAGCCCTTATGACCGCCTGCATTCGGTCTGACATGCTTTGGATGACGTTCTTGATATCGATTTGCGGTAAGCCGCGCCAGGCAGTTAGTGTAGCATCTCGAAGCTGGTTAAGGGTTTGTGGTGGGTTCGATGATGACTTTATTGCTCGATCTAGCCTATCCCATAAGTGTTCTATGGGATTTAAGTCCGGGCTGCGAGCTGGCCACTGCAAATTTGGAAGAATTTCCTCGACGTGTCGCGTTGCATTTAAGGCGTTATTGACGATGACTAATTCCGTACGAGCATCAGAACCCACGTCTCCCCATACCATTGTAGAGCCTCCGCAGAACTCCGCAGAACTCCGCAGAACTCAGAGATTCACTTTCAGAGAGTCACAAACAAAAGAAAATTGTTTCATAAATAAATAAAAGAAATATCTTTTTGTTTTGTTTCTTTATCATTATCATCATAGAACGCCATAGGTCAAGGTCACGAACTTTTTGTTTCTTAAATAAATAAAAATAGATATTTCTGTCAAATGCACATTTGAACTCGCAACAACTATTGTATAAAATTTATTGTGGTTGTCGCAGTTGTCTTCTTGTAAGTCATAAAATAAAATCCATAGAAATCAGAATGAAATTACGATCTCTATCGCAAAAAAGACGCGAATCTACCTTTAATACGCTCCATATAGAAAGCCGAGGGTAATGCCTAGTATTGAAAGCTTAATTTTCATGATTATCCATGAGCAATTGTCATAGACATATAGATACAAAAGGGAGGCCATAGACATATGTCGGCGACTGGTTGTCTCGGTGAATAGACAAGAAAGATGAGAAAGCAGTAATGTCATTGTATAACAAATCTCTCATGCGCATTGCTCAAAGTTAAAGTTACATTAATTTCAATGAATGAGGAAGGAATTCTTAATAATAAATATGTAGCAAAGGCGTTTGACAAGATTTGGCATTTAGGCCTCATCTTCAAACTATAACAGTTAGGACTGCCTGACAGGCTGGTAATGATCGTAAACAGCTACCTAGCAAACAGGTAGTTCCGCTAAAGAGCGGAGGGTACCCTGTCATCCCATATGTGTCTATGCGGACAACCGGCTCTGAGGGGACGGGTCCCCTCAGAGCCTGTTGTCCGCATAGACGAGGAATCATGCCTCCCATCCTACTCTACGGTAACGAGATACCTAGAGCAAATACGGTGAAATACTTGGGAGTGACTCTCGATAGGTCGATGAGCTTCAAGAATCACATAGATAACGTTCTGAAAAATGCACGATATGTCCTTTTTAAACTTTATCCTCTCATAAACAAAAAGAGCAAAATGGCGTATAGACATAAGCTCACTTTGTATATTACATGCATTCGACCGATCTTGTCGTATTGCAGTGTAGCATTCGCGCACATATCCCCTACCCAATAGAATGTTTGCAAAAAATGCAAAATAGATTCTTACGCATGGCTACTGGATGCCCGTGGTACTTCCGAAACATCGACCTCGATAGATCAAAGAACACTTCAAAGAGCTGTCTCAAAAGTTCTTTGACCGTGCCCTTAAACACAAAAATAAATTAATCGTCTAAACGTCGGAATACGATCCGACGTTATTAACCGACTCCCGTTAACGTCGGCCAAAGCACGTGTTGCACGACGCCGACGACGCGATCGCGATAGCAGTAGCTAAGTCCGTCCAAGAACACAAACAAAGAAACATCAAAACACGCTCCAGCAGTAGAATGCCAAAAGGGCCAGCTAACGGATAGCAGTTTTTAGTCGGCAGTAGCTACCGCTTCACGACCTGAGCCCGACACACACTTCAGGCCCCCTTAGGTCGGCTGGATGGTGCGTAAGTGCATTTTTTCTGCTGGAACCAATATCATATACACCACTCGTACCGATGGAGCGTTGAAACCTTACATGTAGACACAGTTATAACACATATGACTGACAGATTGACAAACTCACACACCGCTTACGAAAACGAGCCCAGGTTCGAATCCGTAAGTTGACAGCTTAGACTGGTAGAAATAAAATAACGCGACTTTAGAGAGCTCTAATAATAAATAAATCAAGAATACGACTTTTTGCTGATTTGTTGCGCAAACCGACTCCTTCCGTCGGAGGGGGGATAACGATAAGCCAAACATTAAACGAGCTCAATTATCCTTATCCACGACACCGCAACTTAAACGGCATCGTGCGCGCGCCGTTCCACCTAATGTGGGGAGAGGGATCGCTTCCCCCTTTTCGATACCAAAAATAGTTACTTATAGCCGTCGTAGTCAGTCGAGTAATATATAACATATGTGTGTGCATTATTTTAAATTTTGTTTAAAATGAATCACACATTCGTCTTAGTCGGCCGCCATGTTTTAGGCTCATCGTCCCCCCCCCCCCCCCCAATCCTGAGCTATATAATCTGTGACAATTGTACCTACAATTTGGTTGTAGTCATTCGAACTGTTAAGGCTGGACAATCGCCGCCAATAAGTAGTAGGTCCCTCCGAAAAAAAAAACTACAATTTGGAAAGGTTATTCAACTGGATCAAATACGGACTAGCACCTTGAAGAACTTGAATAAGGAAAAACACCCACAATGGACTAATTATTCACCCAATAGTTTGTAATTATTATGTTTAATAATCGCACAAAACCGGAGTGATTCACCCTAATGACGTGAACTGTACTTATATATAATTTAGATGGAAAGTTTGTTTATTGACGTGTTCTATCGCACGTCGCATTTAGAAGTAGAGAGGGACAACGGTATACTCAGCGAAGGCTTCCCAGTATAGCCTTAAACCAGTCAGGCAACCTCGGGTCACGATTGAGGGTTCGAATTTCGAATAACATCGCGCTCTAGACAAAATAAAGGCACAGGAAAACACGCAAATTGGAATTACGCATGGGCATGTTTTTACTAAAATTCATCATTACTCTTCATTGTTAACATTAATACTCGTGACGTAGATTTATGATGAATGACACAAATTAGTGTTAATTTCATTTTATTGAAATTATTAGTAGGAACTTTTTTGTGTTATAAGTGAGCAAAAACTAGATTCCTTTGGTGACAATCGACGCACATAAATATCTGCATGAGGTTTCCTACTTTTTTTGGTGACGAAGGGTAATGTACGTGACGTAGACCCCAGACCTATGTTGGACTCGGCCATTGGGTAGCAATACCAACTAAGCCTCTACGGGAGCCTTCAGCCGCTGTTAGTGAAGGGTCCCGGATCTGCAAGCAACAGGACTCCTTCAACGACAGGCTGGCCACTGCGAAAAGGCCAGACTTCACCTCCTCGGGGACTGTCCGGCTACACTATGACAGTCCCCACGACGCCGTGTCTTCATGAAGTGGACTGGGTTTCATCCCGGCCGGACACGGAACACAGGGGCACCTCTGAGGGTGCTGCAGATAGCGCCTCCTACGTACGGGGGGAGGCCGCGTCTGCAGCCTCCTCTCTTACCCGCTCGTCGGCTTCCTTCTAGGACATAACGGTCTCGCAGAAGGAAGCCATCGCCTGGTAGGGCTCGTAGCTGCCGAGCATCGCGACGATGATGCTCGGTTTTGACAAGTCCCCTCTGAATGGGGTTTCCTCCTCTCTCAATCCACCTCAATGAACCACCGTAAACCTACATAAATGTACACTTAACGTAATAGCATAACTGTCACTATTCGGAAATACAAATTTTAGGAAGAGGTAGTGTCATGCTGCATTTGAGGAGGTAGTGCCATGCATAGTGCACGACCGGGGAGGTACCGCTCGATCACATAATACCGCCGTAAAGTGACATCCTCAATGTCGCGTTTCGTGCGGTCTGTGAGTAGCTGGTGGCCCATGGCGAAAGTAGGGCAACGCATCGACATTGTAATCAAGAGAATGTTCATGCGAGTCGGTAGTTGTAAAAAATCTCCGATTACTCGTTTCCCCCCCCCCCCTATTCTATACAAAAAAAAATCATGTGAGCGAGAGGTACCCCTCGGCCGCTTAATTCGGCTGCAATGCAGCATGACACTACTTAATGACTATTGGCTGTAATAATAGACATCTTTAATTGTCGCTCCTTCGATTGTTAGAAAATATTGAGAATCTTTGCGATTTCTAACAACTCACGGCCAGTACCTGCACAAGAGAGTTGAGGATGATATAGTTTACAATAATTCGTTAATTAGTTACCATTAAAGCACAATTATACCGTCCGTTAATTAGTTACCATTAAAGCACAATTATACCGTCCGTTTATCCGTCTCCAGGACACATTTTGGAAATTGTAATAGACAACGTACATATAATTGTTTCCTCTAGACGTCCATATCCTATTGGAAACACGTTATTTTTTATACTGAATAGGGGGGCAGACGAGAAATCGGAGCTTTCTTTACGAGTACCGACGCCCACAAATATTCACATAATTACTATGCCGATGCGTTGCCCTCCTTCCGCCCTCCCAATGGGCCACCGGCTACTCACAAAACGCACGAAATGCGACATTGAAGATGTCACTTTACGGCAGTATTATGTATGTGAGCGGTACCTCCCCGGTCGTGCCGGCCCGATTCTGTGGCACAGGAGGCTGTAGTGCCATGCATAATGCATGGCACTACATACTCATATTCAGCTGTCACTACCTCTTCCTGAAATAATACACGTCTTTATGATGCCGCAGTTTAATCTCGAAATCGCAGATGTGTGTTTCATTAAGACTCATGCCAGTAAAAGATAGTGTAGTGCAATGGAGCATTGCAGCCGAAGTGGGCCGTCCTGACCGGGGCTGTACCTCTCGCTCACACGATACCGCGGTAAAAATGTTCACTATGTTGTCGTGTGGTTTATGACCTATCCGGTGGCCCATTAGGGGCAATGAAATGTAGGAGGCATCCGCAAGTGTAGATGGTAATGGCTCCGATGGCGAAAAATTTAGGAGTACTTTAGGCCACACGACCGAAGCAAAACGTCCTTATTTATAAGAATCTTCACCGGCTAGAACATTAAAAGAGAAAAAGTATGCGTGTAATCATTTTCTTTGCCCCTACAGTAATGTGAGATACAGCAATCTCTCTCTCTCTCTCTTTTTCTATCTTCGCTAACCTTTATCTCCCTCTCAACTTCCGGCGGGCTCGTTTTCGTAAAGCTCTCCGTAACATGCTCATCAGCTTACGCCCCAAGTCGATATATGAGATCACCTATCGGCCTTACATTGCCGTAACTCTAGAAATCAATGTGAGGCTGGCATGAAGCAATCTTCCTCCGTGCATGGAATATGAAGTCCTGTTGAGGACGTGCAATCAAAGAAATTGTTATTCATCTCATCCGCGTTAGAATCCACTGGCCTTGCAATATTTTCCTTACACGCTAGAGGAAATTATTAAAATGCACGTGAAAAATTATTGGTTTTTATTTCGTAGAAACAGGTTCTTTGCTTATTTTCTACTTGAATCAATTGACCAGATCCCATCTGCTAACCCATGACACTAACATTCAAAATGCGCACGCTTCGCTTAACCACAAGTACTTGAATCTATATCCATTAGTCCCTGAGTCTGGGGTGGACGTCACAGTAACGCTTGCAGTGTCGACTGATAACTCGTCCTGTTTTCCACAATAATAATATACTTTCCTGGTTCCTTCCTGAGGTTCAGACCTCAGGAACCAGGAAAGCGGTCTTCGAAGAGCAGAAAGGATACCATTTAGTCAGCTCCATGGTATCCTTTCTGCTCTTCGAAGACCGCTTATTTTGTGCTAAGTCGCTTCGTCCGCTTATTTTAAGCTTCCAGCGAAGTCCCGTACTGAAGTTCACAGCCATCGGAACGAGGTCGTAGTACTGAACTGGGCCTTGAGCCGAGTTAGTAGGAGTATCTCTCTTACGACATCGTCTTGCTGACACAACAATGTGTACTTCTTGCCAACAGTTAATAACTAGTATCACCGACGAAGATTTTGAATTAAAAAAGAAAAAAGGAAGGAGTACCTGCGTTCTATCTCTCCATAATTATTGCTCTTAGTATTGCGTAAGTGGTGGGTACCTTCTGGGTCAAGCCGGCCCAATTCGGCAGCAATGCGGCATGGCCCTATCAAATTAGACTAGAAAGCTTATATGTAGTCTCGATGTACCTAAGGAACGGAACCTTAAAAAGAGCCACCCACCAGCATAATCGGAAAAAAGTAAATCTGACATCCGGAGGTGTTACTTCTTATCCATGCATTATAAAGGAAAAAAAAACTCAATTAAAAAAAGTTTAATTTGTTATTGAACTGTAATACCAGTAGGCGTTCGCGCACCTGACGCACCAGGGAACGTCTGGCGCTTCCTTTTGACTGGGATCGATAACCGTTGGTGCTTTTTAATCAACATCAGAACTAAAAGACTTTTGATTTTTAAGTAAAGTTTTCCTATTCTCTCAAATGTATGATTAGCTTACTCCAGCGAGCTTGTTTGAGTTTCAACGTCATACTGACCTTCTTTCAGGTGATAATACGATCTTTTCGATCCGTGAAATAGGTAGCCGGTCCGGAATGGATGCGATTAGAAGAAAATCCTCATAGATGTCCATCAAAATAACTAACTGTCCCACAGGACAGAGACGTCACAATGAATCGACAATTATGACAATGAACTTTACAAAAATGTAATAATAATAAGAATTAAATTTACTGTGATAAGTTTATTTATATTTCATTCAAGCTTTTTTTGATAAAGATATTGTAATTCAATTCAAAAGATTTTTCCCGTTTCATTTTAGTACAAGTGACTTTTGTTTGCGCTATCTTTGTCATTACACGTTTGCTTTAGTTCATGGCTCAATATAACTATCACCCTATTTTACACAGAACTTGTTTTAATTCGATAATATACCTTAACAATATATTTACTAAATTTAAATTTACAAAATTTGTCACTAATATTTTATTCGCTAAATTATGTATTAACTGGTCGCAAAAGCTTATTCATACATTTAAAATAATGGTGTCAAATGTAATATTATTCAATTTAATGTATCTAATAATAATACTTTAACTCTATCGTTGTACTTTTACACACGATTAAATATCACTCATTTGCCCTCCTTTCCTACTCCCCACCAAACAGTGATCGGGTACTCGAAAACAGCACTCGCGATTAATTCGAGTAGGACATTCATACCACTGTTAAAAGAGAACTCAATTTGCCTTGTGACTAGTCAAGTATTTTGTAAATGGCAACTATTAATCTTTTTCGTACTCCGTTGAGTCACATAACTTCAAAATAAACCGGTTCCACGTTATTGGATACCGCTTGCCTTGACACTGCCGTCTTAAAATGTCATCAACAAATATTAGTTCATTTTGCCACTTCGGAATCCAATATTGTCGCGATATATATTTACTTACATGTGTTTTCATAGTTTGTACTGTGTTGACAGTATGAAATATACTCCCATAGATCTGCGAGAGAACAAAAATATACCAAGTATCATCAAGCTGACATCAATTAGGAATGACGAAATATTCCTTCGATCTACTTCAAAAAAATCTAGCATTACGAATCAAGGCAGCGCTTTATGGTTTCACCTGCGTAACTCTGTCTTTTTTGGTCAAGGCGTCTTAACATAAAACCTATAACCGTCTACATGAATATATCTCGCATACACATTACAATCCGATCTGTACCTCCTGAGATTAGCACGTTCAAACAATCAAACAAACTCTTCTGCTTTATTATATTGGTATAGATATTTTGACTAATAGATAATTTTAAGGTTTCAGGTGAAGAGTGCATTGCTACATTGCAGCCGAATCGGTGAGGTACATTCCGTTCACTCGACACCACTTCAAAGTGACATCTATGTTGTCGCGTTTTGTGCAGCGGCGTTCGAATTTCCGGTAGACTTAGAACATGTCTGCAAAACTTTTTTGCGGAAGTTTACAGAGTCACCAGAAGGTTTGGACTGCTTATTTGCTCTGGACTTCCTTCCTTTATCGCCACAAGCACCCGGCAACTTACAAGACGCGACTGCATTTTTGTCCGTTTTCGGTGGTATTATGTGAGCGGGAGGTACCATTTCGGTCGTGTTGAGCCAACTCGGTTGCAATGCAGCATGACACAACTTAGTAGCCTGTCGATAATGAAACATTACTATTCTTTCATCATATTCTGACGATAATAATCATCGGCATTTATTCATCCACTACTGACCCTGGCCGCTTGGATAAACGCCAAGATGGAATCCCACAAAATAAGTTTTATATAAGCAAAATCCAAATATTAATAGAAATCATATAACATTGTGCTATTGTATTACTAGTATTTATTGTAAGACATATATTAGAAGCGGACAATAAAAGGCTGATCATGATGATTTTAGTAATTTAACTACCACCTAAAATAATTATGCATATCCAGTTTTAACTGCAATAATTCGCCAGAAATCCATATTACATAAGACATATTATGAAATGTCATTAAAGTTCCCAAATGTTGAGCACACCTGAACTGTGCCCGCATTGCAAAGTTTACTTATCTGTCGGGAAGCAAGGATGACGTCACCTGACTGAATAAGTTTACATTATCAAGTGACATAACTTAAACGTTTAGGCGTTTCCTAAATGGGGCCACAAATTCCATAACTATTTTAATTGTACTTGTTTTATAGTCGTTACGTACAGAAGTATAGCTTCGCCTTCATATAGCTGCGTGGGTCAGCCCCGCCAAGTGACTGAAATTTACTCCATAAGAACGAACACGATTTTGGAGTGAAAAATGAGCAAGAAACGTAAAACATAATGCGCAAGATACGTAAGCACACGTTAAGCTCGACACGTTACCGTTTCACACTGAATTACTCTTCATTTTTTTTTCATACTCCAATAACTTTCTTTAAAAACCTAGGTAAAATAAGTGTTTATAGTAAAGAACTCAGCTAGACTATCCTGAAATGCAATAACAGTAGCAAGTCCGTGGAAAGCACTATCGTTACATGTTGTCAACATGTTGAAAGTAGATACGAACACTAATAAACAGTGAGGTACCATACGATCTTTAAATTATAACCGCTTTTTAACAAAATACGTGTCCTCTTACGTAACTTGGAACGTATAAGGACCAATACCGGTATAAGCCAAATTTGGCATGGCGTTCTGAATTTAGAACGTGGTATTTAGGATCTCGTAATGTGCTCAAATATTCGTTTGACGGCAGTAATATGCCAACACAATGACGTCAGCCTCACCAAAATGCTACTTGAAGATGATTCCAAAATGACTTATGAACATGACTACTCCAGCAGGTGCCGGTAAATGGATAATATTATAGTTATAGAGCTAAAATGTAGAGCAATGGAATACTTTTCGACTTTAGATAATATATTAAGTCAATTAAAGGAACCAGATATCTCAAACATTTGACGCACATTGATTTACAGATATACCGAGATACACAGTCAGCGTCTCAAAACCGTTTGTATAAAAGATGTGCACAATATAAAATTAATAATTATGTCAGCCAGTCAGTCAGGCAGTCGATCTGTCAGTCGGTCAGTCAGTCGCTCGGTTTGACAGTATGTCAGTCTGTCATTCAGTCAGTCTGACTGACATTCAGTCAATCTGTCTGTCATTCAGTCAGTCTGTCTGTCCATCAGCCAGTACGAGGGAGCATAACTTTCCTCCTACAATCCTCTACGAGAGACAATATAAGTAGTGAAACTTATTAACAGGAATAGTGTCTTTATTTATTTCCGTAAACTTTTTGTAACACGAATATTTTGATACAAGATGAGACAAGAAGTGCCTATTGCTACAATTAGATAATGCTATTATATATTTGAACAATTATGAGTGTTCACCGTAACAATTGTGTTACCCTCAGATACAACAATTGGCTTCATTTACAGATTGAGAATAACAAATTGTTTCAGAAAACGGTGCCTCAGAAGTGAGGATGCAACTTTTGACATACGATTAATCCGTCCGGCGATGTGGATGATGATGGTAGCTGACGGTTCGGAATGTTATTTACATAGTGATACTGCCTTTTTCGAATAGACGTTACAAAAAATTACGCACATACAATACATACACGCGGATATTCCTTTGCAATCGCGTAAAATCACTGTAAATGTATTACGTGTATATTTTTGTACTTATTTTTTTTTTGTATAAATACAACGGTCAGCATAGTAAAATACCATTCAATCAGTCAAAGCAAGTGTTACGAATTCTTCATTCATGTACGATGTAATACAATTGAAGCAAAAACACAAACAATATTCGGCGGGGACGTCCTCAGGCGACGGTTTGTGAATGAGTCATTTCTAAATACAATTTGGAAACTCAACGTCTTAAGACCGGGCGGAATTCACACAGGTTTTTTTTCGACAAGAGTATTATTTAAATTAAAGGCCAGCCAAGTGAGAGTCAGCCCGCGCACGAACGGGTTTCTTACCATTATCTATGAGATGGAAAATATCGCGCTTGTTTTGTATGGGAGTTAATCTTATATATAAAATACTCGTGTCACAATGTTATTTACCTTAATCCTCCGAAGCGGTTTCTTACCCAAATCTACATGCATGTTCGGTAGGTCAGAGAATCGACTAATATATATTCTTTATACCACTAAGTGATTTCACCCGCTCAACTACGGTACATAATAGGCTATATATTATGGGCTGTAATTACGCGGGTGAAATCTCGGTGTGCAGCTAGCTCCATTATATAGATACTTTATATAATTCTTTGATAATATTTTATGATATTCTGTGAAAATTTCCTCGGTCTAGCTATCATGATTCATGAGGTACAACAGACTGGTGACAGACAGACTATATCTCATGAAAGTTTTTAACATTGGGTACGGAACTTTAAAAAATCCCCTCAACGCGCTACAATGTTTTCGTATGTTTTTTTTTACTGTACTGAGTTTACTAAAATTGAATTATAATTTTATGATAATAGGTGATCATAAAACGCGAAACGTGTATATAATTTCATGGTTATAGTATTATTTATTATACAACTTGTGTGTGCTTATTGCAAGCTTAGCTTTTTAAAACCACGTGCGAGCGTCATAACGTCCCACAGATCAACCTAATCGGGTAAAATATTAATGATACGACATACAAATGAATATTTTTGGAGTCAACCTTAAGAAAGTTTCGTTAGGCGGTCGTACCATGCTGTATTGCAGCCGAATGGGGCCGACAGGAGCAGGAAGGTATCACTCGCGCACATGACACCATCGCTATGCTGTCGAGTTTCGTGCGGTTTCTTCATAGTTGGTGGACAATTAAAGGAGATGAGGAAGTAAGGGCAACGCATCTTTTCAAGTTTGTTCTCCGACACTATAAAACACATCATTACGCACAATATAAAAAAAATATGAGGAGCGAAAGCTAGAGTAACACCAGCGTAGCGCTAAAGCATTACATTAGCGGTGCTACGTTACTGTGGCAAAGCAACGGAAGTGCGGAAAAACGTACTTCCTTACTTTCAAAAAATAGTTCGTGATATTACTGCGTTCAAACAAACAAACTCTTTATATAATTAGTATAGATGTAACGGACTTCAATATTGATGGTGGGGATGTTGTTTTGAAACCAGACAATTGGAATTTGCAGAAGTTACCCCCGTACTCACATTCTCTTCGTGAGTGTGGCTCTGTGTACGCTGGTTACTTAATTGCCGCCTATTGGCCTTGCAACCATAAGGCGGAAGTAAGGTCGCCGCTTTTGTCGGCTAAAGCAGTGTTCTGGGCTGACTTGGTAACGCCGTTAGAAAGAATACGAGTAAATTTCTATACCATATTACAAATTTATTATGACAGTAGGTAAATTATATTTCATTGCATGGATTAAATTTTATTTATAACTTTCAAATCAAGCTGTAAGAAAAAAAAGTACCTTCACGCCTGTTATCCCCGCAGAGGTAGGCAAAGGTGTGCTAGTACATCCACGACTCGTAAGTCCAGTATATTTACTAGAACACCCACGATTAGCTAAGGTGCTAAGGCCCATAATATCACAGGAGCAAGCCATGAAGTTCAATTAAACGGATATGTTATATACTCCATAACGCAAAAGTACGTAAAGACAGAGAGATATTAAATATTCATGTTTTTCTTTACGTATGTAACATTTCCGACTACCGTTTGGTGGCATGGAGATAATATAAATAGAGTTAGGAAGCTAGCTTAAAACGCGTCCATGTGCTTAAATCGAAAAATACCGCAAATTTGTCTCTCTCATGCATTTCTCTTTGTTCAATACATATGCGAAATTAAATAGACAAAAGTATAGCAACGCATTGTTGTCTATAACATTCGCAGTCATAGCACCTCTTCATCTAAGACACAGAACCACAGATCAAGAGAAACAACTTAGAGGACAAGTTCATGACATGCATATGTCCATAGTTAAAAATCTCATGTTATTCATCCTAAGATTAGGGTACATAACCGTAAGGTTCATAGTCTGTTAGTGTGTGAATAAAACAAACAGAGCATTGTGATCGGTATGCCACTGATAATGTGCTTGCGATAGGCTCCACATCCTTCCATTCACCGCTCAGGTAAACGGAAACGCTGTTTACTGCCTCCATTCTGTATAAGAAAGAAGCTTTGTGTACTTTTTTATGATTTTTATTAGCGTTATTTAGAAATGTTTTGTGTTATGACTAATATGTTAGCATACCAAGATTTAATTGTAATGGCGAAGAAAATTTTTTATTATATTATTCAATGAGATAAAAAAAGTACCTCTGCGGAGATAATAGATCCCCGGAGAGGTAGGCAGAGATGGGCTAGTAGTATACAGTAGATATACTAGCACAACCACGAGTAGCCAAGCTATTGAGGCCCATGATGACATAGGTGGCAAGCCACTTCCGGTACATTCCAAGCCCGGACAATGTAATGAGTGCTCAGAATAGTCTGAGAAACATTTAACAGTAGTTGCCCGACTTGGGGATTGAACCCAGGACACGCGGCTAACGGTCTTGACAGGCGACACCCGCACCGTTACACCACAGAGGCGATTCAATGAGATAAAATAATAAAGGTCACAAATGAAAAAAAAAATACAGTAGATTATTACAAAGCAAACAATAGTGCGATTGTCTATGGGTGTTGGTAGTCCTCACAAGGCTCATTGTGCTCGTTTTACTCCTATACTATAAAAATACATTTTCTAATGAAAATTCGATTATTTTTCCGTCTGAAGTATCACTAATAAAATAGATTTGGCTATATTAAAGTGGTTTGACATCAAACGAATACATAAAACATAAGCTCGTTTGTAGATCAAACACAAATCTACTCTGCATACTTCGTTTAATTATCAAGCACTTCATTGTTTTAAAACAACTTTCTTGTTATCAATGTTGTAACCACAAAATTCTTCATAATACAGTTAAGCATACATAAAACAGATGTGCATCCAACGTTATGTATCCCTAGTTGATAAGTCTCAGTCGCTTCTCAGTGCATCCTTTGGAGTCAAGATGTCTCTGGAGACGGATACTGTCGACCAAAAGACGAGCAAATTACCAAATAATTCCTATGAACAACCGTTATACCATAATATTATCATATGGTCATGCTTTTAAATCTGAAGTAGTTTTGGTTCTTGATAGAAAATTTTGGAGGAAAAAAGTAGTCTACGAGACACTTAGTTAGAGTCACAATAATTAAATGGTATAACATCACCTGGCAGTGATCTTAAATTATATTAGACACTTTGTCGTAACGATTTATCGTTTCATCGAGTTTAAAATACGTCGATCTTAAAGTTCACCACAAGTCGAGTCTTGCGCGAACAAACACACTTACTGGTAAAGTCACATTTATCTTTATTCCACTTCCCGTGTGTTTGTTTGTGTGTGTGTATGTGTGTGTTCTTGTTAAATCAATGGTGTCGGTAACCAGGGCCGTCACAGCCGAGCGCCCGCCCCACTTGCTCGGACCCACTTCCTGCCGTGACCTCTCCACTTGTCTTCATATGACAACTTTCTTATTTAACGCTCACATATAATTCCAACTGACATAAAGTTGTCTTGCTGTTTGATTGTGTCGCTGGCCAACAACTCTGCATCGGATACGTTGAGCTTCAAGATTATTTCAATTGTTATATTATTTAGACCCAAAGTAGGTTATCTATCGAAACTAATCACGGTTATAAAAAAATATGGAAAATATAAACATACATACTGTTTACAGTCTAGGTATAATTCATAAAAATAATTGCAATGAAATGTACATTTACTATTTCAAATATTAGGTAACAGCACAAGTTTGAAGAGGATTTCGATGACGTTGGAAGGCCGCAGGCAAGACTCAAAAACAATTAAAGGTTACTAGCGACAGCCACCGGGCTTCCGGCCTATAACCCCCAAACACAAGTCTATTGGTCGCCAAAGCTGGTCCCCATGGCTGGTTGCCATGATATCGCATAGTGTCCTTTGTACATATCTCTCTCTCTCTCTCTCTCTCCTTCTCTCTCTCTCCCTCTCTCTCTCTCTCTCTCTCTCTCTAACTGTGACTAGATATCAGATAGAAACATCATCATCATCATCAGTCGGACGATATTAATGGAGTTGATTTATCGAAAGATATGTTTTATACTTATATTATATGGACATCCCAAGCATCCCCATGTATATGTGTGTTTGTGGTCACTCTATTGTTCTATATTTTATACAAAAATCCAAACCTTTGGGTTTTCTGTTCATAGGTTTTTCGGGTGTTCATGTCTGCAAACAGGAAAAGAGAACGAGGGAAAGTAAAAGACCCTCAGGATTTCCCCTGTATAAAATTACTAGCCGAGTCGAATACAAAGTATGTAGTAGTAGTAATGAACGTAGGTCCTACTCGCTCTACATCACAAACGAGTCAAATCACAATCCAATTATAAGCCAATTATTGTTTCAACAATTTCGAAAACTGTCGAAATTTGGACCTACAGTTACGGGTTTCCTGTCCCATACACCACATTTGGAAATTTCTGTAGTTTAACAATTGTGAGACGTACAGTCTGAACAGGGAAAGGAACATCTATCAGATCCATCACATTCACGATCCAGAGCTCTATAATGCACCCTAGCTTATAGGAATTTTACACCGTTAATACCAATGGGTACTTGAGAGGATACCCTTTTTTAGGATAAGAATTTTCTACCCAACGGATCTATAACAGCCTGGAAAATATCACTATGGCACGATTAACATACTGTTTTAAGAACAGATTGGACAAACTTTAAACAAATTGAGACACACACATAAGCTGCTAGTGTGGTTTTAGGATAACAAAAATTCACATATCCCAACTCGGGCTTCTGCAGATTGGATCGTATTCAATCTGTAAGGTCATATTAAGACAGTGTCCTAATATGAACTTTTACAGGTTACCTGATACTGATCAGGTCAGGTCATGTCATTTAGGCGTTCTGGTGATAATATTTTGCACGCAGTACTAAGAGTCTATAACACTCTAAAAGTTGCATTACTAAATCGCAGTAAGTCAGACCAGTGCCACCAGGTAGGTATTTATCTTAAAATGAAAAAAAAATCTTCCGCGCATGAACACCGACATGAAGCGATTGATACTCTTTGGTATGGTATCATGCAGTTTATAAAAATGGCGGCAACGAGACTTACATTATTGTAGTTTAGTCCAAGAGTACCTAACTAGCCCGGCTCTCGGGAACCCTGCGTGTATGTAATTTTTATTTTGGGAGAAATTATTGTCTAGGTTTAGTAGAAAAGGTGAAACTAGTACCAATTAGCAGCTGTACGTACATGACATGCATGTTTTTCATTTAATTTGTTCTTGTGGGTATTCGGGTTATCCGCGAGTCCCATACACCCATGGGTACCTAAATGCAGTTCCCAACGAGCTCAAATAAAATAAAGATATAACATCGAGTGAAACGTTAAAAATTAACGAGTGTTTCGTTGTTAAAGCGGGAGGGGATGATGGGAGGGAGTGATAATATTATAATTATATTTCTAGCTTAAAAAAAAAGGTTAAGAAACCCTGATTAAAATGTATTGATTACGTTACACATATTAATTGAAATATACACAAAGATTTTGAACATGAAACGACTGTTAGATAAAACTTTAGATTATTATATGTCGAAGCGAAACGAGTTTCTAATGCTAAACGATAAATCTTAAAACTTTATAGGATTTATGGACAAAAGTCGTCGCCAACATGAGGGATCGTAATCACAAGTTCTGAGTATTCGAGCGATAAGAGCTTACCTGCCATCACTTCGCCACAAAGCGCTATAATCCGGACAATTTGGAAAGCGCTACTCGCCGCGCCGCAATTTTAGGAAACCTGTCTTATTTTACGCTAAACCAACTAAACTACTACATCATTTTACATGATTTCTTACTGTCTATATATGTATGCCTTGTAAATAATTTAAGTGGTAAATGAAGCTGCCCGGCCCAGTTTTACAGATTACCATCAAAGTGTATATCAAAAGTGTAAAAAAAATCAAAGGTAGTATTTAAAAACAAAATATGCTCTTTTTCGTAGGCGCCTACTACTACTGGCGATGCTATTGCATTTGCCATAACAGTTCATCGGGTTAGCGAAGACTTTTGTGTCATTTATTTACTTAATTTTTCTAGTAGGTTACCCGGTTTCTTAATGGGTACATGAGAATCCGTTTCTAAAATTACAATATTATAGGTTAAATAGAACCAATATAATAACAGTATCATAACAATTCGTCAAATATTTGTCCGTTTTTGGTATGGTAAACGAGTAACGCGTGCTTTTTAGTAACTGCAGACGCCCATAAACATTCAGATAAATTGTAATGCAAACGTGACTTCATACCGCCATCCCGTCTAATGGGCCATGTCACATTATTCAAGCACTATTCCTTGCGATTTACTATTTATTGCCACGAAAGCAAATAGCCTTATTTATCTCATACATGTCTCGTTTAGACTACTACATCGTCTTCATTAACACCTGCCGGTAGTTGTCCCCTGCTGGACATAGGCCTCCCACAAATAATGACATAGGTCACGGGTTACGAGCCACCTGCACCCAGTAGATCCCCACGACTTCAACCAAGTCGTCATTCCACCAACAAGACAGGTTCCAAGTTGTCAGACCACCGAACAGACTACATGCCACTGATTAAACACGAACTCTCTAGACATTATCAAGGTTTATTTTTTACCAAGGACAGTGTAATAGATCATTCTCACAATTACCAATTGCTTCTGATTGATTTTCCGTGTCAAATTTAGAATCACTTCACCTGAGCAAAAAGTTTAAACTATATTAAAACGTTTTCAATGGAATCTGAATTCCTATTTTTGTAACATATAATTTTGTCTATAAATCCTATGGTCAATGCTATTATTGGTCTACGTAATGTGTATGTATATATTCGGATGTGGACTGATTATATCGTCATTATCAGTCCACGTACTGGCCATCACCATTAGCCTCAAGAATGTTAAATTTTACTTTTTTCTGTTTGTTTCATGGTTGGCATTAAATTCTTCACAAGAGACAGCTTATGTCGTGAAAAATTATAATACATATGTAATTGCATGTGTTACATGAGATCACGTTCAAATGTTTACAAAATTACATAATGATCTTATCAGCAATGTTAACTTTGAGTTTATAACATTATAATATGTATATTTAATAGAATTATTACATTTCCAAATGTTACAAATGATAAATAATAGATATTATATTACAGGTTGTTGTGTGACACAACATAGTATATGTAACAGTTAGTTACATGTACTATGAAACTTACGGTTATCTATCTCCTGTGGCGAAGAGTTTTGTTACTGATAATTGTAATATTCCTGGCTAAACCCCGACTTATTATGCCTACACTACGCTATATATCATTGACATGTACACAACGTATGTGGCTCAATTTATTAAGTCTTGCTCCACTTACTTTGTACAATAATATTAATAAGTATTGTTATATTAATAATATTGTTGATACTTCTTAACATTATTGTACCTGCTTATTATAATTATTAAAATATTTGTTCTATGTAATTCTTGGTCAACTGTAAGGACAGAGAATTGTATAATTAAAATAAATAAATAAATATAAGAATTGGAACTACTTCGAACGAGATTTAGATTGCTGAATCGTACTAGGAGGGTAAAAGTAGTACGCAAACATCTGACTATTTTTTTGCTGGCGCGGGAAACTTTTATGAGCTTACTGCACTTGGGTTGTATTCGTAATGGCCGACTACTGACTTAAACAATCGCAGGTGCCATCAAAGGCCCGGATCTATCAGGCACAGGGCACGTGAAGACAAATTTTTTTTTTAATATTACTATTCTTAGCTGTATCTGCTTCGCTCAGATCTTTCCTTACGGCCCACAAAACGATGTATTTATGTAGTAATGCAACAGAACATACGAAACCACAACGGTTATTTTGTTAGTGTGACTTAACTCGGGAAACTTTTCGGATGCAGGTAACTAGGTATTGCGTGCCTTTCCAACTCCGCAGGGTTACCTGACCGCCGGTGGGCAGACGCACGTGACCGGGCGCCACTCGTGCGCGCACCGCGGACCTAGCCGCTTCGGAATTCGAACGTTAACGGTTCCATATTTGAATTATTTTAAGTGCCAGTGGAAAAAGGATTTTGTGCCAGTATTAAGTGTGACTATTTGATAAGGTCTGGATTTATTTTTTATACCGTGCCATTGATTCTACTTCGAATTTGGAAGTTCAAATTGTTTGACAGTTGGTCGAATAATTTGAATACATAAATAGAAACAACTTTATTATTATTGTTATATTAATTCGCTTTGTATTGTATAATTATGTTTTATGTAGGTTAAACGGTTACATATTCTTTGGGTTTTCACTATTGGACACGAACCGTTATTAAAATTTGTCTTTGATATGAAACAAGCTTTTTTACCGCGGCGTCTTTAAGAAAAGACATCAACGGGCGGAATTTGGCAAAAAAATAACTGTTATCAATATATTTTTTTACACTGACGTGTGATATAAAAATAGTAATATATAGTATGATATGTTAATATGCCTGAAGTAAGATTTACTAGCTTGTACATTAAAATCTTTGTTTTATAATCGAAGTGTTATGGTAATCAGCGGTTATATAAGATAACATTTCAATGATGTTACAAAATTATTTAAAGTTTAGACTTACTTCATACTTTATTTACTAAGAGTAATTAGCGGGAGGCGTTGGAAAGGCGATGAGTTGGTGGACCATCGAAAGCTTAAAGACAATTGCCGTACAGTAGATAGTCGATTTGAAGCTAAATACTAGGTATCGAATTGGACAGGCACGAGCGGGGTGACCTCTCGTTTCTGTGACAGCGCCGCAAATTTACAGCTGTTCTGTCAGGTTTTGTATAGTTTACAAGTTTCCTGTGACCCATTGATGGCGGACACAGGCATGCAATTATGTGGATGCCTTTCGTCGTCAGTAGTATCCAAAAGGATTTGGGGTCCTCGTTTTTAGCAATATACATACAGTAAAGAAAAAGCAGGGAATAATCTGGCTTTAACTTGTTGTATAGCTCGTCTTTGTCCAGCTGTTCAACACAGTTCACGATGATTAATACGTGTTTGTCATAAGTGTCGGGAACTGTTAAGGCTGGACAAGTGCGGCCAATCAGTAGTAGGTCCCTCCGAAAAAAAAGTGTCAAGATTTTCAACAGAAAAATTTCCACATAATTTAACAACATTTTAAATTCCAACTAGCTGCGCCTGCGGTTTCACTGTACAATTTTACGGGATATTTCGATAATATTTTTATGTTATTAAATATTTTAATGTATCACTGTCATTTCAACCAAATCCAGTAGTTGATTTGCGAAAGAATAACGAACATAAAAACTTTCTCATTTATAATACTAGCTGTTAAATGTAGCTCCGAGGACTTATTTATTTAAGGATTTAGCTGCGTAACATCTCACGACGTCCGTAAAGTGTACTTTGACGGCCGGCTGGCTCAGTCGGTAATGTGGCGGTTAGTCGCGCGTGTTACGCCAGAGCTCGCGGGCTCGAATCCCGCCTTAGTCATGGATGTTTCTATATGTATTATATGAATTTCTGTAATAAAAGTCTTTAATGTATAAACTTTCTTAAATTTATAAAAAAATATTAAATGTAGTTCCGTTGTCTAGTACCTGTGACACAAGTCGTCACGGTACCTAGCACAGGGCTGGACTGACGTGGTGTGATCAGTCCACAGATATTATTATTATTATTATTATACCTCAAGTGATCATTGTGATTGTAAGCCTGTACCTGTGGAAATTTTCAACAAAATTTGTTATGTAGTTATTATGTAAAATATTAACAAGCATACGTACAATCTTTCGTATTTACAATGTGAGAAAAAATGGAATTAGTGAAGTAGTTTTAAGATACACATATATTTAAATTTTATATAATATTAACCGAATGTAACCTAGATCGTAGACCTCTCTCAATTAACGCCAAGATGAGCGATCTGCTACTCGTATCCATCCCGGACCGGCTACTGCACGGAGCTCGTCTTCCCACCTGGTGAACGGTCGACCAACACTTCGCTTTCCTAAGCGCGGCCTCCACTCCAGAACCATGGCGTTCATTGAGAGAAGCCTACGTGCAGCAGTGGACCAATAAGGGCTGATAATGAATGAATGAATGAATCTAGATCTAATTAGGAAATATCGATTTTATGTCCTCCATAAGATCGTAGGACTTTCGCGCGCTGATTTAGATCCTTTTTATATAGAATAGGGGGCCAACGTGAAATCGAAGCCTTTTTACGATTACCGACACCCGTGAACGTCCACATAATTGCCATGCCGATGCGTTGCAACTCGGTTAGCAATATTAATGGCACAAAATTCACCCCTCCCCAAACGCCCGGGGAGACGGGCGGTCATTAGCCCCACAAGTTGAGTGAATCACTGGAAATGCAAATCAATTAACTGCAATAATAATCTGTCTTCTCTCATACGGATGAGATATGAAGAACTGACTCATTATCATCAACAAATCAAACAAATCTCCCGAAAGCTATCTGCCTGTATGTAAACGATTTTCTTAAAATCTACTGAACGGATGATCCTAAGGTATAGAGGTGCTATACCTGAGGAAGGTTTTAGTGTATAATTTATTCAAATAATAATTTAAGCCACTGCTGTTCACATGCGAAGACGGGGTAGACCGCTAGTTAAATATAAAGTTAAATACTATATTCATTCATAGGCAAAAGCAGTGTCAGTGGAAAGGGGTCTGATCTAGGTCGTCGGATCCTCCTCCTTTTTGGAGAAGTCCGGCCCTTAGGAGGGGCTGACCAGTCGCCGTGGTAAATGCCGCGCGAAACCAAAAAAAAAAGTGTCAGAGGAAAGTCAGTATTATTCGTTCAATTTAACGAATCTAAAAAATGGTATTCAAACTCTCGCTTAGCTACAAAGTAAAACGGGAAGGTGGGTCCTATATTTACGTATCAACCAGGGGCTTTGTACAATACAAATATTAGTTCAAGTGTTGTTTTTCTTGCATTCCGTGTTCATGCTGTGTCTAGATGCATATGTGACGATATGATGATTATGCTGTGTATACCTCAAGCACGGCTACTGAAGATGGTATTGTTATATATCACTTAGGTGAGATCACTACTAAAAACACATACAAAAACATAAACCTGCTTATAAAAAGGCGTCGGACACTCACACATACTAATACATGGATGTGTGGGTGATACATCATACACCGTAGGTTCGTTAATTCAAACTTTCGGTCAAAACAATTTTTTGCCATCAATTTTACGAAATATTTATTATTTTTACTTTACATACGTATTGACTTTACCGGGAAAATCTCACCACATAGAAACAAGTATGGCCATGCTGTCGTGTCTTGCACAGTTTATGAGACTCCAGATTGCCTAACAGGAAGTGAAAAATTCAAGAAAAGTGGTTGTGTGTGGTATTCAAATCCACTGGTTGTCCTCTGCGTCGCCGCGATACTTCCTATCAGGTGATCATACTCGTTTGATTGCTATAAACACCTTAAGACAGCTATTGCCAGCTGCTCGAGCAGACCGGTTACTGCAGTCGCACCTGTGGCGAATGCGCTGATTATTTTATAAATTGCATCACATCTTAACCGGCTGATTGTAGTATTAACATTAAAAAGGCGACATAGTGCGATTCAGTCCTCGCGCACCAAACGACCTACGGACATGATGACTTTTATAAGTTTGAATAAATATCGATTTTTAATAGTTTTTTCGGATGAATTTGCGTGTGTTTGCCAGACTTAGCAAAAAATTTAACAAACAATATAATTCACAGCCCTTATACTGTCTTTGTTTATGACTGAATATACCAAAAAACATTTTAACTTTGAACTTTACAAGTAGTTTAAGTTTGTGGACGAATTGAGTGTCATTGAGTATGAATTGACCCACAAGATACTTAAATTCTATTTCTGTGATATAACTACGTATTTTTCTTGACAGACAAACGGACAACCAAGTAATCCTGTGAGTGTATTTTCCCCCTCCTCCTCCAATAGGCCAGCGGTTACTCACAGATACCAAGAAACGTCAACATCATTACGGCGGCGTCATGTGAGCAAGAGGTACCAGCCCCACTCCGCTGTAATGCAGCATGACAATACCGCTTGTTCTTTAGAGGAATCCTAAAAATGTTCACCCTTTATCATCACCTTCGTCGTTTAGCGTATTAATCAGTGCAATGTCTTACCCATGATGTTTTTTCTGCATAAACGAGATTTGGTAAAAACATATTCCCCAACTTATTTCAAGTCTTGTTTACGCAACAAATCGTAGCTTTTTCTAACAATAGGATATAAATTCTGTCAGTTTTTTTGCAAAAACAAAAACTACTAGAAGTTTCTACGAAGTCATGTGAGAATGATGCGTGTGGCCCTAGTCAAGGTGACGCTTGAAAAGCAAAACATATCAAATACAAAAGTATCTTCTTTTTTCTTTAAACTAATCATAAGTGTTGCTAATAATCGAGACACGAACCATGTTATATAACCTAATTTCAACAATATTCAGTGTATAACGTTTCGTTATTTTCGTAACCCAAATAATACGCCATGTCATAACTATTGTAACAAATGTGTAACACGAAAGGATAAATTTTCATAATTAATTTACAATTACACACAAAACGTGGTTTATCGTTTCAATTGTAAGATATCGTAACTGACATACGTGATAATATTGTAAACGTAAATATCTTTAACATACCTTCGTACGTTATAAGTTTTAGGTGATATTCGCTCATAATACCAGTAAGGCCAATTTCGAATCATAAGAGCACACGAAGCCGACCCGGGGGCTTTTATTCCCTTCTCAAGTCAGCGGTTCAGTTTCGATTTTAAACGATCAGATCGAACGAACAAAAGAACGTGCAAAATTTTTTTTTTTTTTTTTGTTTGCGGCCTAAAAGTTGGAATAGTCAACAAATTCATTCATTTTCAAAAGAGCGTAGATATCTTTGCCTGTCCGTCATGTAGATAGTAGTTTACGTTTTGCAAATTGAGATGGCCACTATCGAATAATCCAGGAAATTACTAGCAATAATTGTCATAAAAAATGCATGAAACAAATTGTATGATCGGTACAAAAGTCAAATAACTACAAAAGGTTCTTTTGTCTCACTAATTCCGGTGGGACGGCAATCCATCACGATCAGAGAAATCAGGCGCAGGACCAACGTCTTAACCCCGTGCCTCGGAGAGTACGTTAAGCCACACCGTCAACCACCTACCTCCGGAAGGTAAAAAAGTAAAAAAAAAGAAGTTATAGGATTTGAAAAATCCCAATGACACTTTTTGTATGGATTCGAACCCGGGACCTCACGTCTGTGGCTGAACATGCTAGCCTGGTGGTAAGCATGTTCATCTAGTGACCACCAGGCCGTTACTTATATAACACCACATGTAACGTTATCATAATCATTAGGTTGGTGATTTCTCATTCCTCCTCTCTAGAAACGACTCCTTGGTTCAATCTCAATGTGAACGCCAATTGTAATTTATTGTACTAAGGTTGTTAAAGTACATTAACATTAAAGGTACTTTAACAACCTTACCAGCTAGAGACACTGATGACAGCTTCCAAGTTCAAAATACTGATCTTGAAACTCGTTTTGGGGACAAATCGTAACAATATATCACTTTTTCTTGATTACAGAATTAAAATTTTAATTAACGTTTTCCTTTAACTTTAAAGGATTTTATTTGTCCCAAAGTTATTTTATTACTCGCTTATTTTTGTAAATATGGTATATTGAGATTGTAGATCATTTGTAAAGAAACTATTTTATAATGTTACTATTTGTTTAGGTATTTTATAATCCCCGGATGGACTGGCAAGGCACGTCATAAAATTATGAGCGAGAGGTGTCGACTACGGTGTGACGCTACCACATTTTATGAGAAAAATCCTTTTCTTTATGTTTTTTCATTAGAACATAGCCAATTGAGGTGACAGGGTGAAGGAGAATAAGGTGTTTGTTACTTCCGTTTATGCGTTTGATTAAATCATTAGTTTGAAATACTCGATGGCAGTGCAGTTTCTACAGTAATAAAATATTTTGGTTACCCCAAATCAGGTGCTGCAACTTTGTATTTAAGTTGCCACTAGCTACTAGAGCATCAGAAGCATTTAGGAGAAGACCAACTCTAGTTTTCTGTGTTATTTGTGTTGTGCATTGCGGCTAAAAGATTGATCATTTTATTATGAGCTTTGATACCAAAACTTCGACACGCGATCCTACCTGTAGAACCTTTACGAGACGGGGTCATTGCGTCTACAATCTTATTTACTAACACGTCCAATACATTTCCAATAAAAACTTATTTGCGGGACAGGGATGGATGTGAACATGTAGGAGCCAGAGCGAGACCGCCAACATTCGCGTTTCGGTGGTAGGGAGTTGTGCAGTATGCGTTTTTGCCACGGCATTCTGCACCTTCGCCATGGAACAAGTGACAGCCGCTGTTTTCTTCAAATATTTGATTAGGCAATATACTGATTCGTATTATAAATTATCGGTGAATTAACTCAATATTTGTGACTTATTACTGTTGAGTAAAGCTTATGATATGTTTAAAAGTAGTAGATTTTTTAAACCGGTATTTCATTTGTTTTATTTAGATCCCCTGTTTTGAAAGGCACGTAACGCTGTCAGGCCTATATCTCATTTCAGTCATGTTGGATTACTGTCCAATTAGAAAGGATGTGCAAGAAACTTGTTCCCTATATTATATTAATAGTTTGTATAGAGACGTCCCCCGGAGTCAAAATAGTTTCTATACAATTCGAATGACAATTCAAATCTAAAGAGTTCTACAAGGCTAATAAGCCTTGCAGTACATTTATCTATTGGAAACTAATATGACTCCTGATATCCTTAGTAAACAAAGAATAGAAGCTGAAAATGAGAAAGGGAAGAGGTAGAATCACAGCTGTGGAAATCACCTAATAATTTATATGTGCCTAATTTCAGCGGCATCATTACTCGGACTGTATTCTCGTTAAGGGACAAGATCAGCCTAGGACCCGGAAATGGAATTCAAAGTTAGGAAGGGTACCCGGAAGGGACCCGGAAGCGAGACCATGAGTCAGCCCGCTGCCGCTCGTGACTCGCGCCGCAGCGTTAGACAAAAGCGGCGGTTGGCCTTCGACGACCGGTCCGCACTCCGCCGCTTACTTTCGCGTGCACACAACGCCCACCGCCGAGTTATTTCGGACAAACGCATTCACCGCGCGAACGTCGGCGGCAAACGATGATTTTGTAAATTACTTGTTACACGAGTAATTGTCACCCGCCATTTTTTCTAAGTCTCTTCTCGTCTGATTTCCTGGAGGCCACCGTGAAATTTAGACATCGTAAACTTTTAAACTCTTGTACACAGGTTCCGTAGCAGTACATTTTTCTAATTCTTTAACACGGAAATACACATGTTACCTAACTATACCTACGGCGGTTATAATTAATTATGCATAATCCATAAATAGTGTGATATATCACTTCGCATCAACTTCCTCGTCATAACTCACGCAGAGTTATTGTCTCTCGTCAAGATGATGGTGACGGTGGAAGCTTTCTCTCAGCGGGTCATCTCGCATACGCTGCTGATTCAGATGACATAACTTCAAAGAGGGAACGAAAAAGAGAAACTTTTTTTACCCACAAAGCAAAGACAGAAAAGAACAAGACTATAGGAAAGATTGTAAAAAAATTGTTTAGAAAAAGTAAGTTTTACTATAAAAATGAAGTTAATTGGGAACTATGACATTTCTTCTCACATATCGACCGCAAGTTGGAGTAGCAACTCTGACCATAGCCAATACTGTCAAAAAAAAACCAGGACATTTGAATTCCCCACGATGATTCGTCGACAGCAGCTTAACAAAAGTACTTTTTAACACTCGTTTGCTTTTCAAAGAAAAAAAATTCTTGTTTCCTAGATGAGATCTATAGAGCCAGTGGTCGTTATTTGAAACAATGTGATACCTTAAATATTTCTGATCCAACACCACCTAGGGACCTAAAGACGTTTTCTTTAGCACGGTTCAGACCAAGCTCGATAATTCACAGTTGAACACTATAATATACTTGAGATCCAGCTGGATTCTGCAATTTATGCGCCAATTATACATATATGTTCATCCACTTATAAAATTATAAAGTATTCTGTATACATCACGTTATTAAGAAGTCGGATGCTAGGCTGCACTTACCTCGCTGCATCTTTTGACTATAGGAGCTCCTAACGTAGCAGACTCCTAACGTAGTGACGACTCTGAACTCCCATGTGGTAGAACACTAAACAGTTCACTAAAATCTTACTGAGGCCCTTAGATGCATGAGAATCCCGGGTATTTTGGCAACTGGATCATTCACCTAGCTGCTTGCCTACAGTAATTAAAGGATATTTTGCTTTTATACGTATCACAGGTGCACAAGAAAATTGAAAACCCTTCTTCAAGTAGTGGGATCGAACCCAGACTTGGCCACATCGTCAATTTTTCCCAACGTCTAATTACATACTACATATTACATCATCATAGAGATGCCGCACACCCAGAGTGCGCTCGAGCTAATCGCTACGTTGTAAAGCGACGGAGGCACATGTTAAATGTCATACAGCGACCTCGTTACAAATGGTTGACCCAATGCCATCAATTACGATCGAAAACATATTATATAACTACCACGTACGTCACTCCTACATTTGGCGTTTTGCAATCGTATGAACAAGCAAAACTAACAAGAGCAGTTCTCTAATCGCATTGAGGATACACGAGCAGTTGAAACTTCAGACGTCCATAGACATTCAAACATCAAGTCAAGTGTGCAAGTTGTCTCTTTTCACAATCATCCCGTTGAAACATCCGAAAGCATAGATCGCATAACACTAAAACATGTTGATGTGATGTGACATCGCACGGCTGTTAGGCCGCAATGCAACTGTCAAAATCAATAAGCTGTCTTAAAGTGTCACTCTGTGTCGTGATAAAGAATCGTTAATACTGTGTCACCATTACATGGATTACATCTTATTGTAAGATTTAATTCTAGATTCCCGTGGAATACGTCTTATCTCTTGGGTATGGCTGATCGTACATGAGTATTGGTATGGTAAATATCGATACTGAATGAATGGAGGCAAATATTCATGATTCATTCAGTAAAATATTCGTTATAATGACATCAATGTAGACTGTTACTCACTTACCGCTTATACACTTACACACCACTTCGGGAGATGAGATATTTACTGGCTATCTATCGGGAGATTAGATGTTTACTGGCTGTTTTCTACTATCGACTTCCAACGTGCAACGTGCCTTCTACAAAACAGCGAATGTTCCAGAAACATCTAAAGTCAAAGCACATTAGATACAGTCAATAAAAACATTTGAAAAAGAAACGCAAAAGCTAAAGTGACTAAACCCATGTGACATTCGTATGCATAAACAAATTCTGTAGATTTCCATTCTATTCTATTTACCTCTTGAGTGGAACAGGTTTGTCGCAATGTGTAAAACGTGCAATACATTATTGCATTTAATTGCAGATAACGCATAAAGTGCTATATCTATATAAATAATAATTAAAATATTATTATAATTAAGTCCTGATGATTAGTGAAGTATTTGAACTGATGTAAGCATGCATCATTAAAATATTCTTGGTACATAATGTCATCAAGTGTAATAACCAGGTGATTGGGACATCATTTTAATGGAATTATGGACCTTACATCATCGTTGTTCTTACTCCTTATTCATCAATTCCTGGACATTTTCAGGCTCTTCTTATGAACGCCCATGTTCACCAATTGTCATAATTTTACCTGCTTTTATTAGAACTGACAATTTATCAGCTGAGAGTGTTCGTTTCGTGGTCCTTTTCTTTCTTTACATAGTTTCTACCTCGTAACGTGATAATACTAATTTAATTAAGATATGTTTATGAGTACTGACTAGCAGAGACTCTAGGACGCAGAAAGTAACATGCTACCTAAAAAGAGAGTATTTCTTTTGACTACCATTTCCTTTTTTGGATGCAGATAATAAATACTTATAAGTGGCGAAAATGCAGTAACAATTCAGATTTAAGTTACAGGACAACAAAGTCTTCGTTAGGGAGACAATCATTCTGGAAAACGGTAGGGGGAGAGATCAGTCCGGTGAAGGAATAATTATTGTAGTGATTAGCTACATTTAGAATGCTACAAGAACTACTATGTAAATAATACAGGAAGATATTGCTAATGATAATAACGGAATCGAAAACGGTGGTGGCATCTGCAAAGAGAAAAAAACTAGCGAGAGGAGATTTGAACAGCGTTTGCGTAATTGTATTGAATAAGCGAGTGTTTATTGAACGTGTTAGTGAGTTATGTCGGCGGTGCTATAACCAGCAAAACATATAATCACGTCTGTAATCTTGTAACCACGTAGACAAGAAGTCGCCACACGGGATCGTGGGCCCAGTCGGACGGTGGACTATTACAGTGTTTCTCAATTAGTGTACACCGTACAATCGTGTCGAGGCTATAACTGACAACAACGTTAATGGGTTTTTAGTTCTCCAAATAAGAAGGAACTTACCTTTCATATATGTCTCTTTCATATAATAACATAACACATTTACATTAGTAAATTATTCACTTAAACCTTCCCAGGGAGCTGCTCTATCTGTAGGTGGAAACCCCATGAAAATAGCAAAAGACGGACAGATATTGGGAGACTAAAATTTTGATCTATATATACCATCCAATATATCATACATAGTTATTACAGGCAAATTGTGTAACATAATTTTTTCATTAGTGTATTTTATCCGCCTGAGGCCTTTCTGGAGACTCCGAAAAGTATTCTACTACTTATCGCCGCACAATTGTGTCTACCCTCGGCTACGTTGGTCCTCCTTATGTCTCTACCCTCCATTCGCCCGCCACCGTTTGTGGCTCACACGTGCCAATCGTGGCTATAATCCCTACACACACACACCCGGTGAAAAAAACATTGAAATATACGTACTATTACGGAGTATATTTTAAGGCTTACAAACGTACATAGAACAAACACAGATATAGAAATCGGACATTACACAGAAATTGCGAAAAGTTTTTGAGATTGCTTACCGTATCTAACGATTTTCTGTGAAAAATTATAATAATATATATATATTACAAGAATATTACTTCATTTTCCTTTACTTACTTAAATGATCTAAATGTGCACAAAATGCTAAAATATTTGTAGTGTTCCCAAAAGGTACCGACTCGCTTTTTGATAACGTGACTTGCTAATAAAAGTTTTTTCCTTGCAGGTCGTGTTTTGTCCATCAGTGAACGTGTGACGTCGCAACGAAACTCGATACAAACGAAAACTCGATTATATGTGTTAAGCTAATCGATTCCGATTAACTCATATTTGTGAAGTGCTTGCAAATAACACTTGGGCAGCGCTCATTCAATTAGGGTATATCCTTGGTGAGTATTATTATTATATAACTGGAAGAGTGTAAAGATAGAGAAGGAGTGCTAACTCCATTTATTTGTCGTCCTAATAACCTAACCAAACATGAATATGCAATACATAGTACCGAACTGCTTCGAACATCTACGGATGCAATGGTAGACGCTGTGTCCACTGCATTATCAAGACGTACCTAACGATATCTCATCCGTTATGCTTAGTCTCGTCGCCACACGAGCACTTATAGTAATCCAATAGAACCCCAATATATCTTATTGGGGTTCTCTTCGCTTCCATGGCATAAATTCGGGTCCGGCAAAAAAAGTCATACATTAAAACCGTTGAACGGGTCAGGTTGTTGCAGGTACATATAGTATATATACATAATATAACATAATATATATATATATATATATATATATATATATAATAAGAGGCGCCACCGAGACTGCATAACTTTTGAGTAGCTTGGGTGACAAATGTCGATTCATTTTACGCCTTTTGTCATGAAAAACTTGTAAATACAAGACACAAACATCGGCCATTTGGAGTGAGCTGGCTGCAAAAAACCCTCAAAGCTGTATAGCAACTGTTCTCTGTATAGAGAACAGTTGTTTAGGGGCGAACGAGGTAAAGAAGGACAAGACATCTGCACAACCTGTATGCCAGGGGTGGCGAACCGGCCAATCGCGTCTTATAGTAAGGTCGACCACAGCAGTACTACTACATGGTTATGTGTAGCCACCGGCTACTAACAAACTACGCGGGACGTTTAAAACCTAATTGTTATTAAAGAAGTAAACACCTAATACAGTTTAATGAACAAGACAAGAGTTGCCATATAAATAATGATGCGATGTAAATTCATAGTGTACACGAAAAGCTACAGGGCGCAAGTGTGCATGCGTGTTTGTGCTGACGTAGACATTATTGTGCTGGGTTATCGGTGACGAAGGCCGCCTGTGCTCTCTCTGTGCCTTTGTCACAGGTGTACACTTTTCATTCTAATAACGAGAGGTTGGTCGTAACTATGATTAAGTTGGCCGCTTCTCCGTTAGTTTTTTTCATTGCATGAGGAGGCAAACGAGCAATCGGTGCCTTTTGATGAGTACCGCCGCTCATGGGCATTCGCATGATTGTTACGCAGATGCGTTGCCCTCCTATCATCCCGGCTACTCACAAACCGCACGAGACACGACAGCGGTCACTTTACGCCGGTATCTAGTGAGCGAGAGGTACTTCCCTAGTAGTGCGAGCCCAATTCCACATGCATGGCACTACCTCCTATGCAGAATGGCACTACCCTTTCCTAAAATGCGATAATTACTAGGTACGTAGACGTTTGCTGGTAGTTACTCCACTTCAAAGGGCTCCAATTACTCGATACCCACTGGTGGTACCGGCGCAATTCGTCTGCAAATCTGACATGAAGCTACAATTACGTGCAAACATCATCAATTAAAACATTATTAAGCAAACAAAATTAAAAGCCGATAAATAATCAAACAATCTTTGGTTACTTTTAATCTTTGATAGTTTAGTTATCCGGACGTCTGTCATCTCCGTACACCCGCGACGTCGGATTTCAAAATTTTTCGACGAATTAATTTTGAAATACTTAAACAAACCGCGATAAAATGCGTTCTAGCAGTCCTATTCGAATTTTTAACATTCGCGTACACCTAAGCAATCATTAATAAGAGTCATTGCAAAACCAAGTTACCTGTTGCAATTACCAAATCAGTTTACTCAAAATGATTGACAAAAGTCCAAAAGGCAGATGAGTACGAGGTCGATATAAAAGCCACAGTTTTGTCACAATGTCCAAAGATGAAAACGCAATAACCGAGACAAACGACATTTTTATGTCTATAAAAAAAACTGTCAAAAGTGTTATCTAAATGTCTTGCGGTCTAACGCGACTGGTCTCTAGTCGCTACCCTTATTTACCGTGAAATAACATCCGTAGTATATTTTATCTTTGTTTTGTAAACAGAAAAACTTGTTGAGGAATGGGGAATAGGCAGGAGTAACGAACACAGTAAAGATTGTTTTACTTAAATCAAGCGTGTGGCATTTGACAGCAATTCCAGTGTTTCTCAGTTGCTGCATCGTTGTATTTATCTATCTATACATATTATAAGACAAAGTCCCTAAAAGGCCCCTAAATCAGAGGTATGTATGTGATCGGTTTTCTCAAAATCGCGTCCGGATTTTAAAGCGGTTTCCACCCATGGAAAGGTCGATTTCGGAGGCAGATTTTAGTATATAGTTTGTTGGCCCCTGTTACTCACGGGGGAATCCGGGACGGATTGCTAGTGAAATAAAAAAAGTATGTACGTACATATTTTTTAAGTAACTATAAACTATAGTACATACTTGGATACAATTTAGCACAGATATAGATTACAATATGAAATAATATAAAAATAACTTCGTTTCCCGGAAAATGAAACCGTTTTGCTTTTACACGGGTGAAACCGCAGGGTACTGCTAATAACTACTTTTTTTAGTTACAAGCTATAGACAAAAAGTGCACTAACACTTGGTAATAAATTGCAAGACGAAAATGTTACTCCGACGGGTAACTTAAGAGCTTAGCACGTCTAAACCACACAACATAATATCTACGTCTAAACATATGAACAAACTCTTTGCTTAAGACAGTAGGAGGGGGCTTGAAGATCGAGAGGAGGAATCGCTCTCGGTACCCCTCTTGTAAGAAGGGGGGACCTAAGAGCAACAGGAGGTGGCGCTTTTGCGCTCGGGACAAGGGGCGAGGATGAGAATCTCACCCTGTTGCGCTGTCCCAAAGTCGGTGGGGTTGTCCTGTAGTGCTGGGCAACCCCATCTGTGAGGTGGAGTTATTCCCATAGGGGGCTGACTAGCCGTCGAAGTGCCCTGATGATTGTTGTACGGGGGCACCTCACCAAGGCACTGATGGCACTTCGCGGTTTGTGGGTATTCGGCACTATCATGTGCCGCGAGTCCCACACACCACTGGACCCGATCCATGGCCGGTGAAGGCGCGTAAATGCGTTTCCCCGCGTCAACAAAAAAAAAGTAGCTTTTATTCTAAGTAGGTGGTTTTTAACTACGCAGTTGCAGCTCGGTTTGTAAAATTTAAATTTCCATTGTGAGTAGTAGTCATTGTGTATGTATCCGTCATCCTTAAGAGTGGGATTCCGTAAAGCGTGAATTTTAGGGAGCTTTAGTTTGGGAGGAATTTTCACAATAGATTCATAGTGAGGACCGTTGTGACATGAGTAATGTAAATAAATTTAATTTAAGCCGTGGCCGGTGATGTCTATCTCACATGACACCGCCGTGAAGAGGCAGCTTTGTCGCGTTTCGTGCGGTTTGTGAGTAACCGGGGGCCAATTGGAGTGGAGGAGGGAGGGAGGGCCATAGGTCACGGTCACGAGCCACTTGCATCCAGTCACCTTAACTAAGTCGTCAGTCCATCGGGTAGGAGGCCGTCCCACACTCCGTCTTCCGGTGCGGGGCCGCCGTTCGGGAACCTTCCTTCCCCAACGGTTATCGTTTTTGAAAACTTTGTGGCCTGCCCATTGCTCACAGAAATCGCACCAAACATTAGCAAGTTTCATCAAAGTCCATTGAATGCAGTTTTTGCGTGAAAGGGTATCAAACACCCGTCCACGCTTACAAACTTTCGTTTAACCTTAGCTTGGACGTGGCCCCGGAACTGCCATCTTATAATTCCCCCGTGATGTACCGCCACCGGACGAGTGGCGACTGTCAAGGCCGTGGAAATGATTTGTTCACGGACGCTGCGTCAGAAAATCACCCTTTACATAATACGCTCATTACTGCCCATTATAAAACAGACGTCCTGTGCGTGTCTAGGTCCCTACCGAAATCATTCGTAGTCACCTATCTGAGGAAAGAACTTCGCCGGAGACTATGAGGCACTTCAGGCCACGAGATCAGGTTCAGGAGGAAGATAGGCCCTCCTCTCTTCCGCAGGGGGAGAGTTATATAACAGCTAATTATAACTGTTATCATCACGCGCTAAGAGGATCTCTTAGGACAGGGACAGATCACGCGCTATAGCTTAAATTGACCTCTGCGTAGTAATTAAATTTTGGCTCATAAACAAATCATTACTGGTATGTCTCGCTAACGTGATACCGCTGCCAAGTGACAGCTATTATGTTATGAATGAATTTTCGGTGGCCCTTTGGAAAGGACGAAGACGGTAGCATTTAATAGGACGTGTATGGGTATTATTAGGCACCCTAAACACTCCGGCTGCTCGTTTAGACCCTTATAATGTAAATTAACTAAGGAATATTGACTTAATGTAATGCATATCACTTACACTGGTGTATGTGGCATACACATGTCGCTCAGCATGCCGCGGCGCCTCGTAACAGGCAGGGAAAGCGCAGGGTGCGCCCATCCGACTGGATTTTTTCAATCAACTCCAACGTGAATCTACCAATCGATGGCACGTGTATTAACGTGATTCCCATACAAATTTTATCAAGAGGATTTTTAGGAGGAGGTAGTGCCATGCATAGTGCATGACACTACATCCTCCTATGCGATGGAATTGAGCCGGCACGACCGGGGAGGTACCTCTCGCTCACATAATACCGCCGTAAATTGACATCTTCAGCGTCGCGTTTCGTGCGGTTTGTGAGTAGCCGGTGGACAATTGGGGGAGGGGGGGGGTGATAAAGAGGGCAAGGCATCGGCGCAGTAATTATGTGTATGTTCATGGGCGTCGGTAGTCGTAAAAAGGCTCCGATTTCTCGTTTGCCCCCTATTCTATAAAAAAAGAATCGCTGCAGACGTTGGGAATTTCTAGAACATAAAACATAACTTGTATAAAAACTAACTATACTATAAAAATTGATATAAAATTGTAATTGTAAGGCGTGCTTATTAATGAATGAAGTGAAGGTATTTTGATATAAATTTGACGCAAGCCGCTCTTATATCGCTATAGATGTATAGATCACTTTTTGGACATCAAATTCCATACCAAAGTCAAATTCATTTTATTTCAACTAGCTATACTAGTTGAAATAAAATGAATCTACGTGAATTGCTTAAAGCGCTTGCACCTACTTAGGATACTATTTTAAAATTGGCTCGATTACTATAATCGGTATTGGTATCGATTTACAAAACTGGATCCCGACAGGTCCTGGACACCTGCGCACACGCCGCAATGCTCACACGCATCTGATACACCACATCGTTTTTATATTTAGATACAGAGCACATGTAGGATCACCGGGAGTGACTCCCACAAACGTACGCACAACCTCAAGACGCCCGAAGACAAGGTTATACGCACTTAGTTATTTGCGTTATAGACTACTAGTAGGGGAGTTCCTACTAATATTATTGATGCGAAAGTTTGTGTATTTGTTATTCTTTCATGCAAAAACTTAATGCTGCTCAATGATTTGAATTAAATTTGACCCAGTTATAAATTACTGTTCAACTCGAGAAAATCAGTGGATCCCTTGAGATAGATTTTAAGCACTTACAGCTAGACCTGTGCTCCAATTTATTTATCGCAAAGTAAAAATTTCGAAATTCAAATTCCATCCAATTTAATTAAGCCGCTTCTGGAAAGTATCAATACGACAATTGCATCGTCTTTAATCTGGTATCACCTACAATCCTATTTCTGTTTTTGATTGTATTTTCATTCAGCCCTGTTAGTTTTCACTCTAGGGTAAAATGTGTTGTCAACAACGTTAAATGTTAAGGTTAAAGAAATCAGTGCTCTACCAATGATAGGCTAGAACAATAGAGCAAGGGAGGACCGACAAAACTTTTACCCGTGAATACTTTCTTCTGGTCCTTGTAGAGTTACTTACGTTACCCTATCATGATTTAGGTATCCATTGGTGAAAGCATGTGGTACAAAAGCCTACAGCAGAGCTATTCGGAGACTATCTTTGGGCATACTTGTATTTTTATTCAAAAACTGTAATACAGGAATATTGTAGCTCAGGAAAGTTAATCGGTCTGGTCGAAATAAAAGCGTCCATTGCATAACGAGGTAAGTACGTTTCCAATACTTATGTAAATAATAAGGGCGCCTGCAAGTGCGCTGTTCCGGGTAAAAGTGGATTTTGATATTGCATCACATGGTTCACATAATCTTAGTTATGTGACCTTAAGGCCGTTTTCAGTCATACAAATGTTATAAACACGAAAGTTTGTATGTATGTATGTATGAATGTTTGCTACTCTGTCACGTAAAGACTACTGAATGAAATTTAATGAAGTTTTATAATAATATAACTTATACATCAAAATAACACAGACTATGGAAATAATACCTCTTGATAATGGTTTCTTTGTAATCCACGTTAATGAAGTCGCCAGTAAAAGCTAGTAATCTAGATATCGATAGATTTGGCTACTGGAGATAGATTTTTGATATAAATTACATGCGTAATAAGTCCTAATTATATCCCCAAAATCATCGAGAGAATTCGGTAATTAGCCATCTCGGTCATTGCTGGTGCTATTCAGTTTAAAAGATGATTGATCCGTTTTGTTTGTATCAAGCTTATATCGCTTACACTCGTGTGTGCGGTATATTCGACTTACCACCGAGTAAAGTGTACTGTAAACCCTACATTAGGATCTTAGTAACCTATCACCTAATCTTGGAATAGTTTACAAAAATACTAGATAAACGATTTCATGCTGAACTTTCATTCTAGAGATTCCTTGATATTTTGACATTAAAATATTTTTGTGCAAAATGGACCTGCAGCTCTTGCAAAAAACAACCAATCATAGGTATGGCAATAACGATACTCCCCTCGCGTAAAACAAGATATATTCTATATGTAAAAAACATATAAAATTCAATTACACTGGATGAGCTGAATAGCTGACACTAACAAACTCTGTGATTTTGTTTTATTATAAATTTTGGTAAGTAGTATGATATAAGCTTTTTATGTAAATTGATAAAGATAAAATATATGCATCTAAATGTCATCTTAATATTAATAAACAAAAATGATGGTATATTGATTATGATGTGTTAAAAGCATTTAATATTTATTGATAATATAATTGTTTTTGACGAAATACGAGTATTAAATATTTCATCCAGAAAATGTCCATTTATGACTAATACAAGTAATAATAGCAACACAATGAATATTCTTGTCTCGGAGCATTAATACAATGAAGATATAGTTCAATTCAAAATAAATAATCAAAATGCTAAATAATGTCATTCAGATTATTCTGAGCACGCATTACCATAGTCCAGGATTGGAATGTGCCTGAAGTGGCCATAGTCTTGCCACCTATGACATCATGGGCCTCAGGACCTTGGCTAATCGTGGGTGTTCTAGTATATCTACTGGACTTACGAGTTGTGGATGTACTAGCACACCTCTGCCTACCTCCTCGGGGATAATAGGCGTGAAGGTACTTTTTTTTCAAATAGACCAAACAAACTTGCTATTTATCTAGATGTTGAATCTGAAGACATGTGGTGGCGAACCGCACAATACACATGGCGATAAACATTTCATACCTAACTATTGTAGTTCTAAACACTTCTCATACATTATTTTACTTATCTTTTTCGTTTTAATCTCTTCGCTGCATTTTACGTGCTGTTATGACAAGTCGGTTTTCCTTAGCATATTCTATCCGGAAAAATTTATAATTATTCTCAGTTTATCATTCACCACTAACAGTATAAATAATTTATATAAATATCATAATACATATCACGCGCCATGCATGTGGTAAAGCACCATCTTTGTATAAATAATTGATCGTGACAGTGTGAAGGTTATTTTAGAATATAATGGACACGCAGCTTATCCGAGTTATATACTAATTAGCAAGTTGTACGTAGTATTTACTTGTTAAACGATGTCCTGTTGCGGACACATCCTCACAATCGTTAAAGTTATGCTGTTACGACTACACGATTACTCGGAGATGCTCGTCTCAAAAAAATCATAGATGCTCGTCTCAAAAAAATAAAACCTCATAGGAGGTCGAATAGATTTAGATATGGGATTACAATGAAACTACTCTTACGGATTTTATTGCGGTTCTTTTAATTATTTCACTAGCCCGACATTTTAGAAGCTTCACAGCAACCGTGGCCACGGGTGGACTTAGATGGCAGATGTCCTGAAGTTATAAATTATTAAAAGTACCCGGAGAATTATAATTTTAGTTGTTCCGATTAACACAAAGATATATTATATCTTGCTGTCTTGAGGTGCTATTTTTATTTTTTGATTTGATTACGTTCACCACTGGGTTCCAAGCAGAGGGAAGAACTCAGCCAACTTCTCTATTGAAATTAGGATGTTTTTAATTTCAACAGCCTCACTCCTTGGCAGGAATCGGTGTTCCCTTGTGTGTGCAGAGGCTAACTTCAGCATGCTCACAGACCGCAGATTTTGTAACACGTCGGTGTCTCATATCAGCTATATGTTCTTTTACGCGAGTTTTTATCGATATTTTAGTTTGCCCTATATAAGAGATTTCGAATGTAGTAAATCCCTTCATTACTTCATAAATATAAAAACGAACCCACCGTGTTAAATTTCATTCGAAAATTTTGCTGTCTTTGTTTTTGATTCAGATTCTATTTTGCTGTCTTTGTTTTTGATTCAGATTCTATTTTGGGATTGGAACTGTATTTTACTGACCTATAACATACAGACAAACGATATGTAAACAACATCCTCACCCGCATCTATAACAGCCAAGACATAAAATAAATATAACCAAATTGGTAATCCAATTGAAATGTTATATCCGAACGATCCGGTGTTACCGGATATTTAACTAAATGTCGTTATTAATTTTAATAAAAAAAAATACGCTCTTTCTAAACGAGTATTAAAGTTCGGAACATTAAAGTTCAATATCCTGTGTAAGTCACACCAAAATTTTAGACCTTAACCTCCAGATGTGAAAATATTGTGAAAATATGGGACTAAGCGTAAACGTACCAACGAAGATATAGGACTTAACCGAAACAAATTGACAATATGGTTACAAAATGGCCTAAAATATAGGACTGTGCACAAACGAATGGACAATACACACAAAAGCGTCTAATAATATAATACTTGGCGTAATCTATTTTACAATATGGTCTTTTTAATAGCATAAGGGGGCAAACGTGAAGTCGGAGCTCTTTGATGACTACCCACGCCCATGGACATGTACTCCTGTCATCCCCTCCCCCCTCCACCAATGGGCAACCAGCTATTCACAAACCGCACGAAACACGACAGCGACGCTGTCACTTTACGCCGGTAACAAGTGAACGAGAGGTACTTCCCCGGTCGTGCCGGCCCAATTCCGTTGCATAGGAGGATGTAGTATCATGCACCATACGTGGCACCACATCCTCCCGTCCAGCATGGCACTACCACTTCCTAAACAACAAATGGTTACAAACCGTTCGAAAATATAAGACTTAGCGTAAATTAATTGGCAACATGGTTACAAAAATATAGGACTTGGCGTACCTGAGAGAATTCACAATATGATTGATTGCATAATCGCTCGAAACTATAGGATTTAGCCTAAACGTCCATTCGATTAGGCTAAATGCTATGTCTTTGAAATACCCATAGCATATCGCTACGAACCTAATTTGACGCGATCTAAGGTCAATCACATTTTATGTAACATAATTCTTAATTACACCATTCGGGTTGGTCCCATGTCCGTGAAAGTAGTCTCGCCTTATTCAGCCCAGCGACTTTCCGATCAGCCGTCGGTGTTCCAATGACATCGACTGGGTTTTGCAATAACGACATCTTTGCACGTTGAATGCGGCGGAACAAGTTTCCTTAATTCGATCAAACACGACACTGTTTAGATACACAATCAACATCCTTCAAAACAAAGGAGGTAGTGCCATGCATACCGCATGACATGCAGTATGCATGGTACTACCTCCTCCTGTGCAACGGAATTGGACCGGCACGACCGGGGAGGTATCTCTCGCTCACATAATACAGCTGTAAATTGACATCTTCAGTATCGCATTTCGTGCGGTTTGCGAGGAGCCGGTGGCCCATTGGTGGGAGGGAGGGGTAAAGGAGAGCAACGCATCGGCATGGTCATTATGTTGATGATCATGAGCGTCGGTGGTTGTAAAAAGGCACCGATTTCTCGTATGTCCCCATTATATAAAAAAAAACTCATTAGGTATCAAATAATTAACTAGTTATTCAATTCCTTTAAAAGATTGTAGTATAAATTAGGACTACTTGTACTTAAATGAGTACCAAAGACACCCATCTTCAAACAATTTCGTCAATATCGTCTGTGTATATTTGGAATATTTTCGTCTAGTTTGATTTCTTGTGTGTTGACTTACCGATTGGGAAACGCCATTGGGGCGGTATGATACTGTACGTTGAAGCCAGAAGCGACTTCCGTCCAACAATGGTGACTCCAACAAGACCAAAATGAAACTACAACTTAATATCTGTATATATCGTATTCCATTATTTTTTTATCTATATCCACCGATTCGATAAAATTTTTGAAAATTTCAGCCCTAAATTTGTGGAAGGGGTGTTGAAAGTATGAATTAAACATAACGAATACGATTGAGACTTCTGCGCGCAGCTCGTCTTTAGTTGAACTTATTTTAAAAAAATCTAGACAAACAGCAGTATGACCCAATCGTAGACCATTTGTTCTTAAGACCGTATTTAAAGGTTTAACAAAACTTTTCTTACGTTCCTCTGTAACAAAGGAATATCTAGATCTTGATAGTTTGTTCTTTTAATTTCGGTCTAATAATTATAAGAATTAAACTTTGGTATACTTAAGTCTTGTCACGGGTCCACTTTAATGAGTAAAAGTTTCGCTCAACAGTCAAGTTTTTTGGTTAAGAATACCAGTCAACAGAACATTGTCATACAACTTAACAGACCCAAAAGTTATTAAATAATATATTTAGTTACCAAAACATAATATATTTGTTTATATATTTGCTACCTACTTTAAATTATATTGAGTTATGTTAAATTTCTATAGATTCAAAAACCGCATCAAAATCTTTATCGTAGATATTGAGAAAGTAAATCACATACAGACAGAGAGCTTTTTGTGATTCTGTTTTATAATAAGTATAGATATCTAATTCGAATATAGTTTGTGAATTGGATGAAAGCTTTGCAATTTTAACAAATGGTGTTAAGAAACGACGTGGTTAAAATAAATAAATATATTGCCTTCATATGTGATAGGTCTTGTTGTTGTATGTACAGTTGATATGTATCGAATAACTAAGTACTGACTAGTGCGCATTTAATTAAAGCTAAACACTCACTATCAACATCGGTTACATTTGAATAAGTTAGGGCTGATTTCGTTATAAATTGTTATTTGTGTTGAAATGTCGCGGCAAACCCCCTAATCCAAGGCTACTGGAATCCCCTTCGGTTACGCAAGGTTGGTGCTGTTGAAAAGCTTGGAATATCGTGTTTGTTTCTTTAGCGAGGTTTCGCTATGAAACTGACGTCAGACGCAAACAAGTGTTCGCAGTGAAATCGCAAACATCTGTAGGTCGTGCAGGCAGCTCGTGATCATCTCGTCTGATGTCGACATTGCCATCATGTAATACACGTCAATTACTTAGGCACTTTGAAGATATTGAGTTAAGCAAACATTTAAACTATTGCTGACATCTTCCTTTACCTAAATAAAATTACTGTGTTCCTTCATACTAACACAGTAATTTTTATTTAATTTATTTATATTTTAATTTTTATTTAAATATTGTATTTAAAATTTCTCATGAAGTTTAAATTTCAAAGCTATCCTCTTTTTTTAAAAATGGCCAATTTATTATCAACTGTATTGAATGTTTAATGCTTTTAATTTTTGCTTACATTTTCGCAAATTCAATCGATTGTTTTGTTGAACTATGTTTCATCTTTAAATATATTCCATTTAAAAAAGAAGCATATTAGAAACGGTTATTTTTTAATTCCTAACATCCAGGAGTCGCCTATCGCGTGATCTTTTTTTCAATGAACCGGCTATTACTCGGCTACAAATGTAATTACTCTAAGCCTACACCTGCTGGCCTTCTGCTATTTATCTATAAAAGGTACCCTATTTAGTTGCTTTTCCCTTTTGCTAGTTTATCCTCGTATTTACTAGTTTTATCCTCGTGTTGGAAGAATGCTAGGTTTAAAACTTCAATATGATGTCAAAGTTAAATAACAAGTGATTTAGCGTCTGAAATATAAATAAGCCACAAAATACATTATAAAATCTATTTATTCATAAGTTCAGAGTAGCATCACAATTGAATGACAGCAAAATGTCCCCTCACCAACTGTACACGTATTGCTACACACATAGAAATTTAGAGAAAAACAGCAAAACAAACGAACTACGAAAAATCTCACAATTCATGACCACGACCAACCCGTCACTAGTGTACGACCAATGATGCTAATGATAGGCAATTGTAAATAACATAACACTGGACACAGATTCTCATTAAAGTCTCGGATTGTCTATTATGTATTTAAGTGGTAAATAAACTACAAATGACGGGTTCACAAAATCCTACATCTAGTTGGTGTAAAGCATTTATGTAGTACTCCAGAATTAAGTATCATGTAGTCGACATTATAATAGTAATCCATGAAAAAGGGGCTATAATCATGATGATATTAGAGACGATAGATATCTCTACCCTCCACAGATATGATGCGCTGGACCAGTAGCTTCCTTGTTATATTTTTTTACAGGCCAGCATGTGTGTTGAAAGTGAAGCTTTCGCAGCGATACCTCGCTTGTACATGTTAATTAGAAACGAGAGTGAAACACGAGCTATGTGAACTTTTACCGCGTAGAGGTGATTGCTTCACACATCGTGATAGTAGTACGTACGAGAGTGTGCGGAACCCGAGTGAGGTCTTATAAGTCAATACATCTAATGTACACAAACGAAAGTGAACAAACAGACAAACAAGTGAATTGAAGAACCTCTTCTGTGTCTATCATGCATAACAACGATTACGCGTGTCAAGTGTAAGATAAAATGGTTTACGCCGTTGTGTTAAGAAATGTTTTATTTTCTAATTATTAATTTATTAATATAATTAATATTTATATCCAAAACCGTGTAATTTTAGGCCTAAATTCGTCACCAACATTTCAATGTTTATTTACGCACTTACAATTACATTAAACGTATATAATTATAATTTAATTAACTTTTAATTTACCTACAATCTGTTGAAAATAAAATTATATTTGATATAAGAAAAAATGAAAATATTTTTTATAAGATTTTCTCGCGCAATAGAGGGGCCCGTAATATTTCTGGCTCTTTCTTTTTTTTCTGGAGACGTCTCATCGCTCCCATCAATTAATTTATTATAATAACCATGTGGACGTCTATGGGCATCGGTAGTCGTAAAAAAGGCTCCGATTGCTCGTTTCCCTCCGCCCATTCTATAAAAACCAATATAACTATTATGAATAATTTAATAGATATATAGCTACCTCGTATTCACTAGGAGACAGTTGTTACGAGGTATTTCAGAAACACGTAAATTGAGGGATCAAGTAAAATTTTCGAAACATTTGTCTCCTAGTTGACACGCTATATTCTTATAGTAGTTACAATAAAACTACTTTTACTATTAGCAACCATGGTCACGGGTGGACTGTAAAGCTTCTGAAACGTCGGGCTACATAAATAATTTAATAAAGCGCGATAAAATCCGTAAAAGTAGTTTTATTGTAATGTCTAACATTCGCGTAAACTTAATACGTCGATATCTTATAGTAGGTGCCTTCTGTACGAAACTACGTGCCTTTTCGTCGTTGAACGTGTACGAAATACTAACGATTGTGTGTCAAAACGCATCGATCAACCGAAGAATCACATTAAAAGCAATTGGATTACTTAAACTAATTACATTTGCAAATTTGCGAAACTGATTAGTCCATTACATTGTAGTAACGTTGTGGAAATTGTAGTCTATTGATTATTCGCTGTCTAACGAAGTCACAATACTCGTTATCATAATTATCTATCAGTAAGAGGTAGTGTCATGCTGCATTGCGGAATTCGCCCTGCGCGAACGGTACCCTGCACCTCTCGTTCACATGATAAGTTAATCTTCGGTGTCGCATTGCGCGCGGTTTGTGAGCAGCCGGTGTTTCACTGAGGGGGAGGTGAAAAGAAGAACAAAATATGGGCTTAGTAATTATGCAGATGGTCATGGGCGTCGGTAGTTTTAAAAAGGCTACGATTCACCGTTTGTCCCACAGTACTATTAAAGAAAATTAGAGGTTTTGTGATAAAGTATGAAAATTTTATCACGTTTTCTTTGTTTCTCATACCCGTCCCTAAGACAAAATCGACATTGGAAATGATTGAATCTCAATCACAATCCTTTAGATTGTCTGTTTTGTGTAATTACATTGTACATTAACTAAGCCATTAAAGTCATAATTATAATCGGAACTGACTTTTTCTTTTCCCGTTTAATCACCGACCTAAATTGTTTAAGGCTACCAGTTTTTTTTTTTTTTTTCAATTCCGCTGATTAATTTTCTAATATACAACCTGTCAGACGCATCCTTTTGTTGTTATTGTGCGGAAATAGAGCATGTTAGTAATAATTGATAACTTAGTTTTTACCGAATCATAAAAATAAATTTGTTTTTTACTTAGTGATGTTCTAGACGTTCTCAATAGTTTGGTTTTTATGTGCTGTGTATATAGCGTAGTTCGTTATGTACTGGTCTGTGATGCAATTATGTAAAGTGGCCAATACTCACCTGGCATCAATCGTTTGACGGTTCTCGGTATACGTCATATTGACGTGAACCCAACAGTGATATGAAAACTGAGTCGTAATCTACAATGTATCATTGGTTTCTTTCAAGGAACATCCGTTCCATTACACGGTCCTAACATTGGCGGGCTTATTCAGAGGAGCGAACCGAATGTCCTACATGTGGCTGAAGATTAGTATCCCATTAATAAAAACCCAGCCTGTCGCCGATTGACCCATTTGTTAACAGATCCTGGGTGGCCTATAGAGCCACAAAGACGGCTGAGGCCTTCGCTTATTCTTTATTGCGGCCCCTGAAACGCCTAATGCAGAGAACTCCAGTGGAGGGTTCTGTGCTCGTCGGCGGAATTAACTCACGGTGAAAGGAATGTTGATGGTTGTAAAGTGCATTCGTCAAACGAAATATTCAAACGCAGGCATTTTGTTGACGCACACGCAAATACACATGCATAGAAGAAAAAATATCATGAATGTATACGTTGACATTTTTTGTCTAACTGGTGACGACACATTGGAGTCGTAGTGGGGGCGATGACTCTACTACTATTTTTATCAAATCAAACTATTTAGAAAAATACCAAGATATATATTGAGCGTCTGAAACCGTCAATATAAGAGATGGGCATGTGTCAAATTATACACTTTGTGAGGAAGTATGTTTAAATTTTGTACTAATCTTAAATAGAGTCTGCATTGTAAAAAAACTTGAAATCATACACGTTAGGTTGACATGGGAAAAATCATGTAGAATTACGGCTACTTTAGAATTACTGTTCAATATGGAATCGTATATCTTGTATTTTTGTAAATCAATGCCATACAGTAGACAAGCGGACTATTATCAGTTTTGAACACAGAACAAAACGTTTCATCAATAATACCGCACTGCACACCGTTACCCAATAGCAGCAGACGCAAGAACTTTCAAACTACGCAGCCAAATCAATTTCAACACTGTGTTTTTAATTTAACGTTGTTTATTGGATAAAATCTTTTATTACGTAATCTAGATTTCTCGATTGCTTAAAATTGCATAAAAGCATATTAAATACTATATTGTTCCCAAGATCAACTAATGTAGATATTTATATATTGTATATTAATGATCCCCAGGCTAGAGGCATGAGTAGGAAATAATGGTATAGTATCAAATTAGATTATTATCAGCAGAAAATAGTTATACGTTCGATAAGAGATTTATAAAAATCCTATTTGAATTAAATATATTTAGGGTTCCGTACCCTAGGGAAAAAGACCCTATGACTGAGACTCCGCTATCCGTCTGTCCATCTGACCTCACTCAGGATCTTCCGCTTGCTAGACAGTTGAAGTTTTCACAGAATATTGCCGCTACAACAACACACAAAATGCTGCGGGTCTGACACAGCACTCTGCCGATATTTTTTATGACATTTCGTTATAAATCAAAAAACTATACAAGCCATACTTCAAAGAACCACAGACCATATTATAGGACATAAAAAGCACTACAGATTGTACAAAATTATATGCATGGGATGTGAAGCGGATATCGATTTTTTTTCAAACAGTTTTTAACGTCTTTGAAGGGGCCAAATTCAAACATAAAGAATCAATGGTAAAGTATGAGAAATACCGCGGCTTATTCATTCGGCATTTCCTTATTAGTACTGCACTGTACAGACACACTTATGCTACTGTTGAAAGGCAATATATTGTAGCGGTCTGATAAAATATTACAGTACGCGTGAGGCATTACCGCCATCTTGATGAGAATGCCTTATATTGAATATATAATGGTCACCATATTTGCTGACTATATCTCATTGATGTATACAACCGTCATCGGCTAAGTATTGGAATTTATAATGATATCAACTGTTCCCCGCGGACTAACCCACATCAAGGTACCATGAGAGAGAGAGCTATTTGAATGAGCCTCGCCATTACCGAGTACAGCTTCACGAATAAGCTTCCTCGATCATAACCGGTCACTGAACCACGGTGCTCCGTCTACTCTTACAATGGTAGTCCCCACAAATAGAAAGTACCATTGTTTTACGACTTTAATTTTATAGATTATAGGACTCACATTCTCAATGCATATAAAGCACCGGCGCTTGCGCATCGGCGTGATGCGTTTGAACGTGGTCATTTGTGGGTTGTTTCTTACCGCTACTTGTCATAAAAACAGTTCGCATAAAAAAGAACATATAATTTAATTTAAAAGGTCAGGGTTGTGCGGTTGAAGTCCTTTTAATGTCTATGGGAGTCCCTGTTATTGAACTCTAAACTAACACAATGAAAAAAAATGTGTCAAATCTTTAGCAATTGTTGGTAAAAGGCATATGTATACAGGCATCATGATGATTGATCTAACTTATTTGCTATCATAGAGTACAAATATTTCTTCATAACATAGGAAAATTTCTACTGCAGATTCTATACCGGTATTGGGCACAAACTGTTGCATAAGCATGTCCTAATGCTGTCTTGTCGCGTCAAACGCAATTATCACCTAGAGACAGAGTGTTTGAGAACCAAACATCAAAAATAACAGCGAAATGCGAATTAATTTATACGTGGACATTACCCATATGATACTCGATGTTATGTGAATCGCCTGAAACGTATCTGGTTTTAGCTGCAGACTGCTTGTTCTTCTATGATATTTGAATTCAAAATAGTTGCAGTCGTCAATCGGATACACTTTAGGTGACAGGTAACCTTCTGCCTCAGCCTCAGGCTTATAAGTTGTGTGTAATCCGTAGAAATTGACGTAAGTAAGCATCACCAACACTTAACGTCAATTATAATTGTTTATCACTTTTAGTGTTTTTTGTTTTTGACTAAATACACAAAGAGGGGCTACCTCATACAAATCACAGCTGAATTGAAAAAACCTAGTTGTTCATATAGTTACCACGACATCAACAAAGTGGTTGGAAAAAATTACAGATTGATAATTTGGCTTCGGATAATCTGAAAATTGGTGTACTAACATGGCGCCCATTCGAATATTTGGTCAAGGCCGAAGCGTCCATTAAGACCAATTATAGCAAAACTAACAGTCAGTAGCTTTCGAAAGTAAATAACAGGTACAGAGTTTTGTATGAAGGTTCTCCACACTACCTGATTATAAAAAAAATCAACAATCCTTTGTTCTTAATCATTATTTCCTACTTCTTTTGTTGAACACATATTTTTTTACATTAAGGTCTGCGAGTAAGACGGCTACTAATGCTTTATATTACTGGCTGTTTACGGGAAGCATCAATTCAGTTTTTTTTTTACAAGATCCTTTCCGGACGCGCTCAATACGATTCACCTAATGAGTATAATCGGTAAAATATATATGTAGTCATTCGAACTATAAAAGCTGGCCAATCAACTAACTAACCTGCTACTGTAGGTCCCTACGAAAAAAAATAAGATTTTATCTGTTTATCAAGCGCATAATGGCGTAATAAGTGATGGTATAATGGGTTTTTTGACAACTGGTACAGATAGCTAGTAATCTAACGAAATTTAGTGACATAGTTTTCAGGGGGTAGTCCATTTTTATCATCATCTGTTGAGACTAAAAAGTGCGACCAATACGTTTATTGTAACCGGGAACTACTGCTTTGGTCGTGCCAGCCCAATTCTGCTGCAGCACAGAGGTGGCCCTCGTATAAAACACTAGCAATATAGTGTTAAGTAGGCTCGAATACCACCTAGGTAATGGATGTTTATGTATTATAAGTATTTCTATAGTAAAATCTCAAATATATAAGATTTCTGAGATATATAGTAGCCGTAACACAAGTCCTTATGGAACTACCACAGTAATAGGTAACGTGGTGTGATAGGTCCACAGATATATTATTGTTATTATTATTATTATATAAGTGGACCTACCTCTAATAAAACACTGGCAATTTAATTTTAGAATCAATAGCCCACATGTTGATTATGAAACGATTAACGATCGGTATAACATAAGCTTGTCAAGTCACTCCGCACACGTTGCATGTCGATTTGAACGAGAGCAGACCTGTAATAGAGTAATTTGAATTTCGTAATCAATCAGTTTCGGACAAGTTTAGAGAGCGAAATCTGTGAAGGCTTTCAATACTTACAAATACTCTGAGCGCAGTGTCTCTTAACGGCTATATTCAGTACACTAAAAACTAGCTCATCTATCCGCAACGCAGCTTAACTTTTTGTTTTGATAAAACCCGCTTGGGGAATTAATTTACTATTAATAATCCTATGCAAAAGGTTTTTTTGTTATAATAAGGGAGCAAACGAGCAATCGGAGCCTTTCTACGACTACCGACGCCCATGAACATCCACATAGTACTATGCCGATGCGTTGCCCTCCTTCTCCCCTCCCGCAATGGGCCACCGGCTACTCACAAACCGCACGAAACGCGACACTGAATATGTCACTTTACGGCGATATTATGTGAGCGAGAGGTACCTCGCCATTACCTTACCTCGATATTGGAATGTCATATTTAATGGTAAAACAGTTGAGGCACAAAATATTTGATATAAAAAAAAGAAAATAAAATGCTTCAGTGTCAGTAAGATCAAAGGAGTTGTTATATTAATAAAATTTAAGAAAGTAATAGCAGTAATTAATTAATATACACATCAATTATTGTTCGCTATTTGTTTTGAAGTGAGATCATGTAAATCTCACAAATATTCACGTGCTACGAAAGCGTTAGTGCTGTAAAAAGTTGCGGAAACTTAACAAAAATCTTAATAACGGTCACTTAATCACAAACAGCTATAAATCAAAGCATTCATCATCATAATTATCAGCCCTTATCAGTCCACTGCTGGACATAGGCCTCTCTCAATGAACGCCAAGACGACCGATCTCCTGCTAGTCGCATCCATCCCTAACCGGCTACGGCACGGAGATCGTCTTCCCATCTGGTGAACGGTCGACCAACACTTCGTTTTCCTAAACGCGGCCTCCACCACAGAGCCCTACTGGCCCATTTGCCATCTGTTCTTCTGAGTGTGTGACCAGCCCATAGCCACTTTAGCGAGCTTATTCGTCGCGTGATATCGGATATTTTAGTCGGTAAAAAAAGCCTTGGTATATAATGGAAACCAACTTCTTAATCATCCCTTTTACTTAAACATTTGTCAGATAACAACACCATCCATCTGTTCTTCTGAGTGTGTGACCAGCCCATAGCCACTTTAGCGAGCTTATCCGTCGCGTGATATCGGATATTTTAGTCGGTAAAAAAAAGCCTTGGTATATAATGGAAACCAACTTTTTAATCATCCCTTTTACTTAAACATTTGTCAGATAACAACACCATCCATCTGTTCTTCTGAGTGTGTGACCAGCCCATAGCCACTTTAGCGAGCTTATTCGTCGCGTGATATCGGATATTTTAGTCGGTAAAAAAAAGCCTTGGTATATAATGGAAACCAACTTTTTAATCATCCGTTTTACTTAAACATTCGTCAGATAACAACACGGATACGTAACATTCAGCCGAGCCTACATGATCCAAGGCGTACCAAAAAAAACCAAAATTTGGCGCCAACGGTTAATTTTTGGTTACGTGATACAAGATGACCTTGAGCCATTATATTCGACGTATCGCGTTTTTCGGAACCGGTTAACTTTTTTACGGACCAAAATGTAAAACTTGAAAAATAGGTACTTCATTAGTATGAAATATACAAAGTTAGTTAACATATTCATGGAATTAACATAGGCCATGATAATAAATTCCCTGGTAACTATGTTATGGACTGTTCAATATCTTGAGCATTATTCATGTTGTAGAAATGTAAAGAAATAATCAATTTTTATGAATCGCCATTCATCTTCTATGTTGCATGGCACCGCCTCTTCCTAAAAGACCTCCTGACTAACAGTGATTCTCAAAAATGTAAAAAAATCGGCAGGCGAGAACGCAACTAGCATTTCGTATTCTCTCTCTTCAACAAAGCTTGTATCTACAGAGTCGTAGTACAAAGCAAAGCCCTCAAAATCTCTCTGTCTGTGATCAATTCTCTCAAAATGTACTTAACGAATTTTCATACGATTTTCCTTTCGGGTACGTTTCATGAGCAATTCCCGAGTAGAGTTTAACGTAAAATTTGTTAAGGTGTGAATACGGCCTGCGTATATTTACTGTTGAGTTCGCTAATCCAATATAAAAATAAATAACACATAAATAGATTACACAACGATGTTTGTTCAAAAAGAGCATAGTACTTAACACCAACATTTACGGATAAAACAGATGTGAACTGTTTCTCTGGGTCTTAAGATCGCAAAACACTCTCGGTAAAATGTACACTGATAAGTAAAATTGCCCGTGTAATATAAACGAGATAACGTGATTCTAAAGTAAAAGGTGGGCAAGAGACACATGTCTTACGCGTTACGCGGAATACATTTTTACGTCATACTTTCTCATATCGCTTACCGTGAATGTCGTTTCTTAAAGGGCAAATGGCAATAGCATAGTGGTAGCTAAATGATATTAGGCTAATGAACTATAACTTATCCGTTAGGTGAGTATTAAAAATCACAAACAATGTCTAAGGATGCAATATATCCGTGCACGTGTGTAAACCCGGGCCAATTATCGATTACCGGCACGTGTCTCGCTCGCCGTTACTTCCGGGAGCCGGATGTGGACCAAAATTTGAACCGAACACGAAACGCCTCGGACCGTTGCCTCGTACAGCCTTGGTACGGTCAATTGGCTATTGATATTTAATATTTAGATCTTTCACTATTTTGTAACAGATAATGCTTTGAGAATTTGAACTTTTCTTCTGATTAGCACAGTTGACCAAAGGAAGCGTTCCAACGTAGCTAAAGTAAACAAAAAAAATATTTTTGAAAGTTCACCCTCTGAGGGATCGAATCAAAATATTCCTTTTGAAGAATTATATTTCAAGTCCCTAAGGGAATTAAAAAAGGGGAAGGGGAAGGAAGGTACATGTATTTGTAAATTTAGTCTGGTAGTAAAATTGGTTGAAAATTATATAAATTAAATTTTCCAGTTTCTCTTAGTTTGCAACAAGGTTCTGCTGCATTTTAAGCATGTACGGATTTTTTAAGCAAACGTTACTTAAATAAATGTTATTTATAGATCTTTTCACGAGTGTGTTACCAAGGACACAAGTTGTACTCTGAATATAAACATTTGTTCCTGACCTTAAATTTGATTATTTTACCTAATAACTGTAACACATAATCTTACAACATATTTTATTAAAGTAATTCTTAAAAATGTAATAGTTCGCTAAATATTAATAAAATATAGGTGTATGTTAAAAAAAAGAATAAGTACATCGTTAAAATAACAATTTAAGTTTAATACTAAACCTGTTATAACTTAAAATCGTAAGACATTAAATAAAAAGAATATGCCTCTTATGCAACGGAATTGGGCCGGCACGACCGGGGAAGTACATCACGCTCACATGATACAGGCGTAAATGACAGCGTCACTGTCGCTCTTCGTGCGGCTTGTGAGTAGTCGGTGGCCCATTGGGTGGATGATAGGAGGGCTACGCATCTGCGCAGCAAGCATGCGAATGTCCATGGGCGTCGGTAGTCATCAAAAGGCTTAGATTATTTGTTTGCTCGCTTATGCTATCAAAAAAATAATGAAACAAGGTTAAACTTTGTGCCTTATTGCATAGCTTTATATAAATAGGAAATAAACCAGTATTTAGTGATCGTTATTAACCACAGTCTGTCGTGATGCCGCGCCTAAAACTACGACATAATAATAACAATGAAATATCAAATATTAAATTGTATAATTTAGAGTAGTTTTGAAAGTTGTTATATATATGAAATAATGTAAGAATATGGGTAATTATTTTCATTAACAAATAAGCAAAATTAGAAATGTTTGTGGGATAAACTTGTGACAGGTACTCCCGCTGCTACTGACTGTGAGACCCTTGCGATTTTTGCTTTTCACGTTGCCTAAGTTTACTCAAAGAAGCTATCTCGTATGATAGAAATTTTAAAGGTGAGGCGAGAAAATTATAATCCATTATAGAAGTTATAGGTATAATAAGCCGCAGTGGTTAAATTTAATTATAATAAAACAAGGACTAACTACTTTTTATCCTTGTAATAAGTTATATTCCACAGTTACCCGACATTTATGAATGACTTTTATTCTCTTCTCTTTCTTTTTAAGCACAATTCAATTAAAAAGGACACAACATACTATAAGTGTATGTAAAATACCGTAAATACCCGTAAGTTTGTACCATGTTAATAAAGAAAAACTGGTTTTAACTTAACATATAGATTACTGTTTAATCTTTCCTTTTAAGCAGATGTGTATAATCGGTTTGAAACGATTGTGTTGAATCGATTACTTAATCATTCTACCGGTTGTCAATGTTGAATAAGGCAGACCGGTATAACACCTTAGGCTCGAGCCGATCACGACTGCAGAGACATGCACACAGCGGCCTTGCGTAGGAATGTCCGATCACTTGCGACTCGCTTTGTTTGGTTATTAATTACCGTTGATACTTCTGTAATATTGTTCACAGCGTTTATAATAGTTCATAGTTCATATTGTTAGTGAGTTAGCTGAGCCTATGAGTACGTTTCCAGAACTATAATTGTATTATATCTATTAAAAATGTGTGTTTTGTCTAATGCTAATAATCATGTATCATTTAATCCTTATTTCACCATTATTGTAGCGACGTGGACACACGGAAAGTAGGTGTTAACTTAGGTAGATAAATGTCGGATATGTTAAATTAGAAAAATGCAATTCAAAATAATAAAATTGTTAAATACGAATGAGTGAGTATTGACGTTTAAATCAACTTTAGAATTAAGTTCAAGAGCTCATTTTCTTTGTCACAGATCAGCATGTAGGTGTATGTGGAAAAACATGGGGTAATCATTATCAAATACCCTAAACTTCACCTTCGTATCGTATTATGCGCAATAGCACATATAAATAATGTAACATAAAGTAATCGAGTGTCTTCCGAAAAAGTCCAAAAACTGTTTTTTTAGTAAATGGCAATGATGCATGCAACTTTTTACGGAATTTAATTTCAATATAGTGAATTTGCATTCGAGAAAACAGACAAAATATCACAGTGAAATGTAAACAAGATACAATAAAAAAATACAGCAACCTCTAGTTATTAGAGGTCGAAAAACACACATGTTTTACCCACAAAATCTCATCTAGCTTGCGTTGTAAAATAAAAAAGAATCGCGCAATTAAACGTGTGAATGAATGTCACACGAGATATTCAAACCATTCATGTTCTTGTATCGGCTGCGGAGTGCGGGGACTACTTAAGGAACTGTAATGCCTATGGGAACCAGCTTTTAATTGCTCGGTTTAATTATAGCGTCTAAGTCACCAGCCCTGACTGACCCTCCCAGCTGGGTAATGCCTAGACTTTAGCTTTCATAATGTTATCGTAGTATACGGATATATCTAGGTGTAACAAGACGAATGCGAAGCATTAAAAGTATATACCCTTTTTACGACACTTTTTCTCATGATTCATATTTGCGATCTAATACCAGACCACGCCAGTCTCAAATAACGTACAATACAGCAAAAATATATTCTCTTAAATAACAAAAATGTTACATAATTAAGATTTTAATTATTATATATGTATTTAAACATCCATGACCTGGACAGGAGTTGAGGCCACAAACGGTGCATAATACGCGTATTGTACTAATTGCATTAACATCTGAGACAATCGGTTGTCAAAAACAGGCGGGAAAACCAGCAATGTTTGGATTATGGACTAAAGACTACTGTAATGCATATAATTAAAGATCACGGATAGGCATCACCCTCTTTCATCGAATCCCCTAATCAGTCATCCTCCCTCACGAACCATACTTAACTCGACAACCATCAGTTCGTTGTAATAATTTGGCCGCCCGTTCCCGACCCCGCTGCGTTCACGATCCCGCTGCGTTCCCGACCCTGCTGCGTTCCCGACCCCGATGCGTTCCCGACCCCGCTGCGTTCCAGCGGCAGCACTAAACCGACACTAAGACTATACCGCACAGACCACCTCGAGCCAGCAGACGCGTTGAAGTCTGATCGCACGGCACGACAAAATTAACAGTCACCGGCCATGTATAAGATGTCAACGATTTTATTTTACACCGGTACGAGGCAAACTGGTCGTCAACGGCTGGGCAAACCGTTCATGAACCATGCCTTTTATTCTTTGTATTAGTCCAATCTAGTTTTGGTCTAAAATAATTAACTCACTCGCACAATTCGGCTCACAAATTCGGTATGCGCTGTACAGCTTGGGCCTAAATAGTGATTGTATTTTCGTAGTCGTTTAAAGATTTGGGTCGAATGCTTATGTGATATTTCGATGAGTACTGACGCCCACAGATATACACACAATTATTAAGCGGACGCGTATGGCACTCCTTCACTCTTCCTCTCCAAAGAGATTCTGAAATTTCTCAAACCACAGGACACGCGACAGTTGACATTTTGCGACAGCAATGTGCGCGAAAGGTACCTCCCTGGTTGTGCTGGCACAATTCAACCACAATATCACCTAATAAAAGCCGTTCCAAATGAGACCTACTGCAGCGTGATCTAAGTTATTAATTATAATTACAGAATTTGGCGAGGCAAGTAAATACGCGATTAGTTGGAATCGAAGTGCGAAGCTCCCACGCGTCTTAGTTCATTTACCCCGCCCTGGTCACTGACCAGGTACAGTTACACCCAAACTGCAGCCTCCAAGAAAAGAAGTTGATCGACATCAACGCAATTGGCGAAATCAACGTCTTTCCTTTACTCAAAATAGGACTTCCAGCACTCATAACCTGGTAACCCTAGCTTTTACCTTAGACGAACCGGTGAAAAAGACCCGTGGATTCAAGCACTAAATATAAACACAGCATCAGTTCAACTGTACTGACCTGAAAGGCTGTGAAATAGATCTTTGGGTCTTTTTTTAATATAGATTTATTCAGACTGTTTATACGAAAACACGGACGGCCCCGAACGATCGCGGTCAATTCTAGTATGTCATTACAGCGGCAGCACAAAGAGCTAGATTCCAAAAAAAATTGCAGTGTCATTTGAAATAAAAACTTATAGGTGACGCCCTAAGGTTCAAAATTTTTTGAGTACACGGTTAACTAAGTGCTGCGGTTATACACCACTTTAATGGCTGTTCTGCCGAGTTTCATGCAATTACTGAGAAATGGGGTAAAAGAGTGCATCGCTTTACATTTCCTCTGGTTGTGTGAATATGCTAGTTCTCATTTTGATTCGGCTGCTTATTCGCGTTGTAATATTTAAAAAAAAAACATTCCTGAGCTTCCACCAGATTTTACGGCCTTAGGTTATGCTAAAACATTTGGCTTAGCTGCTACTAACCTATAAGCATTCAGCTCGCATATACCAGTGACAAGACGCTGGCCTTCTAAATTTCCCGTTGGGGAAAGAGAATTCGACCACACACCTGAACTCTACAGCAGCCGAGGTCAGCCGGTGTCGCGACACTTGACGAGGGCGGAGGTTGCCTAATACATCCGCCTCCACACACCCAGCAAGTGCTCTGTGTAGTATTCTAATAAGGCTCCTACATGCCTATGATTCATATTACAATAATCGTCTCCCGCTCATCCTTTGCCAGAACTTCAGTAGAATCTTCATACACTTTACTTAAATGTTAATTCGCTCATATCCTCTTCTGTAATCGTCTATGGATTTATATATATTAGATTGCTTACTAACAAATTAAGATGGTCTTTTTTTGTTCATAGACTCAAACATAACACGATATTTGTGTAATTTCTGAGGAAGCGTAGCAGCTTCTAATATTTCATCTATAGGCAAGTATTTATCGGTTTGCGTGCTATAATGAAGAAACTGTTACCAAGACACAGAGACTAGGCAACATGATGACTAATACAAAGAGAACATTTCATAATTGAAAAGCGTTCAAGGCTCCGCTGTAAGGGCGTATGCGCATACCACATGAGTCACCTCATCTCCCCGGATGCCTCCGTATCAGCTGTGAATACATTACAGCCTCAATGCCTCGTGCACTGTGGCATTATCATAATTCTGATGATGCGTGAATAAAGGGGGCCCATGCTGTAAAAATACTTAGTTGCCTCGAGTAAATTCACGTAGAGACGAACTTCAGCTAGGTAACTTAAAGCGAACCTCAGCTAGGTACCTAATTTAACTTCGATTATCATCGGCAGAGAGACCGCGGGGTACCTCATCCCCGTCTCTGTCACCGGGGGCAGGTCGTGCGCGGTACATAAAATGTATAGGACAAGGGGAGGATCGTCCGGTGGGCCGTTTCACCTTCTGACGGGGTTCGGAAAGACTGACTACCTGCCCGGTACTGCGGTACTATTTGAGCTAGGCAAATCAAAGGATCGTAACTGGGGACCAACACAGTAAAACAATGTTTCTATTACTAGAGGCATACGTAGCTACTTGCGGAACTTGGCTAGATATTCTAGTACCAATATGTTGGGATTGACATGTTGGTACTAGAAGAGGCACGAATGCTAAGTTGGGCCGCTTCGTGTACAGTTGACCACCTGGAATGGTGTTGTACACTGATCTGTCCTGATCTGTCAGCCACAACGCGCTCATTAGTGAATTAATATATTTCCGTTGGCTAACACCTGCCTCAGGGTACTTAATTAGGGTATTAAATTTAGGGTACTTAACATTGGGCTGGGCTGAATGACGTAATATGTATACAAATATTACTATTATTCTCATTGGTGTTGTCGCCAGTCTACCTCCTCCTATGCTGCATACATATGACACTACCTCTTCCTTGGTGAATACAGTAAAATCTGTTTAATTGCTTTGCCAGCTTACCACGGCCCACTTTATCAGAGTGATGCCTGACGTCCCTAGCGTTGCTAGCCGTCCGGACAAAGCGGAACATAGGTTTTTTGGATGCGTGTGCGGCCAAATGAAACGATGTCCTGTGTAGTGTAGTGTAGGTTGGACTGTGGCATGTCGTTTTACATTTGACTACTAACACACCACGACATCCAGATGGTAATGTACGCCAAGGTTTAAATAGAAATAGTCCGTAGTATTAGCTATATCCTACCCTAGATGTCCCTTTATTAGACGTTATCAATGAACGCCCTGATAACCATGTTTCAAGTACTCGTTTCCAACCAGCGCCAACGACTACATATATAACACCCTATATGCTTTTCATCCATAACTACTTTATCATCTTTTGCATCTATTATTCTTTGGAATAAACAAAACTGAAAATTCCACGTAGTCTCAGGCAATAAGTTTAGTCATGCAACGGCATGTCGTAAGCAGGCATGATCGGAATTGCCTAACATTGAGCACTGACTGCGACACCGCTCTGAATTCCTGATTTAAGGCTATTCACAATTTATTTCATGCAAATGTAAACCTTACGACCTTGACTATACGACCGTTGAATAACAAACAGAGGCAGTTTGAAGTCACAGCCGTTATCTTTAAATTTAATACACAACTATTGAGTTGGATCAGAGCTTCAAATATGGTGGCATTGATTGTCTTGGCGTTCGTTCAAAGAAGCAATGGGTGGATTGGCAAGGGCTTATGATGATTACTGTGATAATATAACCATTACCCGGAACTTTGTTCATGTTCATATTCATTTCTTGACATAAAAAGTGGACGTAGGATCCACTTATGACAGCGCGTAAGCCTTCCCCTTCCACGGGCTTCTCCGGGCGAAGGGGATGGCATAGTTTGAATCGCATTATATTAGAAAGTTTTATTGGGATTTCCAGAGCAAAATTCACTCCTAAATAATTAACGGAAGTCTATATTGATCTATATGGTGCCAAAATTCTATATGAATCAATGCAACTGTAGAAAAGCACGAATTAACAGAGAGCGTTCCACTTGTATTTATAATATTAGTAAGAAATACTTCTAAACAAGCAAGAGTGGGCTGCAGTTCTCCTGTAGCCGATTCATAGACGAGGGTAACGAGAACAGCGCTTAATATACCATATTGGCTTTCTCTTAATCGGCCTTAAATAAAAATTAATGTCTCGACTTAGTCGGACGCGTTTTAGGCTGGCCAATCTTATCAATATACGAATCATATTTATGTTGTACATCTACAGCTGGAGCACCTCACAATGAACAGACCAGACCATTATAAATGTTTTTTGTGCAGTTTTCGTCACATAATCACTAGTACAGAAACCGACTTACACCAATTACATACGAATCTCTTCTTAACATTTATTGAAAGAGACTGGTCAAAGTAGTAAGATCGCCTTTATGTCGCCTATTTTAACGTCCATGTCTTAACCTTCTACCGCAGAACCCTTTTATGACTTCTTTTCATGTTCCCTGTAAACATCCATAAGATGTTCTTTATTGAACAAAATAGAGCGTTCTATTTTATTTAATTAAACCCAATTTCTTTATAGCCCACCACGATAGTTGTCAAAAATCATTTGAATATCTCTTATTGTTCAACTGAGGCTAATTTGAGACATAGTTACAAAAAAACCCGATTAGTAAAGACGTGACATAGTTATACTCGTAAATCATAAGCATAATTTTCCTGTCCTTTTAATAGTTTAGTCATTCAATGTTATCGTTTTTTATAAATTGGAGGGCAAACGAGAAACCGGAGCCATTTGACAACTACCGACGCCCATGAACATCCACATAATTACTATGCCTGTTATATAGTATTACAAGTTGGGCCGACGCGGCCGAGTAGGAACCTCTCGCTTACATAACCGTCTTAAAGTGACAGCCGTCAGCTTCGTGCAGCTTAGCGACCCACAGGATAGGAGGAAGGACGGACGGTAGCATTTCCTAGTGATAATTACGCTGATGTCTATGGACAACCGTAATCATCATAAGGCATTGACTGTACCACGTACTACTTGAAGAAAAATGACTCGTACTAACTATCTATCACTTTATTATCTAATGTTCTAGTTCATCCGGTTTTCTGCAAAAATTAAAATGAGAGTGAGGCTACAAGTTTCGGCCACGGTGATTTGTACTACATTCACAATGCACCGCCACTCTAAGACGTCTGGCGGGGTGTTGTAGGACCAATGTGCTCTGCAGACAATCGGAATCATGTTTTACGTGGCCCACGCTTCACTTTCACGAGAAACTGCATCGGCGTGCAAGACATAAGCTTCAAGCGTGTGTGTGATATTTGACATTTTATGTCATGTGTGACAACTCACATAAGACTTAAGACGTCAAATGTGACAAGTGACATGTGTCTTAAGAAATTACATATTTGGTGACATATATATTAATTAAAAAGTACTTTACGAACGTGTGCTGTGCACAAAACACTTGTTGGAGTTAGAGTCTAGACGCACAACTAGTCGAAAGTCTACAGTGTAAATAAATTTCCGGTCTCCAATGGTTTGTGTCACCAGTGGGCACTCTAACGATGAGTTCACATAAAAAAATCATTCACCACATTTTTATCTCGTTATGTCATCAGAAAAATCATTTTCCTTCCTTATGCGTGAATCAGTTTCTAAAATATCTTTAGAGGTACCCCTGACCTGGTGACAGACAGACGGACAGCGAAGTCTTAGTATTAGTATTCCATTCTTACCCTTTGTGTATTTACATAAAAATGATTGCTACACTTTACAAAATTTAAGCGACAACAGTAGGTATATATACCCACAGTAATAATAAAATCCTGATCATTCTGACCTGAAGACACATCGAACATACAGAATACATTAATGGGTAATCTGTTTTATATTTCTAAGATATTTCATGTTAAAGGAATTGATAGTGTAATCTTTAGAAAGATCTCGGGCAATCTTATAACAAATATCGTCAAAATCGCTGTTGACTTATGAGTTACACTCATGCAAGACAGAGTGCGCCGCGCACCACAGCAACCAACACTAACATCGGCCTTCAGATTACAGCATAGGTGAAAACAACGCATTTAATTAGTCGTTTGTGGATTAACTGGAGTGAACAATTGACGTAACCGACTCACAAAATACAATTAAATTGTTTATGTGTTGCTTTGTCTTTGTATTAAATAGAAATATGCGATTATTTACTGAAGGCGTCCGCTACCTTTAAGAAGGACTTTAACATCACTATTAAACTTGGTGATGGTAGTATAAATCCAGGGGCAGATCTACGCAAATCGTTTTTGTTTTGGGTTTAACCCAAGGGTCGAGTGAATGTAACATATTGACAGGAAGTCAATCAAAGTATTAGACTTGGGCACACCTTATCTACTGGATCCCCTATCTGAATGACTCCCGTTTGTCTGCTATCCTTCACAATTTCTAGTACCTATATTACGACGGGTAATAAGGGAAAAATCATGATCAATGTGCTTCCACAGCTAACCGAGACAAAAGTGGCGTAAAAAACCGCTCAAGACCTAGAATAAAATGCTGTTAGACTAGAATTCGTACAAATACCTTTCACAAAATAAACTTGCTTACAACGAGCGCCATCTGTGAGCCGCATTACGAAATTTTATGCTAATCGCTAATTAATATCTATTTCAATAGCCGGCTAATTTTTGAGCAAGATATTGCTAAGGTGTTGCGCTATGAATCGCCGAAGGCTGTGATGCTTAAGATACGAAAAGATATCATCAAATAATAACCTTCATTCATTACGTAAATACAAATTTTTACATCTAAGCGAATTTCGCTTACGGTTATTGGATAGTGGCCGGTAAATTAAAAAATGTCCAAGTGTGTTTGACTGAGCAATTGCTGTTTTCTTTCCGCTACCTTCATGTTCAGACGGCAATCTGACACGAGTGCAGAGAGATCCGACGCTGGACCGACGCCATTAGGTACATGCCCACTGAGGCGTGACGAGTCGATTCTTTGAAAGTAAATTGTGCATAAAAGTTCAATTCTTGTGTTAACTGTATTATGTTTTCTGCTATGAATCCATCCCAGGACGTAGGTACCTAAATACCTACGGTTTTGTACGATTCAAAACACCATCTCCTGGTCTATAATATACTGTGACTATAGGCCTTTTTAACTAACTTGAGCATAGGTTTTCACACAATTGAACATGAGAATAGGCAAATAATACGTGTGCTCCCTGCCTATTGGTAGGAATATTAAAGTGATCAAGCTAGCGGCGAAATAATCACACCGCCTATGCCATCAACTCTTGCTTAATACTATAAGTAAAACAAGAAGTTCTACTGAACTCATATGCCTTTGGGTATCCCAACGGCACAAATTCATTGCCACCATTATAAGAAACATTCTACAAAATGTTCTCAATTCGCTTTAATCTCATTAATTTAGGACAGACCCAATCTCTGTTTCTAAATTCAAACATTGCTGATTAAAATATCAGTTTGGACTTCAAAATCTAAATTTAAAAAGTTAATAGTGAATACAATATTAAACAATGTGTTACAATAAAACTCACGTCACGGGTGGACCGTGGTTGCTGTAGAGCTTCTGAAACGTCGGGCTAGTTAAATTAAATAGATATCTAATTAGTCTTGGAACCCCATTCAAAATGATAGAAAGTATTGATTCGAAACAATCTAACTTTATTTTAAATAGGGGTTTTGCCATTGATCTACAAAATTGTTTGGTAATTAATAGGATTCACTTTAAAAATCACCATTGAGGTTAAATTACAAATATGATGTGTATCACTTACCCATCGGCGTGTGCTGTCTTATTGGGAAGACACCTACTTACGAAAGAATTTTGTAATTTCTGTCCTTGAGGTAGTGGAGTAGGAATCGAAAATTTGTATGGATGTCAATATTTTTTTAAGTTTGAAGCAAGAAACTTTACTATTTGGCTACTGAAATGGATTTTCTACTCCTAAGGGATGACATAGAGGTAGACATTTCATACATAGGTTATTCTAGAAGGTCCTCATTTTTTAAGTCACAAGTATATAACTTTATCTTCAGGCTTATGATTACAATTGAATGAATACTTGTATCAGTAATGAAAGTTTCACTCCTAAGGATAATGATCGAAGGGCGAGACCGCGTGGCGTTCCTTGTTATGTATAAAAAGATACAGTACAAATTGTTGTAAATACGTAATAACATAAAAAATACATACATTTAAAGGTTGTCAACAAGAAGAAATTCTTTGTTACAGTTATTTTGCATAGCCTTAAGTTAGCACACATAAATTATCTTAACCCTGTCATCTGGCCATGTAACAGAAACATAAGAAAGTAAAATGACAAGCATAGCCTGACACAAACCGTCCAAATTGAACAAGACTTTGTGTAACACATTTCCACACTCTGTTCTCTAAGAATAGAGTTTATTGTGTCTTTACATAACATTATTTGAGAATAATTATAATTATGTGTATTTACAGTACTTTTAACTGGACATACAAAGTGATAATTAATATAATTATATAACATTCGCTAGTTGAATTTCGACCTGAGTGTTTGGTTTATTCAGTCATTAGGGGGCTCTCTCCTTTATATAAAGTATGCTTTCTGTAAGAGATCGTGTTATAGCTGCATTACAACCTAATCGGGCATGACCAGTAACACGATATTATTTTCATAGTATCAAAGGCAAACGAGAAATCGGAACCCTTTGACAACTACTGACATGCCCATGGAGATCAACATAATTAGTAATGATGATGTGTTGTCTTCATTTCCTCCTCCCCTACAATGGGCCACCGGCTACTTACAAACCTCACGAAACGTGATAGCATAGTGGTCGCTTTACATCAGCGTCCTGTGAGTGAGAGGTACCACCCCGGTCGTACAGGCACAACTCAGTTGCAATGCTTACAAAATATCGTACAATTTATGGTTACAAATTACAATATAGGATTATTATCACTTATGATACCGCCGTAAAGTGAAGACTACACTGTCGCGTTTCGTACGGTATGTACGTCATCAGGTGGCCTATTGGCTTTGATTGATCGTTTGCCGCACTATGCTATAAAAAAAATCATAAACCCTAGACTTTTGGACCTATAAACTGTACATGTAAACGTTTGTAAATATTTATGTTGTTTATACAATACTCGTGTTTTTTATCTATAGACGGTATTCGTTAATGTTTACGTTTTGTATACCTTTAGTATGAATCCATAGCTATACAGCATGTTCTCTTTATTATATTAGAATTAAGATGACAATAGCGAATGTGTAACCTGATCCCATTACACTGTACCGACATGATCTTGAAATCTTTTTACCTGGTCAAGAAAGAGAAAGAGCCAACTCATATCAAGTTATTATTTCTACACGTGTACAGATAACATTTTAGTTTTTATATTTCTCAGTTCACCTCAATATATCACAAGTAATTTTACAAGTTATGCTGCTGATATAACCTTGGGAAACTCTTTAATTACTAATTAATTCCACACCTTCTAAGTACAATTGCGTATTATATATATTTTTTTTCTTATTTATAATACATCAGAATCACCGTACGCGAGTCTTCCTCTGTGTGGTTTAGAAATTGACAGTATCTACATCGTCGAAAGGAAGCATACAAAATAAAATATTTATATTTTGCATGATACAACTGCAGACATCTACGGCCACTCCTTTTATTTATAACGGGTACTAGAAACGTCTTGAAAGTTTCGTTATCATTAGCCATTCAACCGCCTATTTCGCATTAGTACCTATTTGAACTGTTTACTAGCGAAACTGTGGGAGTTTCACTCGAGTGAAATCTTTACCAACGGAACCTTTTTCGGTATTTTATATCTGTTTTCGTTATGAAAAGTATTTAAATGTTATTTCAGGTCGAAATATAAACCACTGTCTAGTTTCGTCCATATTCGTTCAAAAGGTTTTACGTAAATATACAAACATCTACATACTTCCGCGATTATAACATTAGAAGGATTGTAAATTCTGCAAGTTTATTTAGCAACGCATGCGAACTTTAATTAAGCATCGATCTACAACACGCCGTATATCGAAAACAATAACTGTTTATAAGTCTGCCTTCTTTGTCACCGACGCGGCGGTGTCCGCCGACTCATACATCAGTCGTGTGCCAAGGAGCTGCTAATGTATCAGTGAAATGTGACCGGTAATCAGGGCCCCTAACCACATGCCCGATGCATGTATGAAGACATTTGTGCACTTAGGTTTGAGCTACGTCACTGAAAATGACCGGTGGAGGGAACTTGGTGCCATACGGAATATACAGGAAGCGTCCTCCGACCACCAGATCGACGCACGCGCGCTACTATTATTACACACACTCGCAAGTGCTGGAGCCGTCCCCGTCGGTGAAAACTAAGCGAAATTCACCTGTGAGAAGGTAACAATAGACTAGAACAGGAAAAGAACTCTGGCTCTGTGTAAGTCGGTTCACGGGCGGTATAATTTTACGTGATAACGGTTCTCCAATCGTTATGTGAACGCATCTCACGATGAAGTGATAGAAACGACTACTTACACCCTCTCGCTTGCAGACTCCGACCATTCGTAACATTACATGATAATCAGAATGATACTATGACCTCACATTTGTTCGTGCCTGATCTCCATTCACATGACGTTATCATGTCAAAAACTTCCTTTGAGTAAAAGCATAACTAAACTTACGTGGTGTTCCACAAGAGTTTTTCTTATTTCCGGTAATTAGTAATTATACAGATACCTATTAACTATAATAATACTATTTTATTTCTTATATTAATCATACTTATACTTATTAACTATAATCATCAATATTATCAGCCCTTATCGGTCCACTGCTGGACATAGGCCTCTCTCAATGAACGCCAAGACGACCGATCTCCTGCTACCCGCATCCATCCCGGACCGGCTACTGCACGGAGATCGTCCTCCCACCTGGCGAACGGTCGACCAACACTTCGTTTTACTAAATGCGGCCTCCACTCCAGAACCTTACTGGCCCATCTGATACTTATTAACTATACTGATACTTGATAACTATACTAATACTTGATAACTATACTAATACTTGATAACTATACTGATACTTATTAACTATACTGAAACTTATTAACTATACTAATACTTGATAACTATACTAATACTTGATAACTATACTAAGACTTGATAACTATACTAATACTTGATAACTATACTAATACTTGATAACTATACTAATACTTGATAACTATACTAATACTTGATAACTATACTAGTACTATCTGCTTATTAACTATCTGCGATAAGAAAACCTCGTAAAAAGTAGTAATATATACTTGATGCGCGCAGCTGTGACTGTGACCTAAGACGCTCCCTGGGGGAGGCCATTGTCTAGCAGCAGATGTCTTCTGGCTGATGCTGACGATGGACATGTAACTCAATCTACTGACGCTGTTATACTGAACCATTTTCATGAGTAAAATTATTTTAATTTTGTAGGCCGTAGTGTCATACCCATTGCTGATGAGTTGAGCCAGCACGACCGCGGAGGTACCTCTCGCTCACATCGATACCATCACTCGGCGAAGTCAGTGTCGTTGACCTTGTGCCTACTGGCAGTGAGGAGGGAAGGAGGGCAACACATCTGCCAAGTAAAGGTCTTGGTGAGTCGATTGCCATCAAACTCGTTTGCCGTCCCGTTAAATGTAATAAAAAGACAGAAGCAGTCCATGTGGACTGCTGTAGTGCAGTCTTAAAACTGATTGATGTCTTAAGTTTACGCAAATATTACTCATTACAACAAGATAATTTTCAGGATTTTATCGCGGTTCATTTCATTATTTAACTAGCCTAACGTTTCAGAAGTTTTATATCAACCATGGTCACGGGCGGACCATGGTTGCACTAAAGCTCCTGAAGGGCTGGGCTAGTTAAATAATGAATAAACCGCGATCAAATCGGTAAAAGTAGTTTTAAAGTAATCTTAAAACTGACTTTGTATTGAACTTAATACGCCATGCGCCGCGTATCTACGTTGGGTGGCGAAAGGCGTCGACGTTAGTTCACAAATCAGATGTTTGTCACCAAAAGATAATTTCTACAACGCCGCAACAACATATTTCAACAATTATCAATAGCTGGTTTTGGCTAATTGAATGATAACGGGGCCCAAAGGGTCAAGAAACTCGAAATTATTTCGAACAAGCTGTGCTCGCCCTTATAATGGTGGATCGGACGACAGAACAGCGAATGGATCAGGCAGACTTTTGTACAGCCGGTGGCCCATTGAGGGGGGATGATAGGAGGGCAACGCATCTGCGTAACGATCATGCGAATGTCCATGGGCGTCGGTAGTCATCAAAAGGCTCCGATTGCTCGTTTGCATCCCTATTCTATAAAAGGTCAACGGATACGCGGGTGCCGAATTCACGTAAGTAGTAGTCGGCGTCTATAGCTAATATGACCACAGTGTCGAAATGCTTCAGAGTCAGAGGGTGAAAAGAGGTCGGTCCACGGTGATGATCCTCTTTATGGACTCTACATTCAGGTCAGCATCTAACATGTCCTAATCCCCATTTTAACTACCGCTTCCGAGCTGCCCCCGAAGTCTAAGTCAGGGGATAAGGGACCCATTGGCTGAAGGGCCCTAATAATAATAGTTAAATTAGCTGTTATAATCATTATAATATCAGGAGGCGTCTCGGCCTTATGCGGGAGAGTGGGGTGGTCGTTCCCCCTTCTGACCCCAAACCTAGCCCCATTACCTGACGAGTACAGCAATCCGATCCAAATACAGCTCGTATTGCGCTTCTCTTCTCTGCCACAGCATATGTTCAGGTCTGAGAAAAAAACAGGAATATGGAAAGGTTATTGCGTAGTCTACTAATGATTTATGATCTTAGTCTTCGTCAGCTTAAAAACCTTTCATTGGAGTCTTGCATCACCTATCACAGCCTCCGCGAAGGTCAGAACAGCACAAGCATTACATTTCATGTCCTTTGTATCGAGTTACATATAAATAGATATATTACAACTTAAAAACCAAACGTTTGGTTTCTAAATTGTTCTGATGTTGTACTGTACAAGAAGTTTGAAGTCAAATATAACTAAAAAAAAGTTTACCGTTTGAATACGGAATATGTTTTTAATGTTTATTTACGCTACGCCCCGCATAACATTCCCTAGGGAACAATTTCTTTTTCAAGATCAAAAAATATTAAAAATACATATTTTTGAAATTGATTGTTATACATACATATCTGGACCAAATTTCATCCAAATTTGTTCACTAGGTTTTGCTTGAAATTCGCAGTTGTTGTTCACAATTTCTATATCTATATTATTAATCAGATGCAATAAATACATTTATTACCAATCGATGTTAGCTATTTTTCAAACTAAGAATCCTGTTTCAGATTAGCTCACAACATTCCACATAACAATGACATATAAGTATATTAACATTCCTACAGCTTCAGTGAGACTGAGCGAACGCATTATCTTTATAATTTAGCACGCTTAATATTATATTACGCGGTCAACAAACACTAAAACCGCCTCACGAGCCCTTGACTCTAAACAAGAAGCAGTACAGACGTTTGTAAACGCCAAGCGTACAGGCTAGAACAATACAAGAATTTAGAATAAATTATAAAAGCTAGTTAATTGATTTTATTCAAATACCTGCGAACTTGTTGTATGTACCTACTACAAGTGTCAGTACATAGTAAATCTGATTGGATCAATTTATCGAGTTTTATTTAGAGTTCTATGAGTTCATTTAGCCATAACCACGGGGACGTTATATGTATTGTTATGTGTGAGTGTATTTATATAATTTACGCTTTCACTTAAAAGTATATATCATACAAGTCGCTCCTCTTCATTTTACAAATGTAAAATGTATCCCATTGCCTTATTTATATTAGATACGAAAACATGTCTGTTAAAGAACTCAGATCAATAAATACCATATGTATTTATTGATTCTGATAGAAATTACTACGTTCTAAAAAGGTTTTCTTTCAAAATTTTTTTATTGAGTTTATGTTATGAGATTTCAGTTTCCATAGATTATAGGTCAGACAAAGATAAAAAGTCTTTGAATCGTTATTAATTGTCATATATTCATCATTTGAAGCATTCTTTGTGCAGTACAAAGTGATACATCCTTGAGAACGTACCGCGGAGTGCGGACGGAGTAAGAGGTGGCCAGCCTCGTTTGATATTGAGAGTAAGGACGGTTCACGGCGACACGTGTGTGCGCCGTGCAAGTATAGTCCGACCGAGCTGAGGTCTGAGCGTCACATGATCACAGACGAGCAACAACTTGACGATATTATATTACTTTGAGATCTTACGCAAGGACTGCTGATTAACATTGGCTACACTATCACTCGCTTCACATCGTTTCTTTGGTTCCCATTTCTCCAATCAATCTCTGTATTTGTTACGTTCATGGATTACATATTTACGGAAGTTTGAAACGAAACAATACCAGAATAATACAAAAAAAAAGTGTAAAACAATATTTCACTACAAACGACTTGGCATGCATTTATTGTAACCGAAATATTGTTTTTGGAACATGGCAACGTGACCGATCTGTTTAGAGCCGCGCCATTTCTAATTCGCCATAGACAAATGCTAACAAAAGATTTGTTTTACAACTATTTTACGCAATGTCTCCTTGAAAAAGATTCATCTCTGTCTGAATTTCGTGTATTGTGTTAACATACAGTCGGCACCAAAAGTCAGACTTAGCTCTGGATTTCAAATGCGAATCCAATGCGAAGACATACAAGGTCGAAAACATCCAATGCGAAGACATACAAGGTCGAAAAAATCCAATGCGAAGACATACAAGGTCGAAAAAATCTTTTAGGACACGTTAGATGCCGGCGTTAATAAAAAGCCTAGAAATTTGAATCGGAGATATGATTTTGAGCTATAGCCGTGTTCAGCATGAACATTGTGTGACCAATTTCGACCAAGTTTATAAAGCGAATTGTGTTTGCCACTTTTGTATATGTACAGCTATACTATTAAGCGTTCTGGATCTATTCAGATAGTACAATGCTAGTGGTACATTAGATTATGAATAATATACTCAGTGACAAAAATATTATATATATATTTGTCACTAACTATATTATTCATAATTATAAACTTGTTATCATAAGGTTTTGTGGAAACAACGTATGTTTTTTTTCTGGAAACTCAATTCGGGTACAAATCCTGGCAGACTATATTTTGCATATCATACATGCTCCTGGCGTATTCGGTGTCACATGGGATATATGCGTCTGGCCCATTAGATGTAGTAAGAATAGGAAAAATCATATTATTGGCAACGAATCAAACGGACATCTAGGACGAAATTTATAGAACCTAATGAAGATCTTTTTATTTACAGATGTCATTCCGCTCCAAAAGTGATGGATAATCACAGTAGATCGGCGTCGCCGCGCGACCAACCGAGGCCGCAACACAAACCCCCATCCCCACCAGCGTCGCCAACCGCATACGACAACCAGGCGTACCAACATGACGACCCCAACCACAACGGCTCTTTCACGTCCAACGGCCACCAGAACGGCCACAGCAAAGAGCCGAACGGCGACTCGAAGGCCCTCGAAGCCGTGAACTTGGAACTGATCAACTTGACGCCCAAGAACGGCACCAAGAAGAAGGATGTGGCGGTCGACATGAACGCCACAAATCCGTACGATGAATACTTCGTTCCGGTCAACGAGCACAAAAAATACATGAGGTAGGTGCATATATTTATTTAAACCGTCAGCAATAGTAAGCAAAAGTAAGTACAACACAGTACGCGTGGCTTATGGCCCTGCAGGCCCGTAAGACCGGCAGGGTTTTAGTGGTGCGTGAATACGGCACAAAACTGCTTATTCTATAAAAGTACTAAGTAGGTCCACTACGGGAGTCGACGCAGAAAGATGGGAGTTTTTCTTGTAAACAAAATGATGATCGCTAAACATTAAACAATCTAGAATGAAGATACTAAGTTTTATCAGTCCAGTAAATTGTCTATTCTTATCGTTACCGATGTCTATGACTGAGTTAATTACCCCCAATTATTGTCCTCGCTATCTACTTATTGTTCTCGATGTTTTGTATAACATAATATCAACTTTCGTATGTAAAAGAGTCTGAGTTCCTCAGGAGTACCGTGAATTACAAAATATTTTAAAACAATTTTCATGTATAGTTTGGATAGGACATAGTTTTAATTTGAGTCATGAATTATTTAAAAAACCAATGCATTTATATTTTGATAAACTTCTGTAAACCCTACAGTCAAGCGGAATGTTACAGTTGTTTTAAAAGGCCACGTGCTAAACAAATATATACAAATACCATAGACATCTTAAACTCTCTCAAAATATAGTCCACCTTTTAGCACAGCCGGACATCACTATATAAAATTTAAAGTCACTTCTAGTCATTTAGCCGTTATTTAATTGATTTGAAATATATCACATGATTGAATCTTGAAAATAACTGTATAAATGAACAATGGTATGCTTGAATCCTAAAGGCTTGTATCAATTATTTAGTTTTTATTTACACAAGATGTAACAAGTAGGTACTAATAATATGTCATGTATTACAGATGTATTTTATATCATACATATGATGTGTATAGAACCACGTATCTATACTAATAATATATACTATACTATAATATCAAAATAATCTATACTAATATACAGAAAAAAAGTAAAATACAGAAAAAAAGTTTCTATGTCAGTTTGTAAAAGATGATCTTCGGTAGTATTGATCCAATCATGAAATTTATTTCACTAATAGAAAGCTACAATTTTCAGGTTATATTTTGTTATAATTTATTTTGACGGACATTTTATTTTATACGGACAAAGAAGTGGGCAAAGGGCGGCTCTTGTGTAATGAATACGTTTCTGAGATTAGTAATAACAATAATAATAATAATAATAAAAACACTTTATTTAGTAACAAGTATTTTACAATAACTTATTATATTATAGTAGTGGCATATCATAAAAAAAAACAACATTATTAGTGTAAAAAAAGTAAAGAAATAATATGAATGCAAAGAAAAAAATCCATTTATTCACCATCGCCAATGACCTAATAATAATTAATGATACATCTGAGGCGAAAAGAGAATTGTTTAGACGCTATTGTTCGCAAAATATTTGAAACTAGAAAAAGACGTCACTGGCAAATAATTTAAAGAAGAGTGTAACATGAAAAAAATGTAAACGCCATCAATTAAAACGTTTAGGTAAATGTTTATTTGGTAAATTCTCTCCTATGCACAAAGTCACTTTCACATTTCACGTTTAATCAGCGTTACTAATGTCGTAACGGATTTGATAACTAATTAGTTACTTAACGATGCCCAGCCGACGACTTCAATTAACGTCAGCTAGGGTAAGTGTTCACAGATAGAACATTTTCCGGACACCGTCACATAATTAAAAAAAAACACAAACATGGTTTTTGTTGTTTGCTCAATGTTGACGTAAGTAAGCAGCTTCATCTGTTACTGTAGGACCATTTGGGCGACGTTAAATTGTTCCCAGTTATGATAGCTCAACAGACTCCTCCAGCCCTACGTTAATGCAAGGCCAATTGTAGCTACATCGCGTCGGCTTTGTGAATTACACAAAGTGTGAAATTGTATTATACCAAAATTTTGAAATATGTTAAAACTAAGGAAACAAAAGATAGCTTAACTTCGTGAACTCGACTGTTGTTTCAAATCGATCTTTGTTAACTCAAAATGTGCTAGTTTCAAATAGGTGCTATATTTGCAGTTTAAAACAGTAATACCTCGATATCTTATAAAAAGAAACAATTATTAAATGCACAATTATTATGTCTCGTCCACCTAAAACTATAAACATGCAAAACTATATGATATCGTACTGTTATTAACTGGTATTAAAGAATTTCTTCATAATCATAATAATTTAATGTCCATATACTCAAGGACAATGAACAGAATATTTTCGCCAACCAGCTGTGGCACCTACCTATGACTTTTATCTCTTAAGTGTGAAACAATATAATTTATGATAATATAATTTAAATTTTATTTTTATCTCCCAACTGGCGGTTATTTTGAATACATGAATACATAATTCATATTATACTTTTAAGAATACACTTGGGAACAAGAGAGAAGTAATGACTCAACGGAACCTACTTGGCTCAATGTGGCCTAGAAATGGTTTAGACGACATTAGCGGCTAACACATGACTTAACGCATATAGTCTCCGAACATCTGGACTTGTGGCCTAGTTCTTTTTTATAAAATATGCAGGCATACGAGCAATCGCTTTTTCACGATTACCGACGCCCATGAACATCAACATAATTACTATGTCGAATCGTAGCCCTTTTTCCCTCCCCCATTGAGCCACCGGCCACTCACAAACCGCACGAAGCGCGAAAGTGATGTTGTCACATTTCGGCAGTATCAAGTGAGCGAGAGGTACTTCCCCGGTCTTGCCGGCCCAGTTCCGTTGCATATGAGGATGTAGTGTCATGCGCCATGCATGGCACTACCGCCTCCTATGCAGCATGGCACTACCGCTTCCTATGCAGCATGGCGGTAGTGCCTTCCTAAAATATCTTGTAGTCTAATTACGCCAACGCAACTCCACTACCATACGAAGTGTACTCCGAGTTTTGACACACTCAATCAAAAAAACGATAAAAAAAACACCACCGCAAGATATTCATACGCGTTATCCTATCCTACACTATCACACGTTTGCTCTCGAACTCTCTTGGGGGGATGATAGGAGCGCAACGCATCTGCGTAGCAATCATGCGAATGTTCATGGGCGTCGGTAGTCAGCAAAAGGCTCCGATTCCTCGTTTGCCCCCTTATGCTATAAAAAATACAAATGAACAGACTGTTTCTTTATTTTATAGGTAAATAGTATCACCCCACGGTTTTCCATGGGTAACTTCTGTCCTGTTAGTCGTAGCGTCATGGTATATAGTCTATAGCCTTCCTCTATAGAAGGACTATTCAACACGAAAATAATTATTCAATTCAGGCTAGTAGTTCCTTTATTAACGTGTTTAAGCAGACGTACGAATTCTTCACCTTTATGTTATTATCAAAGATCTTGATTAAGATTAAAACGCAAATCAACTAAAACAAAAAAAACAGCACTGGTAGGTGCAATAGAGGTATCTCTATTGCACCACCCTATGTATATAGGCGTTCGATTCATTTCTATAATATAATATATTAATATTGGAATAGCAATTATAATATATTAATAATATAAGCATAAGTGAGTATACTACATGCTTAGTTAGAACCATAAATAACTCTAAAAGTAGTTAACGTTGGCGGGTCAGACCAGTAGCACGTGCTTTGTGTCAAGGAATTCGACAACTCTCATATGAATTTCAAATTAGCAACACGTCTGTGCACTGGCAATAGGTCCTACCTATTGTTTGAAAACTTTTCAGGAGAGAGAAAAATACTGATTATTTTACAAAAAAACCTAGTTGCAAAGGAAAAAAATACGTAATTCCTTAAATTTGTCCGTTTATTTAAAATAATATCAAAATGTACTCCACTTTAAATTATTGTTGGAATATGAAATATAGGGACTAAGTATACTTTTACTTGATCTGACATAGGATTTTTTGTTACATGAAAACAGTCCTATGTAACAATTACGATCAAGTCAATCCCTGTAACTAATCAGATAGGATTCATTGTCATTAAAAGTTAAATTACAAAATAGTAAATAAGCCTCTCAAAAACTTTAAAAATAAAATAACTCAAATATATACCAATACGTTCAACTCGAAGATTGCTTTTTTTTGTATCGTAAATTATCCCACAATAGGTGGCTGTCCCGGGGAATGATTGATTTCAATTTCTCGAGGTGTAAGCATTTTTATTTAGTAATCTTACACCTTTCAGTGTACAGAGGCCGAGACTCCGGAACCAGATCTAAAAGAGCATGTCTACTGGGCAGGATGAGATAATCACCATTAAAATCTAGTTTTACTTTATTATACCACCTGGACTGGCTTTGACTTTGGTATCCATCACAGTCGGGTCATTTTTGCTTCTTCCTGGTCTAATTGATTTGTAACGCAATAGTTGTGTATAGTTTAAAAAAAATCAGATTCTAATTGTAACGCTTCAGCATGAAAGTATCCTTGCTTATAGCGAGGATATTTTTCTTTAGTCACATTTGCATAATCAATTGGAAGTTTAACGACCCTTGAATTTTCTTTCTATGCAGCCCCGTACGGAATCTACTTCCATTGGCGTGTGGCCAACCTCTAGGTACTTTTGACAAATGTTACGCCATGAAGGATGCTTACATTCAAGAAGCATTGGACATCATATTATTCCTATTATGAAATATTTTCAGATTCCATTACAGCACTGAATTTGCGCCACGTAAATGGTATGAACCATTGTGTCTTGTGTGTCTTCATCTTTGCATGTCGTACAACAAAACTGATACACGTTTTCGATAGTATGAAAAATAGGCTCTAAATATAAGTTACAAGAGTTATGTATGCCATAGCGATGCCACTTTCGGGAGCAATGAGGAGCAAATTCGCAATCCATCAATTTTGAATTTCTGTTCGGTCTAACTGATTCTTTGGTTGTGGGTGGACCTGGCATTTCAAATGAGCCTTTATTTGTTACAATAAGATTACTTTTACATATTTTATCGCGGTTCGGAATTAAATAAATTGCGATAAAATCCGTAAAAGTAGTTTTATTGTAATGAGTAACATTCGCGTAAACTTAAGACATCAATATGTGAACCTTGATTTACCCACAGTTGCACACTGTATCTAACACCCAGAGCATTTACAAACACTTCTCTACACATTTCTACACTTACTCAAAGATTCCACTACTCAACCTATACTTTAACGTAACCTTTCGTCCACATACAATGGCCTTTCTTTCGTCCCAACTAAGTTTCCAAAAATTTTTAAAAACTCATGTCGTTCTTTTTGTAAAACCAAGTGACAATCATTGATTTGAGTGAAGTAATAATAAAGTATGTTACATTTTAAAATTTTCGTATGTTTTCTCTTCAATAATAATTGCCGACTTTTTATCTAATCTGGTGTTTCCTCTTTAATGTTAGATAAACCGATATTATGTAATAAATGAGTCTTTTAACCAGTTTTAATTTAATCATCGTAAAAATTGCCAGTTGTTACGGAATATTCTTAGCAAACTTCAAGAAGCAACAAATTAATACTGCTAGTATATTCTTTTCAATTTCATATTTATAGCATATGGGCAATATAGATCGACCACCCACACGTTCTCCCGCCCGCCTCTCGGTGTAAGTAGGGAGTAGTTGCACTCGCCACTTATCCGATTTGCAATCTCTTAACTCCTTACAAACTATTTAAGTGCCTCTACCTTGTCGATTACTCCTATTTGTAAGGCTGAACAAACGAGTAATCTCAACAATAGATGCATCGAACTGTCACTTATAAACAGACGTATGAGCATTGATGATGTATGTATGTATGAGGGTGGACCTAAAAGTTCGTGGCCTAACCTACATGGAGCTATGAAATCTTTTTAAATCTACCGTCATTTGTTAGTATGTGTCATATTGATTTATTGTGCACAGTTTCATTCCGATACTGCACAATATAAATTTTCTGTGATTATTTGTTTGAAGCAATCTGACGCAATTTTCAATAATGGAGAAAATTGAACACCGTGCAGTCATCAAGTACCTCAATAAAAAAGGCCTATCACCAGAAGATATTGGGGGAGTCTGCTCCATCGTATTCCAGTCTCAAGAAGTGGGTAGCTGAGTTTAAGCGCGGTCGTGAGAACATTAAAGATGATCCTAGAAGTGGAAGGCCTACATCTTCTACCACGAAAGAAAACATTGATAAAATTTGTGATCTCGTACAGAGTGACCGACGTTTGACCATTGGTAAGATAGCTGAGATAACAAACATTAGTTATGGCCGGGTGCAACACATAATAACGGGAGATTTGGGGTTCCGTAAGGTTTCTGCTCGCTGGGTCCCGAGGTTGCTTTCAGCATAACAAAAACGACTTCGATACACAAATTCGCGAGACTGTTTGGAACTTTTTAAGACTGATCCGAGGACTTTTTGTCCAGATTTGTTACTATGGATGAAAGCTGGGTTCACCACCATACTCCTTAATCAAAGCAACAATCCAAACAGTGGAAAAGATCAGACTCTCCTACACCGAAAAAAGCTAAGGTCGTTTTGTCGACTAACAAAGTCATGGCTTCTGTTTTTTGGGATGCGAAGGGCAATATTTTTGTAGATTATTTACCGACAGGTCAAACTATAAATTCTAGTTATTATTGTAACCTTTTACGAAGACTCCGGGAAGAAATAAAAGAAAAAATGTTGCGTAAGAAAATTTTGTTTCATCAAGACAATGCACGTGTTCACACTTCGGTTGAAACAGTGTCTGTAATCCATGATTGTGGCTACGAATTGCTGCCCCACCCACCTTATTCACCGGATTTAACCCCCTCGTATTATCATTTATTTCCAAATATAAAAAACATTTGGGTGGCTCGAAATTTTCGACCAAAGATGAGGTGATAGTCGCAGTAAACGATTATTTCGCCGACCTTCCGGAATTTTTTTTTCGAGGGGATAAACAAGTTGCAGGTCAGGTGGAAGAAGTGTGTGGAACTAGATGGAGACTATGTCGAAAAATTTAGATCAACTTTTCTTTCATTTTCTTGGCCGGGCTTAGAACTTTTAGATCCATCCTCGTATGATGTATCTAAATACAACTACTTGATCATTGATGACAGTTTTTACTGTGTCGTTGACTTGTCGTAAATGTATATAACGTTTTCGTGTGGCTTCGAGCCCCGAGTCAGCGCTAAAATTCCCTCTGCTCGTGTCGGGACTACCATCACATCGGAATAGGAGAACGACGCTATTACATCATATTACCTCATACATAGCACAACTGTCTCTTGACATTTGTGCCCTATAATATGTACCAACATCTTAAATAGTAACAAATTGAATGGTTCTTTTTGAGTCATTAAATAAGGTTTTTAATATCTCCGTGGTACATAGCAGCTGTGTCTCAGTTGGCTGCCCTCTCTTTTTCTGCCTTGTTTCGGCATTGTAGTCTTGTTCCCCCGCTTTCATTGGGGAAGGAAATTGTAATTGCTTCCTACCTGCCCCTATTTTCTTCTGATTTAATACGATGCTAGTCAGAAAAATTGTCCAAGCTTTTCCCCTCGGACACCCTGCGATTATATCAAAGGGGTCATAGTAGTTGCCCCTGTCGATCCTGGGAGGCTCAGGAGTACCAGTGGTGGGCCTGGCCCGGTTTTAATTATCTGTCCTTGGCCGCACTTTGCTATTCTATATAAATGTCACATCCACAGGCAAAGTTCTAGAAAATCTTCTAGGAGGACACTATTATCTGATAGCACAAGGTAGTTTCATTTTTCTACACCAATCCTTTCTATACAGCAAAACCATGTATCTATTTTTGTGTAAATCTGTGCCAGAACACTCAGAGGTCATGAACACTTCACTTCCAGTATTCAATGTCATTGAAAACGTATATTGTACCACCTCCTGTGGCCCCACACATTTAGTTTCCGTTAAGTTATGAATAACCAAACTTTCTACCAAACAATTAAGTTTGACTTCGTTTTATGCGTTCACTGTTCACATAACTTTAAATATTCTAGAGTCTATTGTTAGAGACGTAACTGAGTGAATTTAAAGTTATTCTCGTATATGTATGTTTGCGTTTAAAAAGCTAACCGTACCCCTTGTAGCATGTACAAAAATTATGGGAGAATGTTAAGTATTTACTAACTTTTTACTGTCACATAAGTGAAAATAAAACATTTATGTCTTTCAATTACGGTCACAAATATTCATAACTACTTAACAACATTAGAAATCTAAAAAAATAATAACTTAAGAAAGGGCTTATGTGGGTCACGCACATAGAGATACTATAGTAGAGAGAGAGGAAGAAAACATAAAACGCGGGCGTCTAAGTCGAAAGAGAAATCAAGTGTGGTTTCCTGTCTCTATCTCTTTTTTTTCATTTATTTCTCTATGCGCAATGCGCATGCGAGATTAGATAGGCAAACATAATAATGCATTCTTAACTCTCCATTAACCAACGAGGACCATCGCAGCCTATGGCTTCCCTTCTGTACCTACATTATCTCCATGGTCATGCAGCGACGCGTATAGTTTCACAAAGATATAAAATGAAACGAAAATGTCATCGTTTACAGGACGCTTACATTATTTGTAAAGCAAATTGACATTATACATGGATTTAGTCACATCACACAGTTATTTACGTGATATTTCACACGTCAACATTTACTAACAGATACACACGATGATAAAACGCGGCTGTGTTAGTTCTTCGTAAGGTTTATAAATATAAACGTTTTATGTAATGTTCAAAAAAATATTTTTATTGCTGAATGAACTGTCATGTGCATATTAAATCCTTTTTTATATTTTTTATGACTATTGACGACCATAAATCGAATAATTGCGCTGTAGGTCTTTTCAAAATAAATTTTTTAATGTAAAATATTATATGTGTTGATGTGTTCCGTCAGGATGACCTATGGAGGGCTGTGTGACCATCCTGAGATATGGACTCTAGGTGAGGATTATTACGTGTATGATGGAAAGCGCACAAAACGTGACACGTATGTCACGTTATGTGAGTGCGAGGTACCTCCCCGGTCGTGCTGGCCCAATTCCGTTGCATAGGATCTAACAAAGAAGACAAATATTTTTGTGATTGCAAATAACTAGAAGGACCACACTTGATTATTGAACATGTGTTATTAAGGTTATTAACTACCTTGTCAAGAATGGTATCTTGATACACTTGCGGCGAAGCTTTGATACAAAAATCTTCACAAAAATATGGCTCAGTCACTCCTTCATAGCTAGCACCCCACCAAACTATCACTAAAGTCGGATAATGCAATGCCCGCGTCGCACTCTGTCCACTAATAAGGAAGCTTCCTTAGAGCTATGAGCATAAATACCGCCATGTTGTTTGTTAAAATGTTGTTCAATTGTAAATAAATTCTCAGCCGTAACAAAAAATTTCTGTGACCTCTCTTTGCGTATCGCTTTCGTAGTTGTTTACCACCCTATACCATATATTTTACCACGCTATTCATCTTTAATTTATGAGTTCTTCTTCGGTACATTCATTTTCCGAGATAAAATCATCTGCTTTCGGGCAGGATTTCTTCGAATTCTTTCCCTTACTGCTCTGACCACCTTTTTTCGTACGAACACTACGTAGAAGGCCGTCCGAGTAGATCCTTTTTTTAAAATTGCATATGGCTCCATACCTACTTTGTGTAATGCAATTACAGCGATTCTGGTCTTTTTATCACCCCACTCCATTTTAATATCGCAAAATATTGTACAGTATATTGGCGCCAAAATGAGAAAACAATGAACAATCGTATAAAATGACAGATTCCAAATTCAATTGTGATATTCTTTTGTCTTTAATTGTAACCTGATTTATTACCAGAATATGTATTATTAAATTTGGAGTCTGTGTCTGTGATTTCAAAATAACTAGGTGTTTTCAAGTTCAGAATCTCTGCTTTACAATACTAATACCTTACGATACTAAACCTCTGGTTGTTTAAACCCTTTTTAAAGTGTCTGTATCTGTTAGTCATTGTGTTTGTAGGGGTAATCTCCGGCACCTATTGAAATGGAACTTTCAATGAACGATAAAGGAGTTTCTAGACAGATTTTATACTCATATATAAATACTCAAAAGTGTTAAGACATTTTCGTCATAAATGTTTCACGCGGGTGAAACCCTGGGGCGCATTTAGTAATAACAACATTCTCACCATTGCACGAATCCGGAATGTTATCTTCAAAACGTTTCACTCACGGCATCAATATTTGTAATCACCACAAACAGATTTAATCCACGCAGAAGACACAAAGCTGCGCTTTTCTTACACAATATAATCGATCGCCATTATTATCATCATTATCAATCATTACCTAGATGTTAAAAACTATCATACGGAACCGGTAATACGTCAGATCCTGGATGGCACGAGATTTATAAATACATGCTAATATACCTAAATAATTACTGACACTTATATTTTTTATTTTTTTGTTCTATTATATGTAGTTTGTTAGAGTTGGTCGTTATCTATAGTATAATGCATAATTCGAAGAAGACTAGATCAAAACAGAACAGAAGAGTAAACGTTATGCACACGATGGTTATGGCGACTATCCTAATACGCTAGGAGTACCTAAAGGCGCGGTACACAACTCGTTAAAAAATATATGTTCTTTATTGTTATACTATTAGCAATAGAGCATACCCATTATTGATTCCACTATATTCCATGCAAAACTAAAACAAAAAACAGTATCAGGTAATGTATACATGATAGAGACCGGTTTTGACGCGTCACGTCAGCGCCGAGACCATGTTAGCTACCGCGCGCGAGCTACCGACATCAGAGGAGGATGGAAATGACATTCTCATATCGGGATGTATCTTTCTCATCTGCGGGAGTTTGGTCGCTCCCGCTTTCGACCCCAATCTAGCCTGGTCGCCAGACGTGCACTTTCAGGTTCAGGTCCGAAAAAGAAACAACATATTTTTACTTACATACTACATGACGAATAAAAAGGTTGTACATAAACCTAAGTACTAATGTCTAATCTCAGTGATGTACTATTTTAAATTCTCCCATCTTCCAAAATGAAAACAGACATAATGCGGTTACAAAATACCGTATCCTATGGATAATATACAACAATCAAGAGTTGCGCAAATGAAAATGATGGTGCACGCGAACACACTCATGAATGTCAGATGATTGCTCAATGGATCAATCCGATTTGACGAGACAATAGCCCTTTGACATTTTTTAGAACAGAGCAGATGCCAATGGTTTCTTTGTCTAGTTTAAATTGCCAACTATTTAACTGTGCGGATCGATAACATTGTTTTTATAACAGTTGAATATAACAAAAGTATCAATGAGCTTATTTTTTAGACGTTAGCAACAAATTCCTCAGCTTTAAAAGTAAAAACTATAGATTGTAGGACAGTATACGGATAGGTAAACGCTTTTTTAATGCTAAAGTACTACCCCCTCTACTAACTAACCCCTCAGACAAGCACATAGACCTAACATCGACCAGAGATAATCTCGCGCGGTTGTCAATCTGTCAAAACAAAGTTGTAGATACCAGTACTACGAAAACTCCTCGGCTTTAAAGTAAAATCTGTAGATTATAGAACGGAATACAGTTATGTTAACGTTTGTTTTTAATGTTAAAGTATTACTAATTTATTTGTATTAAACAAAGAAATTAAACGATCATATCGTTTCTCTACGTACGTAAAATGAATTTGCGTTAATGATGCAAATAAAATGCATTTAAATATAATTATTGCTTGTAATTCTTGTAATAAATCTTAATTTAAGGAAGGGTATAATTTTATGCGTATAGAAGGGAAACTCTAATTACAGTTTTACATGAAATCAGCCTGGTCAGCGGACACGGTTAGAAATCAATGGTCGAGTAATATGCGCCAGAATACAATGTACAGTCTATTAAAATATCTAATAGATTTCTTTATGTCAATAAATTCATTTATTGGTTTTCCCCATTAAGATTATTGTCAGTGAAAACTTGAAAACATCATTCAAAGTAATTATTTTTTTGTTATATATTTTGAGCAGCCCTACTTTATCCGCTACCTACATTTATCAGTCATATTTGTGCATGAACTCCACAGGATGCAAGGTAACCCCCTAACATTTGCCTGGCGCGCTCGGATAACTCACAAAACGCCACTTCTGCTCTCTTCAAAGTTCAAGTTTGTTTCTAGTGGGTTCATTTTTTGAATGAAAGAACACAAGCAATATATTGTACCCGACCTATTTTAGTATATCATACCTCCATTTTTATGGTAGGTTTTTTAATGTAGTATCTGTCGGTGTTATCGTCATACGTTCTTTCCTTCTTCCCTCCGATGAGCCGTAGGCGACTCACAAACCGCACTGAACTAGACAGCATAGCTGTCACTGTACGACGGCTAATATGAGTATACAGGACGAACAAACATATCTGATAATCGTCACCTTACCCAGAGCAGTAGGTAATATCAAACCCCCGCCGGGCCACCCGGACCCTCACAAAAGGTACTAAAAGCAACTGCCCATATGTGAGCGCTAAGTTGGCATCCAAATACAGTATCTCACCGTTCACTGCAAGGTTTGTATAATAACATAAGTTTAAAGTTATTATTTTTATAGTAGTGCCTCTACGGGAGCAAACAAGCATTCGGAGACTATGGTGGCTATCGGTACCGACACCTATGTTTTTATAAAATTCAAAATAGAATTATAAAGAATTACTTTTGAACTTTATCTATTAAATCTACCAACGCTTAGACATTCACACAATTGTAATGTTAACAAATTGCTCCTCATTCGGTCGCACCTCTTGTGGGCCAACGGAAACTCATAAGGCGTATGAAACGCGACAGGGTAGCTGATACTAGGACGTATCATGCAGACGAAACATACTGCCCCGGTCGTCCCGGCCCAATTCTGTAATAAAAAGTAATTACAACGTTTTATACTGGATTTGCTCACAGTTATGGCTTCTGTTGCGATAAGTATAACGTGAAAACACTGTCAATTAGTAGCACAATCATCCATTGGCGCGTCTAAGTTTAAAAAGAAAGTAAAAACGAAATTCTACAAACATGCAAAACTCATTAAGCGCTAATGTGAGAACGTATTTTGTAGAAAAAGAAATACTAAGGTAAGAAACACAATAACACGGAGCTTGGTGAATTTCTAAAGAATTTTGAGCAGAGGCAAAATGCACCCGAGAGCCAGCAGAGACTGCTGATCAGCATATTATAAATTAGTACTATCAGCAATGTTTGCGCTTTCTCATATCATCAATCACTATCACTTCGCATAGGTCAATTAAGATCATTAAATATTATCGTCTAGCAGATCTCTCGTTTATCATTTCTCAATCAATTAGCTATTAATTACATCATAAAGTGTAGGAAAGCATGCCACAATCATAGACACCTGGATAACAAGTATAATGTTGACGTAACAGACAGTGCGACGCCCGTTATCGACAACAGAGTATCAAGCCGAAAATGCGTGGATCTTGCGCGTATCCTGCGTGAGAATAGATTGGAGATTGCTTCTCTTTCTCGTTCCGCCTCTTTCGCTTTAACTCTTTCACAGTAAAGGGCGACAGCATTCCTTGTTGTGTTAGTTTGTGTCGTGGATTGGACGATGTCACCCGGCCCCTTAAGCCACTCTGTTTGACGTCATTTATAGATTCAGGCACCCCGTTCTCATGAAGCCTCTGACAATCTTAGTCTCTAGTTCTCATTTAACAGTGGTATTATTCGTATGAGTTATGCTGAGCTTCTTCATTTAGGGCAAGTTTAACTCGTTTTCCCTACAACATTAAAAACAACGCAAGTTGTTTGCTACGTAGGCGCAAGAATTCGTATCTGACTAATGATTCCTTTAGATTGACATGAGAAATGTCTGTAACGGACTTCGCCGTCGTCCGGATAAATCCCAACCATACAGATTTCTTTCTGATATCTATGGTCACACAGAGTTAACATGCGCATGTGAAGTACCGCCGTTTGTTAAGTGACAGATCACGTCAGAAGTGCACAACTGCAGACGTGTCCATTGTGCGGCGTGCGAGCACATGAACAAAGCGAAGTTCGGCGACCCGAGCGCGCGTCTCCGATCCTAGAGTTTACGTCTCGACATAGATATAACATTGAAACTAGATATAATTAAACTGACATTAATTAATGCATGGATTGTACTATATTGTGTACAAAGAGTAATATACAACGTATTTACATTGAAATCCATAGGTTCAAATTATAATAAAGCTGAAGATATTTTTATTTGTTTATTTGAACACTAATCTATGGAGTTACAAGTCGGATTTGAAAATTTATATTTGTGTATGACATGTCTACATTCACGAGGAAGGTTATAGGCCATACCACGACGCTACGAGGAATAGGACCGGAGTTACGCAGCTGGGCGCTACTAGTAATTAATAACTGCCAAACATAATCCATTTTTGAATAAAACTTCTTTACGTACGCTTGTCTTATAAGCTGATGATTCTGTGACGATTACACAAGGAAAACAAGGCGGAAGTTGAGAGGGAGATATAAGTCAATGAATATAGAATGAGAAGAATTACGTATTGCAGGTACAAGAGAAAAAGATGTGCAAGCACACATTTTCTCTTTCTCTAATCTCTCGCTAGCTACATCTCGTAAAACTCAACGAAATTTTACATCGGCAGTGTCACGTGTGGTCTAAAGCAAGATCGTATTTATTTTTCTTTTATATGTTATGAGTAGTAAACCCACGTAGGGTACTATGAGCGGCAAAATATAGTTATAGTGACTATAACAGCATTTCGACTTTTTTGAGGAACTTAGCTTGATGGTACTTAAGTTACGTCAGTCCATTTCTTTTGACGCGTGGAAACGCATTTACGCGCCTTCACTGGTCCAGTGGTGTGTGGGGCTTGCGGCACATTATATTGCCGACTACACTCAAAAATCACCGCGAGTGCCATCAGTGCTGCCTTTGATGGGGTGCTCCGGAACTACAAAAGTTACCCGTTAGCCCACGGGATTGGCCCAATGTTCACGTCAGTCTCTATGTTGATTGTTAATTAATTATTACTATTTTACATTTAAAAAAAGGCCAACAATCTGTAGAAAAATCGGCACTAATCGATCTGAATTTACATAATTTCTGCCTGGAATATCTATTAAACTATCTCGATGATGGGTTCAGATGTATATAACCTATCCTTTCACATTTCTAGGTTACTGGCCAAGAAAGAAAGAGATAGGTGTATTATTGTTATGCCATTGTCATTTTCGCAACACACGTTTGTCGTTCAAGTGCAAATGCATCAAGGTAACGCAATCAACATATTTTCCATGTCTATCTTTATTTGATAAAGGAAATTTGTATGCTCAACGTTTGTTGAGCAATGCATGTCCGACCCTGTAACACGGTTTTCTTGTCTACTGGACGGGCAGGCCGCACTAGTTACTCGAAAACCATATTCAAATTATATATCGAGGAAAAAAATCGTAAATTGTTGCCAATTTTTTTTATTTCAAAATTTCTAAAGTATATAGATGCAATACATAAGGGCTTTTTGGTGACTACCGACCCTGTTAAACTTCTTAACGACACGTCAGCGTAGCCATGGCCTTTAAGGCAATATCATGTGAGCGAGAGACAATTCATCGGCCGAACGGGCCCAATTCGGCTGCAATACAACATGGCTCCTCTATCCAAAAATATACAAAAGTTCTAACAAATAATAATCGAAATTTGTAATGTAACTTGAACTAGGTTTTTGCCGTCCCTCCAACGTTCTCACTATCATCATTTCGTTGTAGGTTCCTCTAAAGGGGTAAAGTAAAACGGTCCTTCATTTTATGATAAATCAATGTAATAAACATCATGGTCATTTTTTGACGCGTTGACACGAAAAAAGGCATAGATATTTTTAACGTATTGATTCGACATTTCGTAGGCCCAATACGCGTGATTTTTTAAAGATTCCCATGTAAATATATTACAAAATATATATTGAATGAACATATAATTATGTATTCTGAAATATTATTTGTTTCATACAAATATAAAACCCAGTCAAAATGTAATTCTTGTTTGCATAGCTGTTACGTGCTCAGCAAATTCACGACCATTTTCATTTACGTTACACAATACGATGTCTATTTATTGTAAAGTCTATTCCATTGGAACATGGTTCGTAATTAAAACGCGGAGTACAATAACTGAAAGACATTGGCAATATGATATTGCATATGTACAAAAATCCAGTAGCTGCATAACATGTTTCTAGTTGTACGAATAAGCAATTCTCAGTTCCAATAAAAGCCCTGCTACCGGAGGTCACTAGTGAAACATGGATCCTAAAATGAGTGAAAATAAATCTGAAGTGTCCTTGTTGAAGAAAGAATCTCTGACAGCGGAATCTGATATGGAAAAGTATGCTTTTTAAACATTTACGAGTGTTACTAGTTTATAAAAAGTAATGGACATTGCAGACGAATAGGACAGCCGTCGGACGAGCACACGTCCTTCTTGTGTTACTCTGATGAGAAGTTTGTGTTTGCGAGTTTCAGTCAGTCTGAAATGACATATCTGTAACACAAGAACTTCCGATTAATTTCCTTGAACGATGAAATAGGAAGAATATAGAGAAAGATCAATAACCAAAAAGAAAAAAGGCTCCTCCATAGTATCCGATATATTTGGAACAACATATTATTAGGAAGTCATGTGCTATTATTCATTCGTGAATTAACTCTTGAACGTCATTCTATCCAGGGGGGAGAAGTTGTACGTGACAGCAGATAAGCGGGGCGAGAAAGGAGGCTGCAAGCGTCCCCTGTGCTGGACACTGCTAGGGCTAGTGGTGATCGCTATTGTGGCATTAATTGTGTTAGCAGCAAGTGAGTATGCTCGTTATACTATTGACTTACGGGGTTACTATTGAGTCAGGGCCTTTTGGCTTCGCGGAGAAGGGGATTTACACTCAGCTACCGGCTCTGGGAGGGATCCATCAGTGTGTGAGACTTCTCGGTACTAGTCTTAGGACAAACGTGTTCAGTTAGAGCTGCTTGGCGCGCAAACGTACTTTGTACGACTGGTTGTTAGTGACCATAGACTGTGTCGGCCCATGGGCCATCTGTCAGCATAACAGATGTGGCCAGCCCACAGATACTTCAACGAAATAACCTTCGTTTGACTATATTTGACGACGATAGAAAAAATAGAATGATAAAATTGTTTCAACGATAATAAGCTTACTTTGACATTATGTGCACCCGACCATCATCGGATGCATGAGCCAATCATTCACAATATCGTCGAGACCTTTAAGTATCGCGCGCGAGTGACCCCCACAATCGGAGATGGGAGACGGTGGATCCTATTGCTACTATCGGTGGTGATACTTTATTATATCTCCCATATCGGGATGCCATCTCCAACTGCGGAAGACCCCCAGATGTAGTCTCGTCGCCACCGAGTACTCTAAGCAATCCGATGAAGCTTTTCCGTTACAACATAAGTTTAGTTCCGGAAAAGAATTATTACGTAAGGCGTATACACGTTCACCAGGTGGGAAGACGATCTCCGTGCAGTAGCTGGTCCGGGATGGATGCGATGGCGTTCTTTGGAAGAGGTCTATGTCCAGCAGTGGAACGACAAGGGCTGATAATGATGATGATATAACACATAATGTCACGGTCAATTTACGTGATAATTTCTCTAATTTCAGCTGGCATACTGTTCACTAGCACACCGAAAACTCTGGAGCAGTACAATGCTTCATTGAGTTCAGCACGGGCGTTCGGTGGTCTTATACACGACAATGATAGCCACGATCACGATCACCATGATCATGATCATCATGATCATATGCACGATCATGACCACAGTCACAATAATGACCACGACAACGATATACACGACATAATTCATAACAATGAAGGGGCAAGTACTGAACTGCCGCATCAAAAAAACGCAGAAACTGATGGGCATCTGAATCCAAGTGATGGAGGCGATATTTATGGTAAGTTGAAAAATTATTGAGAAGTGGGCAAATAGGCATAATACAGTTTTACTTCTTTATTTTTTGTTATTTCTTTGTTCACAAACATAATATAGAGTTAAGTACACACGGATGCAAAAGCAAGCCTAATCGTGTTTAAGAAACTTAGACCAAACAGCCGTTGAAAGAATTGAAATTTTAAATTAGATTCTTTGAGATGAAATACGCCTACGTATATAGTAAAATATGCATAAAAGTAAATTGAAATTAAATGCCAAACTTTTCCATTAAATTTACATTTGACTTTTATAATACTAAATCGTGTTGTGTACGTTTAGTATATCCACATATGATATAATATATAAGTATTATTTGATTAATAACATAAAAAATATTTTTTCTTTTTACAGTGCCTAAGACATTAGAGGGCGAACTTAGAATAGACAACAAAGAGTTTGTCCCCGCTTTCGAGGACCCAGACAGCGACGACTACAGAGAATTTGCCGAAAACTTCAAAGAATCTCTAAAAAATAGTCTCTTCGATAAAGACACTTTAGAGAACGGTGACAATGATATTTCCATAGAGATTGTTGAAATAAGGTATGCAAAGTTGACAAATCCGTACTAATATTATAAAGAGGAAGCATTTGTTTGCATTGAATAGGCTCTGAAATTGCTCGACGGTATTTAGAAACCATTTTACCGATACAATACTACTATATCCGTGGTGAACTTATGATATATAATATTTTATAAGACGGTATAGATGATTATGAACACTTCCATGATGAAATAAAAATATCGAAGTAAATCCTCATCTAGCTGCAGAAATTATTGTCAAATAGCTGTCCCGGCAGACGTAGTTCCATCATAATGTTTCCGGGGTTGAAATTTTAGTATTTTTATAAATCAATGAATTTTTGGCATATTTTGAGTAAAATCCTTGTGGAGCCGGGACGGACTGTTAGTAATTAATAATTAGTTGCGCACTGCTATTTGTGGCGATATAATATTTTCAATCACTTTTTACATTTTTCAGAAACGGCTCCATCATCGTAACATACAGAATAAAGTGGAATCCAAAACGTGATGAAGGAAACACTGAAGATTTCTTGACAGCTGAGTCATTAAAGACAAAGCTCGATAACTATCTGAATCAAAATAATAGAATGATCAGTGTGTATCATATAGCAGACGAGAATATAGTCACAAAGGCAGTTCTTGACTTATGTAAAATAAATAAAAACGATTGTGAATATAAGTGCGAATTTGATGAATCAACCCTTGATTTCAGCTGCATTTGCCCACGCGGACAAATTGAGGACATTAGGTTATCAAAAAATTGTATTCCCTTATTAAATGAAAATGAAAAGATACCCCCCGGTCATGAGTCAGGAGAACTAGCCCCGGAGACAACTTCTGAATCGGTTTCAATATCTAATGAGTCAGGCCGCTCAGGATATAGTCAAGGCGAATATGAAGAAATTCCAACGCCAGGGTCGGATCCAATGGCAGAACCGGAACCGGAACCTGAACCTACTACGATTCCAAACCTGGAAATAATATCAGAACCGAAATCGGAACCAGAACCTATACCAATATCAGAACCTAAACCAGAATCAGAACCAATACCAACATCAGAACCGAATCCAGAACCCGAGCCGATACCTGCGTCAGAACCAAAACCTGAACCTGAACCAATACCAACATCAGAACCGATTCCAGAGCCTGAGCCAGTTACAACATCAACGACAACTCCTGCACCCGAACCAATACTGACGTCAGGATTATTTGAATTTGAGCCCAGACCAGCGCCCGAACTAAATGTAGAAACAGGAGCTTTGCCAGCGTCAGAACCAAGCCCTGAACCTGCCTATACCACTACAGTAAAATCAATATCTGAACTTGAACAAATATTTATACCGGGTCTAGCAGAACAGAAGCCGGTTACTACAACTTCTTCAGAACCGACACCTGAATTATCACCAGAAGAAAAGTCTATAGAGAATTCAAACATAGAATTACAGACTAATCAAACAAATGAACATATGTTTAATGAAGAATCGCTGTCTGAACCACGGCGTGAAGGTACTGAAAGTTCTCAAGTTTCTTCTGATGATAAGTTTGAGCAGGTTATAGCATTTAAGCCAACATATGATAATATGCCGCAATTCATAGATTCTACTATAGAACCTGAGATAGAATTCAAATCTATACCTGAAATAGATCTTGAAACTACTACTGAAGTAAAGGAATCGACAGTTACAATTACTCCAGTGACTATAAAATCTGACAGAACAGACCAAAAGTCGATTAATGAAATTGATGAAAATTCCGAATCAAAAGTAAAGTCAAATCCCGAAAAAATATTTAATGTAGATCGTATAATTAATGAGCAATTTTCTACCTCAGAACCTATATTTAATAAAACCGACGCATTAAACAACAATAATTTAAATCAAATTAGTGACAGCAATGCATTTTTCCACATAAAAGAAGTATTACCTGAAAATGTGACTCAAACAGATAATAGTAGAGCTTCCACAGAACAACCATCAATGTTAGAATCTCAAATGTCTATTGAAAGTTCTACATCGACTGAGGCTAATTCTGTTTCAAAAGAAAATATAATTACAGGTAATGTACATGAATTTTCCACTAACCAAACGCCCAACGATGATGACTGGCTCCAAAGTGATGAAAAAGAAACTGATCTTTCAGCTTTAATTAATAAAGTAAAATTTATGAATAGTGATCATGATTCAAGAATCAATGAAAACTCTCAAGACAAAGAACAGAGAGTATCTAAATCATTTAATGACTTCGAGATTGATACAACTACACAAACTACACATTATGTAAATAATAGTACTGAAGTTGGAGAAATAACCCTTGATTTTGTCAGTAAATTATACGGAACAATGAACCATGACATTGAAACGGAATCAAACGTTGAGAAAACTATCACAGGTGTTTTAATTTCCTCGTCTGATAAAGATTTTGAAGATTACAAAAAACAAATAATGAGTACTGAAGAAAGCGTACAAGATGTTACTGAAACCAATTCTTTTACAAATTATGACGAGGAACTAAAACCAACAAGTACGGAGTCAAGTAAATTTAAATTTATAAGTACGTACCAACCTGACAGTGAATCGGCAATGAATAAACACATTTTAAATGTCACAAATAATGAATCCCCAATTTTCAATGTAACAAAACACGAAACTAATACTGAAAATATTGGAGTATCTATCTCGTACAATCCAGAAGACAAAACTTCAGGAGATGTGCAGGAGAAAACTATATTCAGTAAAATAAATTCTTCTACAGAAAAAGATTTAAGCCTTACTAACAAAATAATCGATGACTCAAAGAAAACATCAAGCTCTCTTGAATTTATGAAAGAAGTAACCGTAATACCTGACGTAGATCCTGATTGGTTATCGGAATCTGTAACTGAGGTTAGCTACGAAAGTATGGGAGACAAAAAGGACAATACATATACAACTCAGACTTCGATTAATCAAGACGAAATGATGAGTTCAGGAATAAAACACGATTTCGAGCCTGATTATATTAATACCTTTGAGACTAAGTCCAGAAAATCATTAAATCAAGAGGATCCTGCTTTCGGTATGATAAATGATTATGAAAGTGAAGATAGTAGAATAAAAAAAGAAAATAATGTTCACGTTCAGGATATGCATGTTTCTTCCAATCAGGAACAACTGGATTTAAAACAAGATGATCAATACGAAACTACCACAATAATTGATTACATTTATACAAGTATAAATCAAAGCAAAGAAGACACTTTCGTTGAACCAGGAGTAATATATGCAACGCCTGTCCCAAAAGAAGAGTACCATAGTGATGAATTGCATAAAAAAGTCGATGCAATTACTTCTACCTCGAATAATTTTTCACAGGATAACATAAATGAATTGTCTAGTCATAATAGTACTCATAGTATTGGAAAAAAAATTGTACATCATTCTACTGAATATGATGATCATGATACGGAGATGAACCCATTCTTACCGGATGTAGAAAATAATAAGGTACTGGTTAAAAAATTGCAGGAAGGAAATGATATAGTAGAGCCAACAAATTTAAACGAAACCCAAAATGATAATGTAGATGAACATAATCCTAGTATTCTACATGGAGAAATGAATAAATTACGCAGTCTTGACTCAAATTTAACAAACGACATGAAATCGATTCTGCAAGAAAACCAAAATACCTCAGAGTTGTTTAACGAATTGCCTCATTCGCAAGAAAATACACGAGAAAATACCACTATCAATGACAGAAATCCTGAGTCTAGTATTGAACAAACAACTGAGTCACGGGAATATAATGTGGATTCCGATGAAAATCGAGAGGCTTCGCAAACGCCAACGTTTTTATTAGACACGGACGACCTAGACAGAAGAGCTCCAAAAAGGCGTAATTTTAATTCTTTAAATTATAACGACAATGATTCGTTGAGGGTAGTTCCTATTGAAGATGACGAAAGTCCATACAGTAAAGAAAATATTCGAAGCATTAATGATATAAGCGACTCAAGAAAAAAGAGTGAAAGGCGGACGATAGGACTAGATAGCTCTGAATTCGTAAGTAACAATGAAGCGTAGAATGTATATAAATTGACGGCGTTCAATTGTGTATATTATTATTCAAATTACTGTGATTCTGCGGACTATTTCATAGGCTAATGTTAAATACTTTACACATACAACATTTGTGACAGCAGATGAATAAACAGACTCAATTTCTTCTGATCTGAATCATAACACTAAAGATATTTTACTTTTTAATTATATTGAATTTAAAGTTATTTTTATTAGACTAGTCAAATTAGAAAGAGAAGAAATATCCGAGTTAGATATTTGGTATGGTTATATAAAGCTGTTACAAACTGCTATAACTTTGGCATTAAGATCGCTACACAAAAATTTAAAAAAGCGAAATAAGAACCGGGAGTGGAAACGTACGTCAGGTACAGAACTTTCTACTTTTCCTGAACCTGAAAGATAGATTGTAGCAAATATCCATCCTCAAATAATGCAGACCAAATAATTACAAAATATTTAGCAGTGGGTCTACGAAATATACAATTACAATTTATTTGTAGACATATATATTGTCAATTATGCGACACACCAGACGAGGTAGGATATATTTTAGAATATGACAAATTTCACGTTTGTTACCATAATTATAAATATACCATACATAACGTTCACTTTGTAATACCTGCCTTAAATACTGCACAAACATACAGTTGCAAGACATACATATTCTAATTATTTAAATAATTGTAATAATACTTTCAATGTAAGGTCTGATTGTAAAATAATAATTAACTATAGTACTTGTTAACTAAGATTTATTTTGTATAATATGGTTGAAACTGTAGAGAGATATGTTGTAAATAAATATCAAGTTAATTCTATTGTTTTTTTTTTCTTAAGTCAACAACGTGCACCTAAGCCGAATAAGATCTGAAAGATACATATGGATCACTGATACTTATGGAAAAAAATCTGAAATATGGGATGAGCCTCGAAGACTGATGTTTTCCAGCCCCATGCGCCGCCGAATAATCCCAAACAACTAAACTTTCGTACAATCGACATTTCAAATTATGAACTGATCTTAGCGGTTTTGCGCATCAAGGTGCGCTATGATGCAATATGATAATAAAAATAACACCGGATAATAGAGCCCCGCTGTGAACCTACATGGTCTACAGACCTTTTGCATTAGACAATAGTTCTTGAGAATGACACCGGATAACAGAGCCCCGCTATGAACCTACATGGCCTATAGACCTTTTGGATTAGACAATAGTTCTTGAGAATGACACCGGATAATAGATACCCGCTATGAACCTACATGGCCTACAGACCTTTTGCATTAGACAATAGTTCTTGAGAATGACACCGGATAATGGAGCCCAGCTATGAACCTACATGGCCTACAGACCTTTTACATTAGACAATAGTTCTTAAGAATGACACTGGATAACACAGCCCCGCTATGAATCTACACGGCCTACAAATACAGAGATAAAATGTTATAAAAACTTTCGGATTTATAACATTAGTAGGGACCACAGACCCGTTTTAATAGAAATAGGAGAAAATCGAAATAATAGAAATAGTAAAATTAAGAAAAAGATCATCGACTATAAATTACTAAAAGA